>OX375879.1:69488331-70037044 GCA_947359465.1 Metellina segmentata | reverse complement strand
TTCATTTATTCTATTGCTTGAATTGGCATTCCCAGAATTGTTTTGTATAAAAATAAATATACACACAACTGATAAATTTGGATTTGGTTGGTATTAAAGTATGTTTACAGGAATAATAATTTTGTATGTAACCTAAGCAGATTAATCTCCTTAGTTTAAATAGCAAATCTACTGCTCATATGTTCCCTATTTTTGAAAGAAATTAATATTATTGTTCCTATGTAACACACACACAAAATATGTTTCATACATAAGGGAATTTTTAAGAATGTGAAGTTAAATGTTTTAAAATAATTTATTTGAACTGTATGCATGTTTGAATTAATAATATTAATAATTTAAATGTTTGTAAAAACCACTGTCGTATCTAAAAATAGTATTAATTATTATTAAAAACATATTAAAACTATCGATAACACATGTGCTGTATTAATATACAACAATCGTATGTCGTCAACCTCTTCCACGAGTAATCTTTTATATATATATTTAAACTATATCAATCATTTTGATAGGCATTAAAAATCGAATGCATTCATACATTATATGCAATGTGTAAGTTAAATAAATTGTAACTAACCATGCATTGTATGTCCTACTCAATTTTGTTTAGTTCCCACGATATATTTGATTTTGCTGATAAATAAAATATGCGGTGCGAAGATACTAAGTTCATTTAGTTCGGAATAGAATGATCAGAATTCTTGAGTTTATACACTGCAGACTAGTCTTCAAAGCACTATACATGAGTATCGTATTTAGTTTTGGGAAAGGTACTGATATATAGGATAGATTAGCAACTTCAAATACGTGAAAATAAGATCAGAACTGTTTTGGATCTTGTATTATCTACTCGGACTCTTGAATTGGATCTAAGAAACAAGTTACTTCAGAAACAGAAGTTTCTTATTCTGTTCACCAGTCTCGAAATCTCAAACTAATCTCCAAAATGAAAACATTTAGTAGAACCTGATAAAACGCATCTGAGAAACTACTAAGGGTTGTGACTAATAAAAATCTAGTTATTTGCCCTCCATCTCAATAAATCAGTTTTTCTTCAATTTCATGCAGCATAAACCAGAGCGTTCGAGAAAATACACTAGTTTTGCTTGAAGCTCTTTTCTTACAGTTGTGCATTAATCACATTATTAGCCAAGGATACCAAGTTCCAACAATTCACTTTACTTCAACGATTGATTAAGTTAACACTTGCAAGTAACATGATTTATAACATTATAAATGGACATTGGTCATTAACTCTGTAATTAATTTCAAAGTGATATCCCGTCTATAAAATACTCCCGATTTGCAACGTATTGCCGATTCTTTTTATGATGACGAAATGAAGACCTGGCTAATACAAATACAAATACAAATACAAATATTGACGACCAGCCACAGGCTCAAGCCCAACAAGGCTGGTCCTTTGTTTATGAATTCCCCAATTCCCACTGACTATCCAATTGTGTCTTAAATTCGTACACTCCCTTTGAATTAACTATATTTTCAGGCAACGCGTTCCAACTGTCTATTACCCTATTAAAGTAGTAGTTTTTCCTTAAATCCCGATTAAAATGTGTCTTATTCAATTTATACCCATGGCCCCTTGTTCTGTTATCCCTATTGAAATTTAAGCCCTCTGTGTCCCCTTGTTTTACAAACTTGAAAAGCTGAATCAAATCCCCCCCCCTCCTTCTTCTTTTTTCCAGTGTATACATGTTTAGCTTACTTAAACGTTCATTATAGTCGAAATTTGCTAGCCCCTTTATTATTTTTGTAGCTCTGTGCTGAACCCTTTCGATGACGAGGTACTTTTCGAAACATCTACGTGAACGGTTAAAATGATTATATAATATACATCGCAGAGAGATATATATCTCTGCTAACCACTCATGTTTTCTTTAATTAAATTTTTAATAAATAAAATTTCAGTATAATAAATTAAAAAAATAAATTTTAGTAAATAAATTTAATAAATAAATTTTTTAATTAAGATTTTTTTAATAGATCAATTTAATGAATGAAAGACATGTACCAAATTTATAATTCAACTAATTGAATTCAACATTATTTAACTGAATAATTTACTGTTCACAACTTTTTTTTAAATAACAATTATTTTCATTACAGCGTCACACAAGAAGAACGCAATCAATTTGAATAGAAAAATTTCTTATTAATATTCTACGATTACTTCCAAAGTAACACATTTGCAGTAGTTTTTATGTAAGAAGTGGAAAGCAACGCAGAATATTGGTTTTCCGCGAAACTTTGCCTATTTAGTTTTTCTCCTTGTGGAAAAAATACTTTTTCTTTCACACCAAAGGAGTTCAATGGAAAGAGGATAAAAAGGCAAAGGAAGTCCACATCCCTGAGGATAAATACCTGGATTTGTCTGATACAGCAGTTTGACTTGGATACTGTCCTTCGGATAGAATGCATTTGCTCAGCTTTACTCAGAAAGCATCTTTTCCAAAATGTCGTGTCCCGTGGAATGCTTTCTATTTTCTCTGTCAAGCGGCACTGCCTTTTTGTTCATCTGAACTGAAAGAACAAAAATGTTTGTTATACTGTTGTATTTGCTTTAGGACGCCATTTGTTAAATCTAAAAATACACAATTACTCAGTTCGGTGGAAGTAAGTTCAACAAAGTTGTGTTTTCTCATTCTTTACACAGTTTCTAAATGAAATTCGCCCAGTTTTAACACTCTCGAGGGGTTGTCTCGTCATCATCAAAACTTACCAGATCGTGATGGAGGAGATATCTCGTCATTAGAAAAGCAATAAATAGATCTTGATCAGGTCATCGTCAAAGAATTGACAGTATCTTGATGACGACATATCTAGTTACTACTATAGTATGGTATGGTAGTTTTAATTAACGTCACCCTGGAGCAACACAACGGGCTATTAGTGACGGTCATGGATCAACCCCTGAAGGGGAAGATCCGAGGAAAACATCACGTTATTTTGAACCATGGTCCGATGACGAGGTCACACCTATGCTGGCACCCCACTCCAAACGTACACACCTCGTCAATGTGCATTTACTTGACAAAGACAGTAATGGTAATGGAAATGGTAATTTTAGTTAACGTCGTACTAGAGCAACACAACGGGCTATTGACGACGGTCCGGGATCAGTCCCTTAAGGGAAAGATCCGAGGACAACACCTCGTAATTTTGAACCTCGGTCAGATGACGAAGCAACACCTGAGCCGGCACCCCACTCTCCAAACTTCCACGCCAACCCAACGTGAGGACTTTCGGCCACGACAGATTTAAGGTGCACCAGCCGCCTCTACACCATACGCTTACAAACATCCATGCCCGGGCCCGGATTCGAACCAGGAACCTTCCGATCTAGAGGCTAACACCTTAACCACTATACCGGTTGGTCGGCTGACAAAGACAGAATTGACTGGATAAGAAACTTGGCTAGATCGGGTGTCGGGTTCTTGTGTCTTAAAAAACAATCAACCCGCAAATATAAACCGCTCAATGACTGTCAAGCGACCCATTCTCTGATACCCGACCGCTTTAAAAATAAATAAGAAATAAAAACTATGAAAATAGGAATATCAGGTTTTATTGTAGGGCTTGGACACTAACGAATCTGTTTGGACTCTTAGAGATATAATCCTTTAGTAAATTTCAATCTACCGTGTTCAGAGAACTATAGCTTGAATGCAGCCTATACTGAGCTGACACCAAACTCTCCAAACTTCCACACCACGCCAAATCATTTGAAATCATATTGATGACTTTTCAGTAATGACCGGATTTGATATCTAAAACATGGATCGAAACAAGATTTTCTAATTTAAAAATTGAGCTCTTCTTCCTAATGAAAAGAGTCATCACAATTAAGAACTTCTAATAACTAACTAAATACAAAACAAAACGTTAATCAGATTACAGTACCTGTCTTTAATCTCATATTTAAAGTTATAAATAGCAACAAAAAAAAATTTTGTTTTATGTTTCAACGATATAACATTCAAAGAATACTGTTTAATTGCGAAAGTCCCTCAAATCTATAAATCAACTAATTTCAGAAATCAGTGTGGAGTAATTTTCAAAGTATATGTGTACGCTTATCAGTTATAAATATATAAAATTCTATCGTTGAATATTTTTTCCAGTAAACCTCACGTCGTTTGAATAATTAACAGCTATTAAGAACGAAGGAAGTGGAATTTTTTCATGAGATAATGCATGCATTTTTAAGAAGCGATAACTGAATCGCATTATAAATTAATGTTACTTTTCTGCATTAATTCCTTCTTAATCATTATGAAAAGGAAAATATCGCTTTTTTTCCCCTGGACACTGAAAAACATTTAAGCGTTAAAACTCATGTTAATTACTCATAGTATTATGTGTATTTATAGTTTTAAAGTTATTTTATGTACTTTCAACTAAAATTGTTGTTTTTATATTTTATTCTCCGATGGGCATAATCGGATTATTTAAAAAAAATTTCCTAAAAATATTGAATATATAACATAACCCATGAAATTAAGCACATAAAAATGATAAAAAATAAACACATGAAATCAAACACGCTTCAAACAATTCCGAGGGGATCCGACGACCACCGTCAGATGACGAGGTCAACAACTTAGCAGGCGCGCAAATCTTCAAATTTCTACATTATGCCAATGCGAGATAAATGATAGGTATATATAGAAAACGATTCCCTAATTTATTTTAAATAATTTTTACTTCAAAACTGGCATTTGGTTTTAAGATGTTGTTCTTTTATAACCTTTAATCCTCCAAATGATTTCGACGAGATATCTCGTCCATCAAGATTGAAAAAAAAAGCATTGTTTACACCTGGGATTTGGTCAAACTGGAACAAATCTCATTCCATTATGCATAAAGACAAATTTTCAATGTGGATTTAAATATTTTAGCATATCAAATTAGTATTATCCACTGTATGTTACTATGAAGTATTTTAAGTTTTGATGCCTAATAAAACTGGTTAGAGGAATGACAATTTTTACAAAAATGTAAGAATATATAACTTATTTTGAATTATATCTATTCATTAATAATATATATGTAAATCTAAGGATACAATATTAATATAAATGAACAGTATTAATAGCTTCGAACAATATGTTTGAAATTTCATTGCTGTTTTGATACATACTTTTAAGTAGCTTCGTATAAAGGCTCAGACCAACACTTGCAGAAATATTACTCTAGATTATGTTTTAGAATCATCAAAATATTTGATGAATTAACTTTTGAGTGTATTGTAATTACAAACGTACTCACTCATCGCAATACAGTAATTTGTAGAAATTTTGTTTTAATATTTCGATCAATTAAAAAGAAACCCTTTCTATACGCTTCCATGTAATACTTAAGTTCGAATAGTTGTATGTTTTTATTAATAGTATTTATCTAAGGATTTGTTACATGATTCACTGAATGTATATAGTGATAAATTGTAAGCAGGGTGGGGTAGTGGGTGGTTGAATTAACGTCGCATTGGAGCAACACAATGGTATTGGTAAAGGTTCAGTATCAAGGGGAATATCCGAGGACAGTAACTCGTAATTTTGAACCACCGTCAGATGACGAGGTCAATAACTTAGCTGACGCACCACTCTTCAAATTTCCACATTATGATAACGTGAGATAAATGATAGAAATACATAGAAAACGATTCATTAATTTATTTTAGATAATTTTTACTTCAAAACTGGCATTTGGTTTTATGATTTTTTTTATAACCTTCAATCTCCTCCAAAAATATCTCGTCCATCAAGATTGGAACAATTTTGCTATTGACGAGATATCTCGTCCATCAAGATTGGAACAATTTTGCTATTGACAAGATATCTCGTCATTAAAGTATTGCCGATTTCCTTATGATGACTTGACACCTCGTCCATTCAGGTATCTGGTCAAATTAACGAATGAAGAGATATATATACATCATCAAAACAAACAACATCAAGATGGTTAATACACAGATGTGTTCAGATTAATTTAGTTGAGCTACATTAATTGTTCATTCGAATGCATAAAGTTATTTGCGTTTCACGAAACTGTTCTTAAAAATCACCGATTTGTTTTACCTAGAGTAACTCATTTATACTAGAAAGTGAAATAGAATTTTTAAAACTGTATAGAAAAAGTGTTCTGACGAGTTCGGAGACAACATTTATGTCGAAATGTTTTCTGAGCTGAAAAAGTAATGTGACTTTCCAAACCTATCCCCTCGTTTTATCACGCTTTGTTCGTCTTGAGCATTCTATATATATATATATATATATATATATATATATATATATATATATATATATATATATATATATATATATATATATATATATATATATATATATATATATATGTCCACCCTACAATTTCTATCAGAACACATAACTGAAATATACAAATGTTATAAATTGCCACCGTTACACAGTGGTGCATTTTTAAAGAATAGGTTGCAATTTTATAATCCAATAAAATTCTGAAATTCCCTTCCCCCGGATGACTTTTCAAATCAAATCTTCCACTTTCAACTGAAGTCGAACTTTTCGGAATTCTCGAAGTGCCTTCGGGTTAACCTCATAAACCCAGCAAGAGAAGAGTTTCTACGTAGAATTGGATATGTGGGAATTGATGTTCTTCGTTATTGAGTTACAGCTTGATCTGCACTTTAAGCTGTGTGTTCTGAGAGAAGCGATTTGTGATTAGTTTGATACATTTCGAAGCAAAGTTTAAAACATTTTTCGAATTTAGTTATGCTTTTTTTATACGGCTCGCGACCTATGTGTATGCATTGAATTTAAGATGTTGGAATAATACTTTCTACTCAAATATTATACATTAGTTTCCATCCAAATCCAAAGATTTACGAAAGCTTGTGAAATATTTATACATGAATGTTATTATATTGAAATGAAGTATGATGTAACAGTTCTTTGGGTCTGATTTTTCAGTTTTATTTAAAATATATAGCGGAAGGAAATATTTCAGAGCCATTTTAAATTAAAAATCTCTCTCTCGACTCCTTTATTTCTTACACAATTGATTATAAATTAAAATGTGAATATAGAGAATTATATGGATATATTACTATGAAATTAAAGCATCATATAAATGTGAACAGTATTTTAAAATCTTACAAAGGATGAACAAATAATTTTTTTTGTGAGAGGATTTTCCTGCCAAAATAAATATAGGTGGTGGTTATATATATATATATATATATATATATATATATATATATATATATATAATAAAACATGCAAAACAAATCAAAGGTCCAAACAGCCGGGGATGTAAAAAAACAGTAAACAAAGCTCGAAACTAACCATGCATGCGCACTGAATCTGCAGACATAACAAGGCAAGCAATATAATTTCTAAAACAAGAGGAAATTCAAAAGGAAATTATTGAAAATGAAAGTGTTGGTGGATCAGGGCGTCGCTCAGAGTCATTTTTGATTCTAGGTGGACAAAGTTCAATGTTCTTAGTGTCGCAGATTGTTAAAAAGGCATCATATCTTAAAAAGTATGTCCCCTTTAGAAAAACCAAGGCTTTGTTTTCCTAAATAATTCTTCCTAATATACAGGTATTCAAAGTCGAACTTTCTGCGTTGGCTACAAAACCAATCCGGCGAATGTGTATTAGTACTTAGAGGAAAACTGAAAAGTATAGCTCCTATATTTAAAAAATATATAATATCCACCAAATAGCTCTTATAATTTCTTATTTGGTGGATATTATCATTAACTTCTGTTCATATAGGTATGTTTACGTGCTTTTAGTTTCGTGGGAACGATTTCATTAATTTGCAAGATCCTTTTGAATTTATAGCTCATAAGCGTTTTATACAACTGCTGATTTCAAATTTCAGCTAGACTTTTAACATACTATACCACCGTATACCACTAAATTACTATATATACTCTATAGCCTGTCTCCTTTGACGTGAACAGAACAGAAAATTACTTGCGAAAGTCTTCGGAAATGATAGATAGTGCTTAAATTTCAGAATGACTATGGAAATTTTCCGTCAGTTCATTTTTGACATTTGGGTGATAAATTTAAAGAAACGAAAATCGATGCTATTTTTATTTATATTTCTCAAGAAATAGTTGAATATTTGTTACCAAATACTTTTTTTAATGTTTTAAGTACTGTTAAAGCGAAAATTTTCGAATTACCCACCAAAGAATTGAGCAAAAGAGGAGTAAAATGAACGGGCACAAAGAACTATTCCTCAGAAATAATTCTTGACTTCAAGGAAATCTTACCTTTTCTCACACTGTGATTCAATATCTACTGAGTAATTTACAAAGAAATTTGAAAAATAGACTCAAAAATATTTTTAAGCCTGTCGTTCCAAGGTATGAAAAACGAAACACTTAACATTGTAGAGACAACTAGTCAAAAAAAATTGTCAGTGACCACTGAAGTAAAATTCGAAAGTCAGGTGTACGATATTCTACTTCAAATCGTCCGAGATCTCTTTGCTGCTTTTCTGAAAGAGGTACAATTATGAAAACGATCCGTGTCTTAGTAAAACGTCAGTAAAATTATCTGAAAATCATGTGCTTGGGCTAAGAGTTGGCAGTAATCTTTCTAGCACCAATATAAAATTACATAAACAGCATACAGAACATAAACTCAAATTTGTATACTCCGAATGAGCCAAACGATTGTACTCTTCTATGGTGATTATCAAGGAAACTTCAGCTGTACCACAACTCACAACTAGTCACTTATCAACTGCTCTGTTAAAAGGTTACTCACAATTTATGAACAATCCTTCATTCTGATTTTGTCGAAAAGTAATATCAGAAATACAAGTATAATGAGGGCTGCGATAGCGCTGAACAGAAAACTTTCCAGCAATTTGTTCAGAAAAATATCACTATAAACAATGTGTGTTTAGTATATCTGGTAACTTAGCTTGTACTAATATGGATAAAAATATTATTTGTCAAAATCTCAACTAGATCTTGTTATTCCGTCATATTTCTTTTTGCCAAATAATTAGTAGATTTAAACTTCAAGGGAAGTTAATGGTCCATGATAATATTATTTCACTTCTTGAATTCTTCTAATTGGTAATTGGTCTACTTTGTAAAAGGCAAGGACAAGGAATAAACAAAATAGGCGACAAGAGAAATATTTTCTATAAAAATGTCAAGAACTGATACGAATAGATTGTGATATAGGTTACGAGCAAGGTCTAAAACTAAAAACAGCCAAATGTTTCCAAAAAGGTTGAGTTTTTAAAAACTTCCCAGATGAGATTCCAAGTATATAATTTTGTAATATTTTTCAAATATTTTCCCCTTTAGTTTCTGAATTATATTATTCTTTATTTCTAAATTGGAACTGTTATGGGTATATTTGACCATTGTTCAGGAGCATATTAATATAAAAATTCAAAATATACGGTTAATAATTGATCGAAGTATATTTAATACAAGGTGCAAAGTTGACATTCTTTAAATTTAGCATATCTCTGCATCCAAATACTAACTAAAAAACGTTAAATATACACCAAATCAGTATTTTATCACTCACAACCTCTTATAATCACCCGAAACCAGTGTATTTTTGATGTAATAATTTCCACCTAGATAGCGAAAATGACACACTGTGCGTCGTCAGGGAGGAGCCTGACCCAGACAAAACTAAATGTTGTGTTCAACGTATATGAGCAGCAAAACGCTAAAAAAAATCTCTATATCTATAAATGACTCTCTCTCTCTCTCTCTCTCTCTCTCTCTCTATATATATATATATATATATATATATATATATATATATATATATATATATATATATATATTGTAGGGTTTGGTATTTTTTCAATTTAACACTGCTGAGACAAACTAAAATAAACTGTTCACACACACACACACACAGTTCACACATCAAAAACATAATAATGAAAAAAACCGTTTACTTTATATTCTTATGCTTCTGATTTGAGCTAAAACTATGTAACCCAAAATTTTATAGGAAATAAAATGGAAACAATGAAATTAATATCTGATAAAGGGTGACGTAAAACGCTACACATGTCAAAGCAGTGGATAAAAGTAGTAAAGATACAAAGTAGGTTACAGTGGTAGTGATTTATAATTACTACTATACCATTAAGCTTTACAATGGTTTGAGGTATCCTGTGAAGGATTGTGATGTGGCACGTTAAAGCAATCAATGACTCATAATAAATTTTTTTGGAAACACATCCTTTCTAAATTGAAACTTTAACCTTGGTCTTGTCGAGTTATCTTGTCATTTGCAAAACTGACCAGATATCTCGTCATCAGAAAAAAATCTCGACTCGTAAAAAAAGCAGAAAGAATATCTCGATCATAATCTCGAAAAATATTTATATCCTTCAAAAATCGACAATGTCTTGATGACGAGGTATTTAGTCTTAAGCAAAATTAATCAGGTCTTGATGTACGAAATATTTCGTCGTTAGCAAAATCGGTCAGGACTTGGTGGTAGATCTCGTAGAAACCGCTTTATGGGTTAAATGGTGATAGTCCTCTCCTAAGGCTACGATGCAAAGTTGGTACTTACTAAGTTCTTAGACAATACGCGTCGTTTTATCATTTCGCCTCAAGATATGACGGCACCATATGGTGTGAGAGACAATGAAAGACACTGAGAAATTGTTTTCTTGCCAACGGGGGATATTACATGAATTCAGATAGAGGCTTCCATTTCTTACAGTGTAAAGTGTCTCATACATAAACTACTGCGTTGGCGGGGGAAAATTTCGTGATCCAAGTACGTATCAAATGTAAACCTTCATATAGTGCTAATTGCGTTGGTGAATTGAAAATTTCATTCATTCTCTTACTTATATTCCTCTTGGAAACTCGTTAATTTAAATATAGTGGAAGCAATCTTCTTATAAATTTGCGCAGATACGTCATCAACTTAAAGTAGAAACTCATTAGCTGACAAATTATCTGCTTCGCTGTTCAGCTGTTTAACCTTCCAAGTGGATTCGACGAGATATCTCGTCAATAAAGATCTAGTTATTTTTCTTCCAATGATAAATGACCCATTCTTGCCGTCAGTTGGCTGATATATATTTTGGAATCGGGTATGACACCAAACCAAATGATTTTTGGTTAGGATTTTACTTTAGAGCTAGTTCTCTTGTATAATAACATATATTGACAGCGTGTGATGCTGAGCGGCTTATCAGTCAAATTGTTATAATATTCCAATAGCCTCAATTATTATGTCAGTAGCCTGGAATTTGGAACTAAACCTCCAAACTTTTACCGGCAAAATGGAACAATAAATATTACTTATATAGATTACCTGTCGAAGCGAATTAAATTTGAAACAGCGCCAGTGGTCATATATAGAACAAGGCCAGTCGGGTAAGCAAGAATTTATTGATAATAGAAGCGTAAACTTGACGGGACATAATAATCTGTTCGTAAAGATCTTGTCAGTGTTCTTCTAATGACGGAGATAACTCATCGAGATATCCAACAGGAAGGTTACCCTCTGAGTGATATGCATGCGCTACTCAAACATGCCAATATACAGCTATTAAAACACGTTTTCTAACAAGTAAGATTTCTTGACCAATATAATTCTTTATGATTCATTCATTCATAAATCAGGGCGTCCAATGTACTCGTAGGGTTAAGGTTCGTTCAAGGGACAACTGGAATAACAACTTACTAGCATTTAATTAAAACAAGCATAACTGTGAAGACAATTTTAAAAAATGTGGAATTGCACTTGTGATGTGGGAGCTACCGTATATACATATCGATATGAACAGATCTTTTTATAATTGTCGGTTGGCCGTACCAGGTGAAGATGGTTTGTCTAAGTGTAATGGAAGATGGTAGTGAACAATATAGCACACATAACAATGATCGGGGGTGAATTTTTAAATTTAAACCCATTTAGGGTATGCTATGAATGGTATATGGTCTGTAAAACATATAACTAGAATTATGTTTGTTTTAGTGTATATTTCTTGATACAAGGGCTCGGGGAAAAATCATTGTCATGGCGAGATTCATACAGAATCATCAGGATTTGAATACCTCAAGAGACTAAATATTTTTTTAATGTTGTATATATAATATAACATTGTATGATGGTATTGAGTAGTTACTGTATAGACGTAACAATGTACAGATGTAATAATGTATGGATGTAACATGCTCTAATATTCTGGACGGACTATTGGCATGATCTATTCATCACAACCCTACTTATTTAAACTAGTACAGTGTTTCATGACACTAGGAATTGGACACTAGGCATCATGGGAAGCATTTCGATAGTTATTTTTGGTAGTAATTAGCATTTAGATTGTTATTTGGGGTAGTAATTAGCATTTAGATTGCAATTTAATAGTAATTAGCATTTAGATTGTGATTTGATAGTAATTAGCATTTAGATTATTATTTGATAAGTAATTTCTCGAGAATTTATGTGAGTTTTTATTCTGATGGTACTCAGTTGATAGTCGTCCGTTCTCCATAATTCTGCCCAGTTTACTTATAAACGTTTTGAGATCAAGGATTATGGATAAGGAATTCAGCAGAAAGCACCTTCTTCAGTCGCCTACTTTCTATGATTCGTTCAACCAAGATATATGGCTACTTAGTAATTACGCATGTAATAAAGTGAACTCAATAGTACTCTACTTCGAAATATCTTGATTATTTGAGTGAAATTTAGGGATAAGTCACAAGCTTCTGAAATACGATGACTTTGAATTAATAAGTCTTTGCTGAGGAACCGGATTGAGAAATCGATAGCGATTATAAATAGAGTACATCAAATAGAAGTGGACCTCGGGATTTCGCAGCACGTATTTATTGAGAAACTGAAAATAAACTTTAAAACGACAGTCGGTGAGATATTTTAGGAAGATGTAATCTTAGACGAAACATTTAGATTAAAGTTGAACTTATGAATACAAAACCATTTAACCCTTCTTGGGATTCACTAACAAATTTCTATTATACAACAGTGTCTTCCCTGTGTGATTTTTAACCAGTTTTGATCTTCTTGGCCCATTTAACCTTTCCATAGGATTATATTCAAAGGAAAGGAGGGCTATAATATATCAAAATTATTATATTCTAAGAGAATCAGGAATAGCATATTTCCAAAAGATTCTATTCTAAGGAAAACATCAATAGAATATTTCCAAAGAATTATATTCTAAGGGAAAGAGAAATGGAATGATTCCAAAGGATTCTATTCAAAAGAAAGCAGAAATAGAATTTTTTTTAACCAGTTTTTATTTTCTTGACCAATTTGACCTTTCCAAAGGATTATATTCGAAGGAAAAGAGTACTAGAATATATCCAAATTATTCAATTATAAGAGAAGCAGTAATGTAATATTTCCAAAAGATTCTATTCTAAGGAAAACAGCAACAGAATCTTTCCAAATAATTATATTCTAAGGGAAGGAGAAATGGAATAATTTCAAAGGATTCTATCCAAAAGAAAGCAGAAATATAATATTTTATAAGCCAGTTTTTATCTTCTTCACCAATTTGACCTTTCCAAAGTATTATATTCGAAAGAAAAGAGAGCACTAGAATATATCCAAATTATAAAATTCTAAAAGAAGCAGTAATATAATATTTCCAAAAAATTCTTTTCTAGTAAAAATAGCAATAGAATCTCCAAATAATTAAGGGAAAAAGAAATCGAATGATTCCAAAGGATTCTATGCTAAAGAAAGCAGAAATAGAAATTTTTAAACTGATCATATGTTCTAAAGATAGGGAAATAAATATTTTAAAAGTATTACTTTTAAGGAACGAAGCATTATAATATTTAAAAAAGAATCATGTTCCAAGGAAAATACACCATTGTAATCTTTCTAGAGGTTGAAGATTTTAAGAATTTTTTTACCAATGTGTAAAGGTTATTTAGTCATTGAGTATGCTGTGATTTAAAATCAGTAATTGAAAATGTCGTGACGCTCAAAGAAAGCGTTTTATGACGAAACGCACTTCACCTTTTAACTACGGCTATAGATATAACTGGCGCGATTCTTATAACTTTCAAGGTATGACTGCTGTACTGGCCGCAGTCAAAATTCTTTCTTTCTTAGCGTGATCAATGTAGAACTGCTGTATCGGCCGTTGTCTAAAGGTTAATTAACATCGGGGAAACGCAATGTCCTATTATTATAGGAATATGACCAGGACGATTTAAGAATTCAAAAAAAGTTTTCAAATGTTTCGCATGCAAGTTGTAAAATTAGCACTTTTTGTGAGATTATGTGCCAGTTACTTATGTGGAATTAACTGATGGCTGTGTCGGTCGTTAACTGATTAACGTCGCACTGAAACAACACGACGGGCTATGGGCGAAGGTCCGGGATCCGTAGGGGAAGGATCCGAAGACAGCACTACGTAATTTTGAACCAAACTGGGAGTAAAACCGTGACATGAAGAGCTTTAATGTATTGGAGATTATTGTAAGACTTAATTATAAATGTAGAACATATAAATTTCAAAACTTTATAAGTGCTTTTGAAAAATTAAAATATCTATTGATATATTGATAATAATTACTATCTTATCAACTTCATTGCAAAAAATACAATTGTTTTTGTCACGAGCAACAAGTATGGGTTTGTATAATTTCTTGTCGTACCATCAATTTACAAATTAAGCTCAGGTCTCATATCTTCAGGTTCATTCAAAAACTTGTGTCACTAAGATTTTATTAAGCAACTAAGAATTCTGTTAGAATCTATTTTCCTATTAAGGTTTGTTAATATAGGTTGGTTTGGTGAAGCATTTCATATATGGTGTACTTATGCAGATTTTTTAAATACCGCCTTTAAAAATCCAGGTGTTGTATAATAATCCATTGGTTTAAGATGAAAATAATTTCAGTGTGAAAAAATCAGATTAAAATAATCATTAATCAACTAATTTAAATATAATTAACTGATTATCATGTTTTTAAAACATGCTAATTAACATTAACAGTGATATTTCAAATTTTAATTTATTCAGAAAGATAATTCATGTTGGAAATTATTCATAAAATATTAATCTTCATGTTTTGACTCTGGATCAAGTTGTTGGAGGGAATATTTTTTTTAATCATATTTTCACCACGGAAACATAAATTAATCAAAACATTTTCAGACGTTTCAACATTTAAAAATCAACTGAAAATTCATTTCTCAACTTATAATCCTCAAAATATACACTGTATTATATAGATTATAATGATAAAAAAGCAGTTATAATAGATAAAACTATTGTTGAGTTATCTCTATTTGAACAAATCATCATATTAAAAACAGTTCGTCAGGAATAGAATTTAAAGTTATGTAAACATATTTGTACATGGCGATAGTACCAAACTATAAAGTAACTAATTAATATTTCAAACATTTACAAGGCCTTTCGGATTATTTTGGCATCGTTTGAAAATTAAGGAGTTGGAAAATCACTTGGTATCGTTTGAAAGCTAAACAGAGGAAAATACTTTAAAGGAATAAAAAAAATCGATATTCTGGTCGAGAAGTGTATATACACCTTAAATAGATTAATTATTTCATAAACCTATTACAACATTTAAAGACAGCTTAGAAGTTCATTTGTAACAATTCCTAAAAATCTTAAACCTTCTTATTCACAAACTATAAGTTGAACGCAATACAAAATTGGCAAATACTACACCATACTTGCATTAAAAGATTTAAAGTACTCGTGACTCCAATGACTTGAACGTAATGCAAACAAATATTGCTCGTGTTCTCAGATTAAATGCTAACGAATTCTTTCTTAGAAAGCACGATCCTCTGTTTCCTCATTGTTTATTTTGGTTCTTAAAGAGATAAGTCGGAAAACCTATTTGCTAATGGCGATTCATTGAGCGCTGCTGCTCATTGAGCCTTACAAACAAGCATTAGTACACACAGCTCGACGAAATCTGTCTTTCCTTTGAACACGTCATGGCAGAACTAATCTCTCCCGGTTCTGAATCAAAACCTTTCACTTCTAAAAGCTTTTTTCTCGCTTGTAAAGCTTCTAAAAGTTCTAAAGCTTCTAAAGGTTCTCGTTTAATCTGGTGATTGTATATTTTCCAGAGATGCAAAAGATTGAAGAAAATGGGATAAATATTAATTTTGTAACAGTTTAAAAGAGCATATAATGATTGGTTGGGTTTTATGGCCCAAGATCAATAGTTGGTCAAGCTATGCCCAAAACAAGACAGACAAGATCATGGAATGGATATACACAAACAAGCCAGTTTTACTGACACAGAACAGAGAAATACACCCAGTATGTCACATGAATAGAACCTGCGCTGCCTGCCAATACTCACAGACTGCTAGCGCAATAGGTAGCAATAGCTTCGCACTGCAGCACCACACGGGCTATTGGCGAGGGTCCGGGATCAAACCCGAAGAGAAAGAACAGAGGACAACACCACATAATTTTGAACCATGTTTAGATGACGAGGTCACATCTGAACTAGCACCGTGTTGCATTTGAGGAGACGACAGATTTAACATGCACCAGCCATTTTTGTTCACGACGGTCTTTGGTTGGATTTGAACTCGTCCAAGTTGAGAAATAAATTTTTGTGAGAAATGTTACAAGGGCTGTTGAATAAAGAATGATCCTAATTTTTTCAAAGGTGATTAAAAATCAAGAAAGGTAAAATTCATATTTAATGTGTAGCGGGATAAGTGGAGAATAGATAACGCAAGTTTCACGATCATGACGTCATTGCCGAGGCCTTGTCAGCCGGCATAGAACGAGTAGTTTGACTTTTGCCTGCGGTAAAAATGGATGCGACATGTGGCGAGCAATATGTTGCATTGAAATTTCGTTTTCGCATTAAAATCGTTAGCCTGAAGTCTATGTAATGCTACAGGAAGATTATGGGGAGAGTGTCCTTCACTGTAGCACTGATAGAAGATAGTTTAAAATGGTTAAAGAGGGGAAACAATCGATTTTCCGAGCAACAGAGATCTGTGTGGGTTACCTTCATCACCAACACAGAAGACAAGAGTGGATGCACTGTAACTGTAGAAAACTATAGAGATGTACTGAAAACCCTCCAAGGCCACATCCACCGCAAAAGACTCAATTTGAAAGCACAAGATGATTCGCCATAATAACGCAAGGCCGCATATTGACAATGCTGCTGTTGAGTATCTTTCAAAAATCAATGTTATGCGTGTGTTCCCCATCCTCCATATAGTCCCGATTTAGCACCATGGAATTTTTTTTCTTTTCCCGAATTTAAAGAAATACTTCCTGGAAAAGCGATTTTCATCACCACGGGAAGTGGTAAAAGATGCGAAGACAATTTTGAAGGCCCTGTCAAAAAATGGCTTCCAGTATGTGTTTGAAGACTGAAAAAGAGGTGGGACAAGTGCATTGCATGTAATGGGGAGTATTACGAGAAAGATCATAAATATTTGGAGGATTAGTACAAGCAATTATTTTTTATTAATTTATTATCATTCTTTATTGAACAACCCTCGTAGGTAAATTACCTTTTTCCACTCAGGTATATGGTTTTAGAAAATCTAGAAATTTAAACTTTATCTGAGAGAAAGTTCATATAGAACCGTACAGAATCAAATTAGAAACAATACTATATCCTTGAATATTACGTATTGAAATTTCTGAATATATATAATCTTTAAATTCATGTATATGCAAATGCGTTAGTGTCAGTTCCATTTTTCTCAAGTTTTTGCATGCCATATATGTAAGTATCAATAACTAAGTATGGGATATTGATTCAAGAAATCAAAAATTCTTTGAATATTTTTGTTAGATTTGCGTTATGCATATAAATTAGCAAAATTATGTAAATGCCTAACTAAATGGAACCTATGTTGTAAAATAGAATGATGATAGCAAAATCTATTCCTTTAAAGCTAAAATAAATACAAGAATACACGAAATGAAACTTTTATATGTTTTGCCTCGTCTGTACAATATACACCATAAAAAGAACTATGCTCCCATTGCTATAGTAGGAAACAGAGATCAATATATTTTACTCAATAATTTCCTCTCCTATTCCTTTCTGAATCTAAAATAGTAAACTTTTCTTAGAAAAAAAAAAGATGCAGTCGATGCTCACTTCCTCATTCTGTGATGTGGAAAATGATCGACGACTAAAATTTTTGTTAGAAATAGAAGCTGGAATATATTTTTTCGTAAAATATCTGGATGTTCAAGAGCTATTTTATCAAAATGAAACCCTCGTAGATTTTAATATAAGGAACTGTTGTTAATGAGGTGTAACGGCAGGGACTTGTTAAATAGAAAGTTTTGTGTTGAAGTATGTAATTGAGCAAGTCGATAGAAAGAATTATTTTTAGTTTTTTATCGAATTTTTCATGCTATTTGTTTATTTATGTGCATTTTCGATTTCAACGAACAGTCCTTTGCTATTCAATAAATAAAATTTCGTATCGGTCTGATATTTGTGTGTTATACTTTATTAAAATATTAAATACAGATGCACAAATATACATTTATCTTTACTGAAAATTTGTATATAGTGGTGAATGAATAATATCCATAATATTCATATTCATATGCTTGCATAAAAAAAATCTATTTTATCTATTCTATACGTCTAAGAGGTAAGTAGATAGTTAATTAAATTGCAGTTGTGCAACAAAAAAGGCCAATAGCGATAGTCTGGTATCAATTCTGGAGGGAAAGATTCTCGTAACTTTGAACCAAAGTCAGATGAAGAGGACAACACCTGAGCTGGAACCCTACTCTCGAAAATTATGTTCAATAGTAATTTTTCTCACTTAAGTAGATAGAGTATTAATCTTTTAAGCCCCCGTAAGGCAATCGATAGTAAAATTTCAGTAAAGAATACCCAGCACCACATCATGAATTTCAAATCATAGTCTCTGAATACTTGAAATATTCTTGTAACTTCGTTTTATTTTCAGTACATTTCTTATTTTATATTTCATCATTATTATAAAATTGCTGCAACCCTCGTTAAGCCAATTTTTAAAAAAATGACGACTTCCTGTCATTAGAAGAAAACTTGTCACATCTTGATTTTTTGATGATGACGGAAGTTCTTGATTTGACGATTTTTGATGACGACGAAAAAGGTCATCTGACATTTTCTTCTAATGACGCCATCAGGATATCGTCGTTTTTTAAATTGGTTTTACGAGGGTTGCAGCAATTTTATAATAATGATAAAATGTAAAATAAGAAATGTACTGAAACGTAAAACGAAGAACATTTCATGAATTTCAAATGACAGTTTCTAAATCTATCAAATGCTCTTGTAACTTCGTTTTACTTTTCAGTACATTTCTTATTTTACATTTTATCATTATTATAAAATTGCTGCAACCCTCGTAAAACCAATTTAAAAAATGACGATATCCTGATGGCGTCATTAGAAGAAAATTTTTATTATTATAAACTTACTACAATCCTCTTAAAGTCATCTCACCTAAAGCAAAAGGAAATATCTTTTCGTTGTGGTCATTGATGCATTCCTTTTAGTATTCCAAGTAACGTCTGTATTCAAAAATATTCAACACACAATAGAGGCTCAGAGGGAATATTTTTAACCACAACTTATATGAAACATTCATGAAGTGTTAGCCTTGGAGGAGTTTGGAAGGAATGGAGGGAATTCTTTGCAATTCAATGTGACAAAATTCATTCCTTTACGTTTTCTCGTATTTTATAGCTCTCGTGTGGCATTCAGCACCTCCACAACCTCCCTCGACCCAAAAAAAACTGTACCAAGAATGAGTTACTACCAGAAACTGAACAATGTTCTGAACGAAAACTGAATTATTGGTTTCAACAAATAGATTATTTTTTTCTATCAGCTGTAAGTGGTAGAAGCTTTTATTTTGTATAAAAAAGAAGGGTATATTTTAACTTTTTCGTCTTTTAAACAGTCTGAAGAATTCGGAATTTCCAAAATTTATTCATAAACACGAAATTTTATTCCCATAAGTAGATTGAGAAAACATTCTTCGGCTTTAGAAGTATCCCCTCCTTTGCTTGCAAAGATCTTCACCGATTGGATCATATGAAACATATTTATTTGATAAAAGATTTGACTTTACAAAAATAAGCGTGATACATACATTAAAATTTGTGACTCTACTGCAAATGTATATAACATGTTATATTCCGCTTTTATAAGTGATGTTCATACATTCTTCACATTTCTGAAGAAACATCTTGTAGCATAATTCGATTTATTATTTATATCGAAAAAGTAATATAGAGCTCCAGTACCAGTGATTTAAGGAATACTAATGACTTAATCAATGTTAGACATCCTATTCTATAATATATTGCATATTTTATGAGTTCTTTGTGACTTTGTTCGATATTTAATCTGGAAAGGAGAAAAATAAATTTAATATTCATTCGTAAGTAATGCATTTTATATAGTTTGAAATAAATTATATGAAGGTTGTCGTGCATACGTCTTTATCACCCTTTAGAACCTCTCTTTTAATAGTCTTATAAATAAAGGTATAGATTTAAAATGTTACATAAAAATTAAATTACATATTTTTACATTCTGTTAAGGGGATTTAAGAACACAAAAAACTTACTTGTTTTTATCCGTATGTTTCTGCGTTCATGATCTAGAAACCTCATTTCAATAAATAAACAATTTCAAACTAAAAGTCTAGTGAGCTATACCACACAAGATTAAGAACTAGGTAAAAAAATGTAATGATTAAATTTAAATAGTACTATCTTTAAAACAAATATGTAAAAAATCAAGTATTTTTAAAATGCTATTTATTTTGTAGTATTAATTCAATAGTTATAAATAACTGAACAAATGTTTTTAGATTAAATAAAGAAAAGCAAACGTTAAAAAGTTACATTTATCTATTTACCTCAAATAAAAACAAAGTAAATGCTTTACAAATTGCTTCTTGAAACGTTTTTGTAACTTTTATACTCTCGAATATTTTGAATTGAAATGCTTTTCATTACTTTCGCGTTCTTGTTTTGAAATAAAAAAGGTGATCATAAAAATTTGTCAAACAAAATTCTCGAATCACATATACATAGTTAGATTAAGTGTTTCATAAATGTAAATTATATTACAATTTAATTAAAAATAACAGGAAAAATTAAAAACACCATTTACGTTCGTTTTTATATGTACGAAATTCTAAACTTCTTCCAGAACACATTTCATTAAAATAAAGTTTAAGGGGGTCCGGGACACAAAAATCGTCAAATTTTCGAAATTTTTTTTATTATTTTAAGAAATTCCCTGTGTTTTTCTGCTTAAAATGACGTCTAAATCATGTTTCTATCTTAGTTAGAACTAGAGATATAGTAATTTTTGTGATGCGTTGTTTTGAAAAATCAAACACTCTTGACAGTTGTTGTCATGGCAACAACATCTGTCCTTAAAACTTTAAATGCGTTTTTCTCCATGATGCAATTTTTCAAGATTTCCTGTATTCCAATTGCTATAAGTCGAAAACCGATAATGTTTAAGGGTTGAAATTTGGAACATCTTTTTCAAACATTATACTTTAATTTTGATTCAGCAAATTTGAATCAAATATTTACTTTTAAAAATATGATTAAAAAAAAAAAGTACCTTAAAATTTTCGCAAATTTTCATTTAAATGTTTTTTATTTTTTATTAAATTAATATTTTTTAAATTGCTGAATCAAAATTAAAGCTAATAAATTTGTGAATAATTTACTGCAAGAATTTTGAAAATTGATCAAGAATATTTTGAGCCTTAGCAATTTAAAATGACCCCTCTTTTTTTTCAAAAATTTTTTATTTAAAATTTTTAAAGAACTTTTGGAAAAAATTTGTGTTGTGATTTTGCTTATTAGTTAGATGAGTAATCAGTACAAAAAAATTCAAAATTCTAAATTAATTAATAAAAATTTTTTTTCAATGTGTCCCGGACCCCCTTAAAGCATGTATCATTGAGGTTTCTCCTGTTTGCAGTATTACATTTTTGTAAAATAGATTTCGTAACAGATTCAATCATGTGCATTCGCTTGAGTACTTGGTAAGCGTAAGTGGATGTACACAGGTGCATACATGTATAATTTCGTATCAATAAGTATCCTGCATATATTTTCTACAGTAAGTATCGTTTATATATTTTCTACAATAAGTTTCCTATATGTATTTTCTGCATTAAGTATCCTATGTATATTTCTACAGTAAGTATATCCTACACATATTTTCTACAGTATTGATTTTTTGTGTGTTTATAAACTTAATCTTAAACGTTATAGGGCTATAGGGTTATAAATATACACGTAGGCTGTTGCACATTAAATCTTTCAGGAACTTATCTGTACTCACGTTGGCGTGGTGTGGATATTTGGATAATGGGGTACCAGATCAGGGATTTGACCTCGTCATCTAAACGTGCTTCAAAATTACGTGGTGTAGTCCTTGGACAATTTTCTTTGGGGATTGATTCCGGACAGTCAGCTATTGTCACTTGTGTTGCTTCAGTGTGAAGTTAATTCAACTACCAACCAACTTATAATTTATCATTATATACCATCAGTAAATCATGTAACAAAATCATGAACATGGTGAACTTATAAACTTAATACCGATCTTTATCACCACCCACAACTAAAAACATACTTAAACGGATTGTACTAGTATACATTCAGTAAAAATAGCATCATTTTACTCTTTAAAGAGATTTAAGTAAGAATCTGATTAAACATCACAAAAGCAAGCAATTACTCAACAGTTGTGGATTACGCAACAAACCTTATTATTAACAATCTTGTAACCACTATTTCAAAATAGGTTCATTTACATGCAATGATTTTGGACGCGAAACTCATTAACTCACGGAACTCGGTGGTTTAAAATTGCGCGGTGTAGTCCTTGGATCTTTTCTTTGGGGATTCATTCTGGACAGTCACCTATTGTCACTTGTGTTGCTCCAGTGCGAAGTTAATTCAACTACCAACCAACTTATAATTTATCATTATATAACATCAGTAAATCATGTAACAAAATTATAAACATGTTGAACTTATAAACTCAATATACCGACCATTATCACTACCTACAGCTAAAAACTTACATAAACGGATTGTACTCGTACACATCCGTAAAAATAGCACCATTTTAATCTTCAAAGAGATTTAAGGAAGAATCTGCTTAAACATCACAAAAGCAAGCAATTACTCAACAGCTGCGGATTACGCAACAAGCTGTATGATCAACAATCTTAGTACTACTATTTCCAAATAGGTTAAATTACATGCAATGATTTTGGACGCGGAACGCAAACGGCGATCTCTGCTACCAATAATAGTACCATAAATGGACTCGCTTGGAAGATCCCTTTAGCCATGGGCCTAACGGCATCGCCAATTTCAAGTTAATTGAAAAGGAACAATCGGGGTCTGGCAATATCTCAATGGAAGTGATAAAGGGGACAGCCAATTGAAGGGGAAAGATAGGTGGGATGAATGCTTAGGAGGGTTAAGAGAGTCGTTACACTTGAAATCCTCAGCAGTCGTAACAGTTACACCAAAATGGAACGTTCGGATCATTTTCCACGAGTCGTTTACCATCGTAAGACTTCGTGTTCATTTTTTTTTAAGATTTAATCCTCCTGAAGGTTGTGTTGAGAAGTGGTATTGTAGTGTGAGACGTAAAATCATTTCGTCATTCATTTGATGAGGTCAGTTTGCTTCAAGATCACCCAGTGATCTTTAATCCTCCTGTTGGTTGTGTTGAAGAGGTATCGTATTAGCATCTCGTTTTTATTAGATGAGGTCAAAACTGACAAGATCTTGTTGGGCTAGACATTTCGTCATGAGCGAAATTGGTCAGATCTTGATGAACAAGCTATCTCGTCATGAGAAAAATTGATCATATCTTGATGGACGAGACATCTCGTCATGAGAGAAATTGGTCAAATCTTGATGAACGAGACATCTCGTCATGAGCGAAATTGATCGGATCAAGATGGACGAGATATCTCGTCATGAGAGAACGGTCAGATCTTGATGGAAGAGACATCTCGTCATGAGAGAAATTGGTCAAATCTTGATGAACGAGACATCTCGTCATGAGCGAAATTGGTCAGATCTTGATGGAAGAGACATCTCGTCATGAGCGAAATTGGTCGGATCAAGATGGAAGATACATCTCGTCATGAGAGAAATTGGTCAAATCTTGATGAACGAGACATCTCGTCATGAGCGAAATTGGTCAGATCTTGATGGAAGAGACATCTCGTCATGAGAGAAATTGGTCAAATCTTGATGAACGAGACATCTCGTCATGAGAGAAATTGGTCAGATCTTGATGGAAGAGACATCTCGTCATGAGAGAAATTGGTCAAATCTTGATGAACGAGACATCTCGTCATGAGCGAAATTGGTCGGATCAAGATGGACGAGACATCTCGTCATGAGAGAAATTGGTCAGATCTTGATGAACGAGACATCTCGTCATGTGCGAAATTGGTCGGATCAATATGGACGAGACATCTCGTCATGAGAGAAATTGGTCAGATCTTGATGGAAGAGACATCTCGTCATGAGCGAAATTGGTCACATCTTGATGAACGAGACATCTCGTCATGAGCGAAATTGGTCGGATCAAGATGGACGAGACATCTCGTCATGAGAGAAATTGGTCAGATCTTGATGAACGAGACATCTCGTCATGAGCTAAATTGGTCGAATCAAGATGGACGAGACATCTCGTCATGAGAGAAATTGGTCAGATCTTGATGGAAGAGACATCTCGTCATGAGAGAAATTGGTCAAATCTTGATGAACGAGACATCTCGTCATGAGCGAAATTGTTAAAACCATGATGGACGAGATATCTCGTCGAAACCACTTGGTGTTATTTCTGGGATTAGGTAGGCACGACACATGTAAGCTGTTAGGTTTGTGCTTCTTGCTTGCCGATTTTATCATTATGAGGTAAAGCAATACTTACTTATATCTATTGTAACGTGGCTATCAATATACAACGTGACGTTTCGAGAGCATTAACTAAATTTCAGTCAGAATGTAATCAACCAACTTGCCCGTGTTTCACTAGTCCCACAAACTCTCCCATGTTAGGATGTGTCAGTGTCTCTGTGGGAAACTCCTTAGTGATCAGTTTGTCTCTGTGCTATTAGTAAAGCATTGTAATTTGGACTTGATCTAGGTTGTACCCTGAACAAGGATTTTACTAACAATGCAATCAAAATCTTTTGAAATACCTAACACCTTTGTCACATGTAGTTTTGTATTAAAATATGTCCTGTGGTTCACTATTATATAAGCGGATCTTTTATAAGAATGTATTTACGTACTTAATTCAAAATATCTTTAATTTGTAGCATAATAGATTGCTGAATATCATACATGCTTAGAAACATTAAATATTGTATGTAACACTGGGGAACAGCAATTTTGTTGTCTTAGATCTATGAATTGTTTTTGACTAACTTTAGGGGCTCTGGATCCAAAAATAACAGCAGTTTTTGTCTATCACGTCAATTTTTTAAGCTACAGGACACCCTCTCTTTCAGAAGTCATACAAAATTTGCATATAAAGGTAAAACTTACTAAATATACTGTTTGCAAAGAACAGTTTTATTCATACAAAGGCTATATATAGTTACTACAAGTTAAATTGTGTTCATATATACAAATAGTAAAGTTTTTTACCAAACGGTATACGTACATATTAAAGAAAAAATTTTCGCTTATAGCTTTTTCTGGAGCGTTTAATCTGTGGACATTCTCGCTTGATGCTCCAACTACAGTAAGCCATCGTATGTACATCCTATCTACCCTGATATCGTGCCTCCATGACCTTCAAATATTGTTGGAATCGCTCACCCTGCTCATCACTGACTGCACCTAGATTTTTCAGGAAGTTAGGAAGATGGCTATGTAAAAAATGCAATTCGATGCTCATGTTGCAACCAAGCATTTTGAAGCTCCACAAGAGTTGTTGGACAATTTCAGTGCAATTATGTGCTTGTGTATTTCCAAGAAAGTCTTTGACAATGTTTTTGAATGCCAACCAAGCATTTTTTTGAAGTTCTGTCATAGTTCCGATGAAATCTTTAATGAGCTGACAAATCTGGTCCATCAAACATACCGGCCTTTAACTTTTCAAATGACAGGCAAGGAAATGACGAAATGAGATACTTGAAACAGTCTCCTGCAATTGACAAATCTTAAACAAATTTCTTCATGAGACCCAGTTTTATATGCAAAGGTAGAAATATAATGTTCTTTCTGTCGACAAGTGATTGATGTAGAATGTTGGATCATCAGGTTTCAGGTCAGATCTTGGCGGCTAATTCGACTATACCCAATGCTTCTCACGATTTCTGCTGTCACAGGGATACTTGATATATCCGCGTTGCTGGCCAAGAAGGAAGCAGATCATTTTAAGATCAACACACATGATCCATGGTGCATGTGATATTGCAACAAATCAATGACTCTCTTTATGTCTTCATATTCTTCAAGCAAGCAAACTGATTGGCCAACTGGGACTGAACCAAATAAATTTCCACTGTGGAGGAGGACACACTTCAAACTCCGCTTTGAGCAATAGAAGAACAATCGCCATTCAGTTGCGTAATAGGCTGAAATTCCCAACTCTTCCATTAAACCATGTACGTTAAGGCAATACACAAATCCCTCATCATTTCGAAAGTATTGCAGAAACGCACCTTCTCTTGATCGAAATAGGATACCCTATCCCCTTTTTTCAAGGAAGTTTTTCTCGTGCAGTCTTGATGCGAATAGCTCTGCAGCTTTTTTTTGATAGTCCCGAATCTCGAGCTGCTGAAATCTTTTACGAATAGAATCAAGATCAATTTCAAATATATATGCAGCTGTCACTGGTCTCCTATGGAGTAATTCACTCAGCACCAGTAGGAGAAGGTTTATGTCAGCCCATAGGAGAGCAATAGTGCTTCCTGGACACACGCTCGATCTCGCGGAGAGTGGTCACATGAAAAAATGGTGTAGTGGTGTAGAGAAAAAACTGGACGTGGTAGAAGAAAACTAACTACAGTTTTTAAATCAGCATGACTATTTAACTCTAAAACAGCTGAAAAATCGAAGACAACAAAAAATATGTTCAAAATTCTTTCATTGTGTAATTTACAAAAAAGGTTATTAATCATGTTAAGTGGATCAAGATGTTAAAATACACAATACCTTTTATGATCAATATAGTTTTTAAAAATTAAACATTTCCTGCAACAAAAATCTGTTGAAAATATAGACATAACTGAAAAGTGTCATTCCGAAAATTGTGACTTTGAATTTTTTCTGAAATGCATGAATGATATAATAAACTAGCCACAGCGTTGCCAGTGACAGTTCTTTTCGTGGGGTCGGGTGTGACCACTGATCGCTAACCCCCGGTGATTGCTACAAATTCCTATACCAATTCGTAGACTATTGGATAACAGCCATAATGGCTTTGCCCGTGGGTTGTATGGTTCGCAACCAAATTATGAAAATTATGAACTATAGTTTGCTTTGCAAACCAACTCCACGGGCAACACCGTGATGACCTCGTCATTGTCAAATGCGGCCAAATTCGATTACAGCCATCATGGTGTTGCCCGTGGTGTTGGTTTGATTCGCAAACCAAATGGAAGTTCGTAGCCTATTGAAATGAATTCCATGCGAATTGCAATTTGTTTTGCGACGCAAACCAAATTATGAATATCATGAACTATGGTTTGCTTCGCAAGCCAAATAGGAATTCGACGTGGCGTCACAATCTCTTGAATTATATAAATATTGAATTGAAATGAAAATATAAATATTGAATTGAAAAATTATTTGTTAAAAGAAAATAAAACGTATAAGATTTCTATCTGGTGTTAAATTTCCCACCGATTTCATATCCGTTGAAATTTTCAATCTATTTTTAACTATCCCGATTTTACAAACAAGTACTAAATAATGCCAGTCAAAAGGTTTTTTATTTTCTTTGTTTTCTGTCCCTCAAATCGAAAGAGGGCAGGAAATGTAATCTGTTTATTTTTGGAACACGAATGTTGACGTGACGTCAAATTCTCTTGCAAAAATATAAAAGATATTAAATTGAAAAATTGTATTTATTTAAAGAAAATCATATTTTTAGGTATCGATCTAATAATCAATTCTTGCTAATTTATCAAGAACTTTGACCAAGTTTTATGTAACAACTTACAAATTCCTTAACAGTTTTGTACCAAACTTAAGGTTATACATACCAAGCCAAGATATAGGTAACCAAACCAAGCTATAGGTATTTTAGTAAAAAACAAACGGTCTGTGCAAATTTCATAACAATTGGATAATAACTGCAAAAGTTTGTTCTGAAAGCCCACTAAAATTTATTAGTCATCGTTATTTTCTAGTCTCGGGCCATAAATATAAAAGTCTCATAATTATATCATAATTATTTACCACGCCATTGCATAGTAGAGCTTTTGTTGATCGAAGTCTGAACTAATAAAAGTACAGCTTAACTATCTGATGTGTGTACAAGCAGAATGAGGGTAGCAAATACAGCTTGAGGTTCTCAGCCATTTATCATGGCGTTGACTACCGACTGTATAGTGTATTAGTTAAGAAATAAAAGATACGTCATGCGGGTATAGATGTAACAATCGACTAAAGGAAGACTAGAATAGTTTTTCCATCAGACGAGCATCAGAAATAGAAACAATGTCGTTCCGGATTCGATAAATAGGTAATGGGCTCATAGGTACACTGTTTCTTTGTTCTAATGGTTAATGATATAGAGAGTTACTTTCATTTAAGAATTTCTAACCATACAATGAACTAAAACTGCCAATATTCAAAAGAAAGATTATAACACACGTAGAGAGATATATCATTTCACCACACTAACTTGGAAGTAATGGGATCTGAGTTGAAAAGAATGACGGAAACGATTCTTTAATGGATGTTTTACGATCTAGGGAATCCTAAAGTATCCCAAATCGATTTACCACCAGTGTTTTGAACGGTAACCTGCATTGTGTGAGGAATATGTTTTAAAGGCTTCCAACAGTTTTAGTATAGGTGTAGTTTCAACAGAACTTGTTATTTACAAGTACTAAAATAATTACTGGTACAGAGTTTTAACATCACCCTCTGAAATTTATGTATGCGGACTTTGTTTTACACTAGCAAATATTTAGAAAAAGTGTTTTCAAAACTTAACTCTGGTGCAGAATATTATTTTCAATAGCAAATTCATTGTTGCAGTTACTACGATGGTCTTGCTTTAGGTTTGCATTAGTTAATGACAATTAACTAATATTTTAGTAATACATGTTTTTCCAACACTTATTACTTGATGTATGCATTAATGCAGGCCTCGAAATAGATTTTTTAATACAGGTGCACACTGTGCACCTAAGTTTTTAAATTAGGTGCACAAGTTATATGTTAGGTGTACATTAAAAATAGCGTAATATAAGAGTATTAATGTAATGTAAACTACAGTATTAGTTGGGTATGTTTGTATAGGTTCGTAGTAGATAGCAAATAAAAAAATATTTTAACGTATCGAAATTCTACGGTGCACGGCTGTCGAGACAGTCGCTTTAACAGAGCCATCTGGAAAATGTTTCTATCATCGGAAAGTTCTGGTGGCAGTGACACAAGTAAACCTTCCTCCTGTATAAACCCGTTACGGCAAAGCGATTTTGTTTTCGCTTAGTGTGTATTTAGGAATTTTAATTACGTTCACTTAGAGCGAGAGATGTCGATACTAATATTTTGTTCACTGTGTGCACCTAGCGGGAAAAAATTAGGTGCACAATTTTCTTTTCATGTGCACAGCGCACCTGTGCACCCGGGTATTTCGAGCCCTGCATTAATGGTAATGAATGTTCATAACGAACTTTTTAAATGTGAGGATTTTGCTCTAAACTTTTAGTATAACAATTGTGGTTTTCAATTCTTATTATTTACTTCTCTTACGACACTTTTGGGCACAGAGTTTTCGACACCAACTTCTGCATTGATACAAGTGTAAATATTTTTATTTAAAAGCATATAACATTTTAAGCAATAAGTGCTTTCAACGCTTATTACTTTCTAAACTCGTTACTGATCAAGAGTTTTCAACACTTCTGCATTGTTATCAATGTAAATGTTTTACTTTAAAGGCTTACAACAGTTTTAATATAAGTGTTTCTAATTCTTCCAATACGTTAAAGACATACCCACTGAGCCACGATGGACCCTACAATAAAAGAAAAAGGAAATGCATTTGGAAGTAATAGTCCAGCTCCGTTTAGTTTATCCTTGAGTAACGATGTGTTGGGCGAGCTTATTCACTTACTTAGTTGACAAGTTGAGTTGAAAACATTAAACTTACACGATTGGTGTCTTTTTAATTAAATTGCATGTGTATGTCTTAGAGACCTATCCTGAAAATGACGTATAACCTTACATAACATATGATAATTGGTAATTTTTTAGTTAACGTCGTACTAGAGCAACACAACGGGCTATTGACGACGGTCCGGGATCAGTCCCTTAAGGGAAAGATCCGAGGACAACACCTCGTAATTTTGAACCACGGTCAGATGACGAAGCAACACCTGAGCTGGCACCCCACTCTCCAAACTTCCACGCCAACCCAACGTGAGTACTTTCGGCCACGACAGATTTAAGGTGCACCAGCCGCCTCTACACCATACGTTTACAAACATCCACGCCCGAGCCCGGATTCGAACCAGGAACCTTCCGATCTAGAGGCTAACACCTTAACCACTATACCGGTTGGTCATAACATATGAAGGGGAACGGTATAGCAACTCATAATCCCAATGGTCCTACGAAAGAGTAGAGCTAGTAATTGCAACAACCGAACTTGCCAACTATTTAATGAATTAAATTAGATGTAGGATAAAATTAATTATACACTACTCGCAAAGCTTGTGATGTTCAGATGGTTAACCCCACACAATCATTACTCAATATTTATAAACCGCAACAAACTATTTTTCTATGAACACATACATGATGGGAACATCGTTAGTTTTCATTAAGACAACTCAGTTCTCATCTGAAACAAGAGTAATGTTTCTTAGATAACAGATTGTTTGTCACAAAAAAGTAAGAGAATTATAATAATAACTCTCCTTAAAAAAAGTATCAATCTCTCTTCCACAACACTGTGTCCATCCAACTAATAACAAGTATACATCACAGAAATAATATTCTTGTCGATATAACAAAATTAGCAGCGTATCGACCCACCTCCACTATTTCGTTTTATCGGAAACGTTGAAGGCCGTGGTCTGTTACGCAAGATGTTTTGATCCTAATGTTGATACATAAGGACACCAGCTAACATTCCTGTCAGTGTGTCGATAAAGAATTATAGCTATCGATCGTTCCTTGTATTTCCATCATCTCTAACAGATTTATTATTCAGAATCTTTTACTGGGTCTAGAAAAGGAAATAGATCGTTGTATCTAAAGTTCTCAAGTAACGAAAATACGCTTGATAAGTTTCTGTGATGTTCCTTAACAATCTGGGTGTCACGAGATTTGCGAGTACTGTTCTTTTGTCTTTTCTCCACAACACACATAATGACTAAATAATCACACGTATCGGTCGAAAGAATCCTACAAAGGATTCTATTCGTCCATGAATTAAAACTGGTAAAAAAATGCAACGAAAACTGCCGGATGCATAATTGAATGATGTATTCCCTCACAGGATTAAATGGTTAATCTATAAATCCAGACAGATAATTCATTTAATTTTTTCCATCCCAACGTGTGTATTTTACGTGTGTGTTAAAGTATCCGAACATCTACAAGAACCTTTTTCTGAAATGTGGTATAGAAACATTTTAATGATATTTTTATTTTTAGTGTTATTAAATAATAGCATTGGGCTAATAATATTTAAAATATGTATTAAAATTTTGTAAAAATGATAATTATGTATAAAATTTTAGCGAAATTTGTCAAAAACTTCAAATGTGCTACATGAAAATCTTTACAACACATTTAAAAAATGATGCCACCAAAATCAACTATATTCATTTTCTAGGGAACGAACTAGAATCAAAAGAATATTTTAATAAATAAAAATTTTACAAGCGACATGGGACACCTTTTTGGAAGACTCTAAGACGATATGCTCTACTTGTTTCGTCGTTAGGGGAAAATATAAACCCAAACAACAAAGCACTTCAATCTACCATGAACTTTTTTTTTATTCATTCTACCTAATGGATCAATACTGTACGACAGCACACCAAATTGTAATTGATATGGGATTCAAGTTTTGGGATAAAAAAAACATTACGAATCTGAATGCTGAATGCTCTGACTTAATTACGTATATCCTCATTCCTTGTTCTTTATTTGTTTTATGAGTTGCCCTTTGACTATTACGTTAAATCAAAAGTCTCCAAATTTATTGAGTGGAGGGTCAAGCTATCCCTCCAGGTGGTTTCGATGAGATATTTCGTTCATCAAGATCAGACGTATGTTGTTAATCACGAGATATCGCGTTCATCAAGATCAGACGAATGTTGCTAATCACGAGATATCTCGTAGAGATCAGACGAACGTTACTAATCACGAGATATCTCGTTCCCCAAGATCAGACAAAAATTACTAATCACGAACCTCGTCATCAAAATCAGACGAATGTTGCTAATCACGTGATATTTCGTTCATTAAGATCAAACGTATGTTGCTAATCACGAGATATCTCGTTCATCAAGATCAGACGAATGTTGCTAATCACGAGATATCTCGTAGATATCAGACGAACGTTACTAATCACGAGATATCTCGTTCACCAAGATCAGACAAAAATTACTAATCACGAGCCTCGTTATCAAAATCAGACGAATGTTGTTAATCACGAGATGTCTCGTTCATTAATATCAGACTAATGTTGCTAATCACAAGATAACTCGTCATCAAGATCAGAAGAATGTTGCTAATCACGAGATACCTCCACCATCAAGATCAGACAAATGTTGCCAATCAGGTGATATTTCGTTCACCAAGATCAGACGTATGTTGCTAATCACAAGATATCTTGTTCATCAAGATCAAACGAATGTTGCTAATCACGAGATATCTCGTAGAGATCAGACGAACGTTACTAAACACGAGATATCTCGTTCACCAAGATCAGACAAAAATTACTAATCACGAACCTCGTCATCAAAATCAGACGAATGTTGATTATCACGAGATATCTCGTTCATTAATATCAGACTAATGTTGCTAATCACGAGATATCTCGTCATCGATATTGCCCTTTTTATGATAGCGAAATCAATATTAGGGCGGTTTTCATGTAATGACGAGATATCTTGTTCATCGAGATCTGATGAGGTTTATTAATGACAAGGTACCTCTTCGAAATAACCTCCTGGATACATTCAATTCACTTAGCGGGTGGGAGAGAAAATTTCCTTATCCAACGTGCAATTAATTTCATCCAAGAAATTGTGCCGATTGGACTTTTTAAATTCTTACTTTTTTTAAAGGTGAAATCTCTAAACACTTTTTAAATGATAACGTAGCTTAACAAAAAAGTAGAAACAAATTAAACCTGTTTTTTTTTTCATGGCTATTCCAACAGTGATTGGAACAAATGGAATTAAGTTTTTAACCAAACTCCATTATGCTTTAGATTAGTATTTTTTTTAATTTTCTGTCTGTACCCTCGGGCTGAAACTTGGAGAGCTCTGTTTTAACTCTGCGCTTCACGAAATTTCCGAGTAATGTTCTTTTGATTTTACTCCACAGCATGCTTAATGGTTCAATAACCGCATCAATTGATTGAAGTAACACTAGAAAATATTCTATTGGTCGATAATTCCTCACTGTATGTATTTCTCTCAATTGTATCAATAAAACTGTTGTGCGTGTATGTCCATTTACTTGGAGTGGTTTGGGTACAGCTACACTCTACGTTTATGAGTGATGGCAACGGCTTGGCGATTTTTTTTTGGCACACTTCTAGTAGCGAGTTACGATAAATTAAGGCAACCTATCTATCGTTACAGTTGTTGTGGTTTTCATGGCAACCTCGGGAAACGGAAACTTTCAATTTTCATTTTGAATATTCTAGAAAGTTCTTCCAAACTTCGTTTGATTTCATTGATTCGTTTGAAATTTTTTCTTTCCTCCCATTGGTTATTTTGTTTTTAAAATATCCTTTGATTGCATTGGTCCTTTTAAATCGTTTTCTGTGATACCTTTGGTTCATTTATATGTATTTTGACAATTGTGGAATTTTTATTTAATTATAATAGTTTTCACACAAAAGGATTAAGAGTTTTTTTTTTTTTACCATTTTCGTTTGCATTATTTTTTTACGAAAGAATTCTGACGTTATCAGGTTGTATTATTTCTTGATTTTTTTTTTCTTTTGTAAATCTTTTTTTTTTCAACATGCCCACTGTATTTAATGTAATTGATAAGTTTCAGGGTATTCTTACCCAACATTCGTAGCTTAGTTTATCTGCTGGTTCACAAATGTGCCCCAAAACATCTGGCTCTGGCAAAATAATTGCTGAAATAGCAGCTTATGATGCTGTTGCCATATTCAACAAAGGGCGAAAATGCAGATTGTCTGTCATGAGGAAGATGGGAATCCATCCAGGCATCAATTCGATCAAAGGACAGCTTCGTTCAGATGTCGCGAGAGTGAAAACCGCTGAACAACGGCTCTTGAAAACCACTCTTGATGCCCGAAGAGAGCTAAACGAAGAGCTATATTAGCTTCTCAAAAGAAGGATAAGCAATCAGAAGGAATTGTATATGCACCTGGTGCTTTCTGAGAAGGAAATAATTTAATCACCATGCTTATAAGGTAAGTTTTCACTTTAAAGTGATTTTTCTCAAAACCTCTTTTTTGGAACTTGCGCGTAAGATTCTGAAAGAACCGTTCAATATTTTTACATGAAATTTTCACAGAATATGTAGATTGTATGTATCTTTACATTGTAGCTCAATTTGATTTTGATTTTTATCGTCTTATATTTTTTGTTAGCTAACAACTGTGGGAAAAAGTGTTGTATTTTTGCACTATACAGTTATGTCATGAAACAAAAATATAGGACCTAATTTTATTATCTTTTTTGAGGTACAATATGTAGTCCAGGCATTTTTGAGCATTTTATGCACAAAAATTTTGTTATAATCTTTAAAATTAATTTTGTAAACCTGCGCGCAAGGTCTCGCTACATATTTCAAAGCACGAAAACTAGTAAAAAGGGCCATCACACGAAAAATTTGCTTTAAACTTGTATTAATTGATAAAAATACTGCATAAAGTCTAAAATGTGCTTTGTCTTACTAAATAAACAGTTTGTAAATATCTTTACTAGTTCTTGAGATAAAAAATACTGAACATTTTGTAAATATTGAATATTTTTGAGATCTAATAGTCGTATGACCCCCTTAAGCTTACTACTTTTTGTGAAAGTTTTTAAAAAATATACTTTTCGAAACGTTCTGAAATTTATTTAAAAAGTGTGCTGTGTGGAAAAAGAAAAAAATTTGTGACAGCAAAAGAGTTAAGAAATAATTATTTCCTTGGCAACTTTAGAAGTGCTCCAAAAAAAAAACCGCCAAGGCCGTTGCCATCCCTCAAAAACGTAGAGTGTAGCTGTTCCGTGGTTTGGGACAAGGGCAAATATAATATATATATATATATATATATATATATATATATATATATATATATATATATATATATATATATATATATATATATATATATATATATATATATATATATATACATTTGCACTTGTCCCAAACCACGGAACAGCTACACTCTACGTTTTTGAGGGTTGTTGGCTTTGTTGGTTTGCTTTCAGAACAACGATATTGTTAATTTCTTCGACATTTGAACAATCTGCGAAAATGGTTTTGACTCAGAGCGTCTTATGGTGGTCATAGCATTTGTCTTCCACGCAGTAGATGCCGGGTTTGAATCCTGGTTTGTGAGAGCATAGCTGTCCCTGTTAACACAAAGGCGTCTTACCGACTGAGAACTTCTTCACATACACTACATGGACAAAAGTATTTGGACACTGCAGAAATTCGGAGGAGGATCCATCTTAGTGAGGGGTTGTTTTTCCTACTTATGACTCGGCCTATTGCTTTATGTACCTGGTACTATGAACGCTGCCGTGTACCCCGACATTCTGGATAATTCAACCTTGCCTACACTATGGCAATGCTACGGCGATGGTGATTGTTTCTTCCAACAGGATCGAGCTACATGTTATATTTCAAAGCTGGACTGGTTTTCCTGAAAATGAGGTAAATTTGCTTGACTGCTTTGTTCAAAGCCCTGATCTTAATCCGATTGAGTATTTACGGGACAAACTGGAGCGACGAGTACGACACCGCTACGCACGCCCATCTTCAGAGCAATCTCTTCTCACAGCCTTGCAAGAGGCATGGCGTGCTGTTTTAAACCAGACTTATAGAGAACTTGTGGAATGTATGCCTCGATGTGTTGCAGCTGTAATACAAACAGAAGAAGGTAATATCCGTTAAAAATAGAATAATAAAGCACTTTCTCTGAAATACATGCAGCGTCGAAATACTTTTGTCCATGTAGTGTATAGCCACCAGTTCGTCCCTTGTGGTGCCCGAGGTCGAAAAGATCAGTGGCCGGACATTAAAAATAAAAGAAAAGTTGGATCTAAGATCATGAGTAGATTGAATTTCTCTGTATATGTGTAGATACAAATGCAAATTAATAGACGAATACAAATTCATGCATAATTCCAAACTGGAAATGAAGCAAATTTGCAAATCCATTTCTTTAATCAATAATAGCGGACCAACCGGTATAGTGGTTAGCTTCTTGATCGGAAGATTCCTGGTTCGAATCCGGGTCTGGGCATGGATGTTTGTAAGCGTATGGTGTAGAGGCGGTTGGTACACCTTAAATCTACCGTGGCCGAAAGTCCTCACGTTGGGTTGGTGTGGAAGTTTGGATAGTGGGGTGGTAGCTCAGGTGTTGCCTCGTCATCTGACCGTGGTTCAAAATTACGAGGTGTTGTCCTCGGATCTCTCCCTTAAGGGATTGATCCCGGACCGTCGTCAATAGCCCGCTGTGTTGCTCTAGTACGACGTTACCTAAATATTACCGCCGACCAACCGGTATAGTGGTTAAGGTGTTAACCTCTAGATCGGAAGGTTCCTGGTTCGAATCCGGGTCCGGGCATGGATGTTTGTAAGCGTATGGTGTAGAGGCGGCTGGTGCACCTTAAATCTGTCGTGGCCGAAAGTCCTCACGTTGGGTTGGCGTGGAAGTTTGGAGAGTGGGGTGCCAGCTCAGGTGTTGCTTCGTCATCTGACCGTGGTTCAAAATGAAGAGGTGTTGTCCTCGGATCTTTCCCTTAAGGGACTGATCCCGGACCGTCGTCAATAGCCCGTTGTGTTGCTCTAGTACGACGTTAACTAAAATTACCTTACCTTACCTTACCTAAATATTACCAATTATCTTTAATCAATTGCCCGCTGTGTTGCTATCGTGCGACGTAAATTCAGCTAACTACCTCTAAGCAACTATCTACCATAATAGGTATACCGATTACCATTCTCATTAATCATAATTATCATAACAATCATAATTAACATTCTCATTAAACATAATTATCACAACAATCATAATAAACATTCGCATTTATTATAATTATCATAACAATCATAATTATGATTCGAATTTATCATAATTATCATAAAAATACTAATTAACATTCTCATTAATACTAATTATTATAAAAATAATAATTAACATACTTATTAATCATAATTATCATAAAAAATAGTAATTCACATTCTCATTAATCATAATTGTCATAACAATCATAGTTAACATCCTCATAGATGTAAGATGTTACCAGAAAAATGTATGCTCAAAACTTGATTCAATTTCGGAGTGTTTCAAAAATAACACCTTCAATTCCAAAGAATTCTTTAAAAAATAATTAATTTTATATAAATGCCATTTTCAGAGGTATTTAGTTGAATTTAGACTGCCGGAATCAATCCCAAAGAGAAAGATCCAAGTTCAACACCTCGTGATTTTGAACCACGGTCCGATGACGAGGTTAACACTTGAGCTAGCACCCCACTCTCTGAACTTCCGTGCATTGCCAATGTTAGGACGTTTGAGGCCACGATAGATCTCAAGAACACAACAGTCTTTGGTTGGATCGAGTTTTGAACTCGAATCCTCTCTCCATGGGCAGAAAATAAGTATCTCTTCATAACAACTTTGTAAGTAACATTGTGGGTAAAGTGTTCTATATTCTTTAAATTCCCAAACAGATTGAAATTGAGCACAGTAATCAATCAAAACACTTAGATCCGTCAACCAACGACCTACTTTTATTCATGAATTAATCAGAAGCTAGAAAAGCATCAGTTATTTTCAACAATGCGAATTGATAGAACCTACACAATTGTAGATGACTTCAATATGTGAGGAAACGTGTTAAAACTTAAATTATAAAGCAGACAATCTGTCATTGTATTTCTCATAAGAGTATATCTCAGAATTTATTCGAATTTTTTGAATACAGTGAGGATAGTTTTTTCAATACAGTGAGGTTTAACCCTTGTGAAGGTAAAAAAGGACCGTACAGTGATAAACACTACAAACTCTTTTCTCGAATTTAATTGGACTAAACACGTTAGCACTTTATTTATAATAACACATTTATATTTAAACACACGGCTGAATACCTACTGAGATATTTTTTTTATTTGAACTATATGACAGGCATTTATGTCAAGCTAAATGTAAGTGGCGGTTGTGATTCTGCGGTGTAACGTGCTTCCTGTAAAGTATTCAACGACCAACCGGTCTGGTGGTTAAGGTGTTCGGCCTCTAAATAGGAAGATTCCCGGTTCGAATCCCGGGTCAGTGCATGGATATTGGTAAGCGTATGGTGCACCTTAAAACTGTCGTGGCCCAAAGTCCTCACGTTGGGTTGGCGTGTACGTTTGGAGAGTGGGGTGCAAGTTCAGATGTTGCCTCGTCATCTGACAGTGGTTCAAAATTACGTGGTGCTGTCCTCAGATCTTTTCCTAAGGGGATTGATCCCGGACCGTCGTCAATAGCCCGTTGTGTTGCTCTAGTACGACGTTAATTAAAATTACCACTACCTGTAAGTATTCTGAACGACGTCAGTTGGCTTGTTTTTCGAATATATCGTTATAATGTATTGGTCAACACAGTAGATTAAGCACCTAATGTTTACAAATAATTGGCGATAAACTGCGTTTTAAGGTAACTCCAATATGTATCATGCAAAAGCATTTTTACAGATACCTTCTCAGACAGTCTGGTTTGCTTCTTTACACTGAAAATCTCACATTGAACGATGTAATAAAAATATTAACCTCACTTCAGAAAAAAAAAAATTCTGCAGTTCTTTAATAATACAAAAAATATTAGAATATTGTAAAGTTCATCGTTTATAGCAAGTTCTTATATTTCTACAACAGAAGAAGTGTCACGTAGAGATAATCGAATATTTGAAATTTGAGAATTTAGATTTATATGGAGTAAAGAGAAACGAAAAAAAAAACATAACAGCTGTAAAAAAAATAATAATAAACGTGGTATAGTGTAACAAACACCGTTTGATGTTGCAAAGGATTTGTTATTAGGTATTCGAGAAAATTCTAATTTCATTACAATATCTACAAATTAAAATATTTACATTTTAATAAAAAGTAGGGGGAATAGTTTATCATTTGCACAGTTTAAAGCATGTGATGATTTAATTCTCTGGGTTTTCGATTTAAATGTAACAATTTATTACTCAAATCGACATAAGATGTAAACCTCACTTATTTCATTTCATTTCTTCATTTAGAAACTTAACTTTGAGTTATTTTTGTTTGGAATTTAATCTAATATGACGACAGTAGAAAGTGAAAATTTGGATTAGAAGTAAATACCTTCTTCGCTGCTAAACGCGTTTTGTAAGCCAAATTATTAAATTAATTTAGTCTTCATCCATGATTCGCTGTTAATACGTAAGGTCTCATCAACTCATTAATTTGGAGGTATTTAAAATTTATACTCTTTGAATGATTTAATTTCTGTAATAGAAAGTAAATCGTGAGTACACCCAGCTAAAGATACCAGCTCTAGATTTAAGAGTCCGACCAATTTCGTCCAAATAACCAAATAACCATATAAGTTAAACATATTCTTATTTTGAAAAAGGTTTCTTTAAAATACTGAAAACACATTTCGAATTAAATATGACCCAAAATAACGTGAATTGATAATAAAATATTTTTAAAGTTAGAAAATATTTACTATCGGCAATTTGGGCAACCTACCTTACATCTGGGGTTTTACCTTTCTTTAAAATTCCTCCTATGGGCAAATATATAACAAAGATTCTTCTAGTTAACAAAAGCTCTCTTTTAGTCAACAGAGTTCTTTTCTTCGATAGTTTTAAAACTAGTTTTAATATTGTCGTTCGACTGGATAACTATTCAGGTAAATAGATCTCTTCAATACAAAACGATAAGATTCCATATCATGCACTTTTCAGCTGTCAGCAAACAAAACTTGCTTTATTCATTTTCTTTACGAAACCCAGTTTCTATTCTATTCGATGTCTCCTCTTTCAAAAAAAAACTTAGTTTTGTTTGAAGATGCGATAATGTCTACTATAATTGAGGCAGAACACAAAGATAAACAGTTTTTTTTTTTTTCAAATAAACATGGATTTAACGTCGTTTAGGTTTACGTCTCGCTGAATATAAATTGTTGTCAACTGGAACAGAAAATAAAAGTGATTGAGATTTAGAAAAAGATTTAAACACGATTTCATTGATATTTCTGAATGGGAAATAGAATACGACTTATGAACTATTGCTTTAAAGAAAGGAGATAAATAAAGTAGAATAGGCCAGTTTGAAGATTCTGTTGACATTCCTGTATTGCTTTATTCGAATGTCCTTTATTCGAATGAAAATCTTCGTATTTCCGAACATGCAACAATCATATTAATCACTGCATGCATTTAAAGGTTATATCAACAGAGCATTCAGTAATGCCGCCTGCTTTAATTGTTTTAATTTAGAAAAATAAAAGTAGTATTTGTTTTCAATTTCGTGGAAATAAAGTTTTCCGTCAGAAAATAATTTGACGGTATAGAATTGTTTCTATTTTCTATTGCATTCCAAACAGTGCAGAAATCTGACTAAAATAAATTAACGTTACAATGTTTCTTGAACAAAAGAATGTAAAATATATTCTCAGATAAAGATCGGGATAATGATTATACGCTATTCGATGTCTCCAAGTAATTCAAAATTCGAAAAAAGCTTAATTCTAAAAAAACGTTTACAGCATTGCGAAAACACAATTTTTCACCGCATCAATTGATTTAACTTGAGAAAGGCTTTTCCTGTTTTTATAAATCTCTCAGTCCCTCTTTAGAAAGCTACCCGGTATAAAAAACAAAATATTCAAATTTAAATTTTCCTAACTAAAACAAATTTCTAAATTGTAGAGCACATTTTTTGTTTTTGTTTTCTTAAATCATTCAAGTAACAAAGAAATTTTGGAAATAGGATACTGATTGCATAAATTAAAGTTGCATTTGGCTTCAGACTTATTAAGATTGGTAATCATTTATTTAATTGATCTAAGTATTTCTCAAATACTAAACTTAAGAATCTAATTTATTAAGATTGGTTGGAAAATGTCAACAATTATAAACACGCAAACAAAAGATTTGACTCCATTAAATTATTAATTAAATTACAGTTCTTTAGTATATGTAAAATAACAATGTTTTATATTATAGAGAGATAAATACATAAGTATTAAACTGGAGAAACTGAGTCACAAACTATTAGTACATTAAATTTAACCGTGATGTTTTTGTATAAATAAAATCTATTTTATTACTTAAAGTTCGACATTACATTCTTGAAATTAGTAGCTCAAACATTTTACCAACGGTCTCAGAAATGTTAAAGAGAATATTATTTTGAATCATAACTTAATTTAAATCAACTTTAATAAAATAGAAATGTAATGGTTGACAGTTCATAAATTACATTTTGCAGGTAAAAAGCCTCTTTTAACTATTCCCTTTCATAAGGATAAAGAAAGATTTGGTTGAGACTGATCACAACATAGATTTGTACTATTAGCTTCTTAGAAAATAATGCACTGTGAACATGATGTATAAATAAAACAATGCATTTTATGTATAACTACATGAATACGAAATTCTATCTGCTACTTTTGAGCCACTATTGTTAAATTTACTAACTCTATGATGGATTATCAACTTTTTAAATACTTAAATCAAGATTATATTTATAAATTTGTTTTTAAAGTACCTTGCATCCTATACCATATGCATGTTACATTGCAATCTGTGACAACAAACTGTACGCGTATTTATTTTTAATTACAAAGCAGCATCAATATTATAAAACAAATATTTCTCAGTCGTATGGTATTCCACTAAGAATAATATTTACAAAATGGCTGTGGTTTAGTAATGGAAAAATAATTTTACATACAAAAATTGGATACACTAATAAATAGTATTGTCATGCTCCGTGTAAAACTTTTCACGTGTAATTATTCTATACTGATCTTAATTTTCAAACTTGAAAATAATGATGTGGTAGATAGTTGAACTGGACTTCGCACTACCTCAACACAACGGGTAGTTGGTGACGGTCCGGGATCAATCCCAAAAGCAAATTTCCGAGTACAATACCGCGTAATTTGAGCCACGGGTGTATGAATAAAAGTAATTATGTGAATTTGTTTGATAGATGAATAATTTCTTCCTATGGAAATTTATTTTTTAGTTAAAATCAGTCTTTTCAAAAGCATTAGGTACCGTTATGATTTTTGTTACATTAAAAATTATATAGGTGTGAGTAAGAGTGAATTGTGAATTTTCTAGAAGAAAACTAAACAAATTTCATTTAAATTAAATTATTTTTATAATCATACTACGTAAAGTTTTTAAATTGGTACACAACAATTTTTTCAAAAATATGAACTTTTAAAATTATTGCACCATTACTGTTATCTCTACATGTGATAAATTAATTACCTGCGATGAAAATATTGAAAATAGGAAGAAAATAATATATATATTTTTTAGTATATCCTATTAGGACTTTTGAACTTAATTGGACTTTTGTTTGAGAACTTAATTTTGTTCAAACGTTTGATAACTATGTTTCAAAAATATAATTTATAAGAAATTTGGAGAAATCAATTTTTACATGCTTTTCAATAAGGAATCTTTTTAGTGTGGTGAGATCCACACCCTTTAAGGGTTACTGTCGAGGGAAACCCGTGGGAAAGGATTCTATTGAAGCAGGCCGCTTCTTTGTGGGCCATCTCTCCGATTCTACGATATCCACACCCGTAGGGAGTTTCTCGTGGGAACGGAATGTGTCGGCGAGTCCGGACATTTTTTGGACTGACCGACAAACGAGCCAGTCGGTTCCTTTGATCCGTACCCTAAATAGAAGGAATTTGTCCCCAGCTGTAAGGTCAGCTATAAGAAGGGAACTGGAAGAGACTTTCTGGACTTCTTAGTCGGACTTCTGGAGAGAGCGTACGGTGTGCCTCTTTCGCATGATGGTTAATGCTTTTCACTCTCCTAAGTTTTTGAAACAGCATTCCTTCATGTACAATTGTATAAATTCTTTTATCTATCCAAGATATAATAAACTTATTTTTATTCTAAAAATATTTTATGTTTGGCTGGGCATTACGTCATATTAGATTTATTTTTAGTGTTATATAATATATCTTTGCATCATATATATCTTTGGCCCACAGCAGAAACTAATTAAATAACATTTTTTGGGAACGCTAAATGCTTATATTCATTATGAGAAATCCAGTCATGTAATCCGCTTAAAAGTTACAAGACGATGCCAATATATTTATATAATTTGAACTTTTGATTTAAAAAAAAAACATGTTCTTCTTCAAAAAGATGCACAGTAAAACACTTTTCATTATTCCGGGTGATTAAAAGATTATCATATTTATTATAATTATATTGTAATACATAGTTAAGCAAAATCAAATACATGACGTTCATCGAAAAATACACGTTCCAGACTGATTTATTTACAATTTTGATACAGAGTGCTCTCTTGTCTGGATTTATTTTTATATTCTACGAAATTATAATTCTTATAATTACTTTAGAAAATACAATCCTCCTGATTTATTACCTGTATTGTCTGACTTTCTCTGCTACACTTAAGTTTCAATAAGAGATACAATTATATAATTGTATCTCTGTGTTGTGTATACACAGTCCAGTCACATTAATGTGACCACCACCTACTTTCGACGTCAACGTGAAATAGCCAATCACAAAATGCAGGTGTCAGCACATTGCAGTGGAGTGTATATAAAGGATGTCCTAGGGCATCGGAAAGCATTTCAATCGTTGGCGTAATGCAGAAACGTAGCGATTTATCCGACATCCAAAAGGGCATGATTATTGGTTTTCGGGCCAAGGATGGAAGCATTACGGAAACGGCTAATTTTGTGAACTGTTCGCGTGCCGCCGTGATAAAAGTATACCGTGCATGGCAAAATAGCACCATCCAAAATCAAAACGTGGCACATGTGGTGCACCACGGGCAATAGATGACAGAGGCGAACGAAGGCTACGGAGATGCGTTCGGGCGAATAGACGTGCAACTGTTGAGCAACTGACCGCCCAGATGAACCAAGGGGCTACCAAGAGTGCATCCTCAACAACGGTTCAGCGAACGTTGCTGCGCATGGGCCTCCGCAGCAGACGCCTGGTGAATGCACCTATGCTGACTGCTGTTCATCGGTGACGAAGGCTGGAATTTGCACGCCAGTACCGCAACTGGACGTCCACAGAGTGGCGACAGGTGGCTTTTTCCGATGAATCACGTTTTATGCTCCATCGGACAGATGGACGTTGGCGTATACGGCGTGAAACGTCTGAAAGCAAACACCCTGCAACAATTGCCGGAAGGATCCAGGCTTGAGGAGGATGGCAATCTAGCGCAGCTGTCCACGGCACTGGAGTCGGCATGGCTCAACATCCCAGTGAACACCTTCAGAAACCTAATTGACTCTCTTCCTGCACGTCTCGCAGCGGTCCGCTCTGTAAAGGTGGTTATTCTGGCTTTTGACAGGTGGTCCCATTAATGTGACTGGACTGTGTATTATCACATATATTAAACAGCTAAAAATAGCAGTTTAAAAAGTAGATAAAGGTAAAATGTTAATTAAAAACTGCATGGTTAAAAATTTTAATACATCAGAAAGTCAGTGGTTGAACTGTTTTGTCTAATGTATAATTGTTTCTTAGAATGTCGACTACCACTAAATCATTGTACCTAATTCTAGCCTAAAAATCTAAAGGTTTTAACTACTGATAGCGCTTTAGTGTAAGGTTTGAAAATATCTGACACTTTCTATGCGGGAAATAACTAACGAGAAGATTCAGAGTACCGGATTTTTGTTCTTTTTTCTTAGGGTCGGGTTATAGGACTTAATTCCCGTACTACAACGAGCACCAAATGTGATTATACTTTTTATGATGGCATGCAGTTGAAGACCTACTTCTTCATCGGAAGAATATGGGGTGGATTTTAGTTCTTTTTTCTTAGTGTCGGGTTATAGGACTTAATTCCCGTGGTACAACGAGCATGAAATGTGATTATACTTTTTATGATGGCATGCAGACGGAGACCTACTTCTTCATCGGAAGAATATGGGGTGGGCCGTGGAATATCAATTAGCATAGTCGCGTATTAGCAACCGGAAGAATGTGATACCGTCAAAGGTTGCTGCACATTAAATCTGTCGTGGCATCAAACGTCATCACGTTGGCATGGCGCTAAAGTTTGGAGAGTGGGATGTCAGCTCGTGTGTTGACCTCGTCATCTGGCCGTGATTAAAAATTACGTGGTGTTGTCCTAGGATTACACATCGGGTATGATCATGGATTGTCAGCAATAGCCCGTTACTTCAATGCGGTATTAGTGGAAGTGGTACTACCTACTTGGAAGTTCTTTTCTCAATTCCATCAAATTCTTTAGAAAGGAAATATACTGTTTTTCCTCTTTCTCATTTGCCGACCAACCAGTCTAGTGGTTAAGTTATTAGGCTCTAGATAGGAAGGTTCGTGATTCGAATCATCCTAGTCAGTTCATGGATATTTGTAAGCGTAGGGTGTAGAGGCGGTTGGTGCACCTTCAATCTGACGTAGCCGAATGTCCTCACGTTGAGTTGGTGTAGAAATTTGGAGAGTGGGATGTCAGATCAGGTGTTACCTCGTCATCTGACCGTGGTTCAAATTTACGTGGTGTTGTCCTCGGATCTTTCCATCAGGAGATTGATCCTGAACCATCGCCAATAGCCCGTAGTATTGCTCTAGTACGACGTTAATTAAAATCATCTTACCTCTTCTTTATTTTAATTTCTGTTTCAGCATTCTTTCAAAAGTGAATGTGATTTCTCTTCAAATAATTTTTCCACTTTTCAGTAATTAAATCCAAATTTTAGCATCCCAAGTTATTGTCTGGATTACTTGGTTTCTGACCTGTACAAATGGTTATTTTACAAGACGCTAAAGTGCGTTTTTTGACTGAAGAAATGATTTAAGTTGAATGTATAGAAGTTCGGGCATCATGGGCGATGTATGAACTAAAGGGATATTTTCACCTGATCGCAGTCAAATAGGTTTTGTCCTACATTTGTTCTTATCTTTTTCATCAATAGTTAATAAATCACTTCTTCCTGAAAATTCAGGGAAAAGTGCGGATTACATTTCTATACTTAAAGAAAAATATATTGCAATATTCAGTGTGCTTCAAACCTTCCTAGGGCCGTCACCACTCAATACGTATATCCACTGTACTAACAGACCTGCGAGTTGAAGGGTCTGGGTGTTTTTCTCTCTTCTCATTCGTTAAACTTTTCATTGTGTGTATGTTTGATATTCTATATATTTGACGGCCCAAAATGGGCGCATATGGCCCTTGTGTTATAAAAAGCCAAAACAATCAACCAAAACATCCTATACAAACTTTAAGGGAAGGAAGAGAACACAAAATTATACCGTATTCACATTTGCATTGTGTCCACAAACACCATACGGATGCGTCAGAGTGCAATTATTTTCAGAAATAAAAGGTCCGAGGAAAGGTTTTTGGTACGAATTTCGTTTATTCAGACAGCAGACTGTATAAATGAAATTCATACCACCTCCAAAGGTATCTTTTCCAAAGGTATTGAGAAAACCCGAAATGGTCTTTTAGTTTTACACGTGTAAAGCACCAATTCACTATACTAATACTTCCTTACGGAATTCATTCGTCGGAATTTGATTGGAGACGCAACGTGCTCAAGTAGGATTCGAAAAATAAGTTAAGTGACGTCATATCTGAGACGCGTACAGGAAGCACGTTCCGCCGCCAAAGCATTACCGCCTTTTGCATTTAGCTGGACAGAAAAAATCTTCTCATTGCACAATCACATTGAAGTACATTCCAGTTCTTTTAGTCTCAAGCAGTTGGCAACCAGTCAACCAGTGCTGCAAACATGTATCAAATAAAGCACAATCACAAAATCCTAGAGTAATACTGTGGGGAGCTACTAGCGCGTCTTTCTAGGAATGGCTCTTCGTTACGTGGACGATTCTATTCAGGACCGTAGGTTGGTCGGTAGATATAAATTCGTGATAAGTGAATCGATTCTTCAGTTTGATTCTTTCGTAACTTGTTTTGATCCACAGTGAGCTATGATTGATTATTTACTTGTTAAAATATTACCATTACCGGACTGAGGGAAACCTCAATAGTTTTTGTGCATCTCCCGTCTTAGCTCTGTTGGTTATTCTTGTACTGCTGTCACCACGCAACACTTAAATTTTTTCTTCAGGTTTGTATTTCGACGAGTTTTAACAGTATCTTCAAATATTTCACACTTAATATTCATTTTCCTCTTTTAGAGGTAAAAATCTCTCATCTTCAATTGATTGAGTCCATATATATCTGCATGTATTAGTTCACTAACTGTTAAGGCTCTACTTTCTACGAGTTTAATATCTACCGACCTGCCTACATTCCAAAATAGAATCGTCCACGCAACGAAGAGCCATTCCTAGAAAGACGAGCTAGTGTGGGGAGCTTACTCAATACTACAGTAATTATCTTTCAATTAGTAAATATAGCAGTGGAACGTATTTCCATCATGAGAGCTTTTTGGTAAACTGAATTTGCACTGTCTCCACACGCTGTTACTCTTGTCACTCTATAATGGGAGAAGATGGATGGCCCCATAAAGGCAGAATGCGAATTTAAGGGGGATTTGTGCAGTACTATATCTTTGAACGGCAAACAGAATGGGTTTGGCAAATTCCCAAAATGACAAAAGGATTTAACGAAATCGTCATATTCTGTTATACATCGAAAAGCTGAAATGGTATAGCGCCTTATCCTCAGTCTGGAACAACTACACGTATCTTTCCATTGTTGAAGACCAGGATCGGTTATTTTTATGCACATTGATTTTCAATTAAGTAAAAGGGTTGGTGTAAACATTTGTGCTTTTTGTTAATAATTATTTGCATTATATTCGTTACGGAGACACGTGTCAAATAATGATTTCGAGATTTCTATGGATCCCATCTTTTCATTAAAAGATAAATTTCTGGTGTAAAACAAACCAGACTAAATTCAGAGATTTTAAATCCTGGTACCCAAATGCTCTCGCATGTTACACACCAGGTTAACTTAAAATGTTGTTTACAGCTGTTTTGGTGACGTTTAGTGTTTAATCTAATTGACGTTGACAAATCTACAGACAAAAATGGATTCTGAAATTCTTTAAAATTTGTATTGACAACGTGCTGAAACCGTATTCGAAAAACAAACCAAGTTACGTCAAATACAGAACACATATAAGAAACTGTTTCCGCAACAAAACACTACCGTCACTATATTTATCGCTCCAAGGGGTTTCGACGAGATATTTCGTCCCACAATATCTGATCAATTTTGCTAATAACAAAATATCTCACCATCAAGATATGGACTATTCTTTTATGTTTACTATAGCAAGATTTGGTTAGTTTTTTCCAATTAGTGCACAGCTCAGGTGTTGCCTCGTCATCTGACCGTGGTTCAAAATTACGAGGTGTTGTCAACGCATCTTTCCCTTAAGGGATTGATCCCGGACCGTCGTCAATAGCCCGTTGTGTTGCTCTAGTACGACGTCAACTAAAAAATTACCAATTAGTGGACATTTCGTCCACATCAAGATATGGTTGTTTTACGAATGACGAGATAGCTCGCTGAGGCAACAAGCAATAGGGTGTGGGCTGGTGCATATTAAATCTGTTGTGGCCTCAATTGGTACTCACATGGTGGGGAAGTTTGTGATTATGCGACATTTTTGTGTTGTTTAGAGATGTTTGGCCTCAAAGTCAATCACTTTACACGAGTTGAAAGAATTTGGGATTGGTGCTGTTGTAAGTTTCCGCTACAATAATCGATGGATTGCTCTAGTTGTCAGCACAAGTCATACCTCACACAGAAGCAACATCAAAACTCCAATGACACCAACTGTAAACAAGTGTCACAAAGCCCTTCTTTCACTCACCCCTTCAAGTATCCACCACTCTCTATTGAGAAATCCGGATTCCAGACTCCTAGACTTCAAATAAAAAGAGTTTAATATGCGCAACAATTATAACCTTTGCACCACAATGCTCGATAATCTACAATCGCCGAGTTACAAATTTTACGAAGTGACGTACCAGGCCAAACGATTTTTGGTAAAAACTGGAACTCATAACTTAAACATACAGGGTGGTCCCGAATTCATGGTACAAACTTTAATGGTAGGTACAGGACATTGTAACAATGATTTATTGTATAGGAATGTATAGTCGCAAGTGACGCGGTGAGGCGTAAACAGGGGAAATAAAAGGAAAGAGAAATGGAGTGATCGGTTGGTATCATTGCCGGTAGAGGGCAGTAGATGTCTAGCCGCTGTTGAACATGATGCATCGCAGTAGGGAAAAGCGCCATTCACAATTGTGCTGCCGTAGACGATGGGTGACTTTACGTATGCAGAAAAAGCAGACATGCATTACATGTACGGCCGTGCAAATGGTAACGGCAGAGCTGCGTTACGAATGTATCGCGCGGAGTATCCTGATCGACGAATGCCGGATCATAGAATTTTTCAACGGTTACATCGTCAACTTTGTGAAACAGGTGCGTTCGACGTCAACAGACATGGCGCTGGTCGAGTAAGAGCTGTACGCACTCCAAGGCTGGAAGAAAGCATCTTGAACATTGTGGCTGATAGACCCGAGTCAAGCACAAGAACTGTTGCGCGTGACGTAGGTGTGAGTCATCAGACTGTATGCAGAGTGTTAAACGAAAATCGCTTACACCCCTTCCATTTTCAGAAAGTACAAGCATTGAATCCGGCAGATTATCCTCGCCGCGTGAACTTCTGCCTGTGGTTCGACGCTGTCAAGCATGTATCGATACTGGTGGACGCAATTTTGAACAATTACTGTAAACATGACACTTGTCAACAACGCTTTCAATAAAATCTTTGTTTTTCCTTTCGGCCGTTATTTCCCCTGTTTTCGCCTCACCGCGTCACTTGCGACTATACATTCCTATACTTACATTACTACACTTACTTACATTACTACAATAAATCATTGTTACAATGTCCTGTACCTACCATTAAAGTTTGTACCATGAATTCGGGACCACCCTGTATACTCAAACGGAATGGTCAAAAGCATGTTTTATCACGAATTTGTAACTCGGCTGATAGATTTGTTTGAAGAAGAATCTGTAATAAGTCTTCGAATTTCGTGCAAACCTTTTTTGGCTCAGATACAAAGAATGCGAAAAAACGTTGTCGATTTCGCAATCAGGGCTAAAAGATTTGTTTCTTAATTTGTTATGATCGTGTCTCTTCTTTCATTCCTTGAACTTATGAGCCTGCCAGGAAATTACGCGGTTTGAGTCTGCCAGTCTCTAAATTAACGTTGAAAATAAAGTTATTAACATAATTGCGCTTGCCTCAGTAACATTTTAAGACCTGATTAATATACACTAGATTTAATTACAAAGGAATGGAAGGCCTAGTTTAAATCTCCATAATCGTAACTTGTAATTACTTTATTTATTTAGTAATGTATGTTAATCTCATTAGTATTTTCGTAAAATTAATTGAAAAGATTTAGTTTTACTTTAAATATGTGTATAAAATATCATAAATCTTACTATCTTAAAATTGACCACTTCTTATTAGCTATGCAGTTAGAAAATAATGTCATAATCAAATGTTTTTATGTTGTAGTAATAAAAGAGCCAACAAATTATCATGGAACACACGTCCATCATTAAATCTCTAAAAAAATTAGATTTCTTGTACATCCATATATTCTTTGTCATGTCCACAGTTCTAGACAATTCTGTGTTGTTAAAACACCCGTTCTTTTACACAGAATATATATAGAATGCAGTATAGATAAACTGTTTAAAACTCTAGCCTCGAGGCATATATATTGTATATGTGCTGATATTTAAGGAAGAAGCTTTTGATAGAATTGAGAATTGCTAAACTTTTGGCTCCAAAAAGGAAAAATAAAATAAAATGAAGAAAAGAGGTAAGCTTATTTTGGAAAAGTTTTTATGCTAGTTTGTCGAATAAAAAGATAAAACCTATCATTTTGGCATGCACTTTTTTCACTTTAATCTTTTTCGATCTAGTGCTACACAGTATTCGTCTACAGAAAACCCCAGCGAAAATACTTCAAAATAAAAAACTTTTTCCAGACTTCTAACGAAACTATTTATATAAAAGATACTCATCCCAGAAATAACAGTATAAAAATAGTATTCAGAAGAAAGCAAAATGTTAAAGATGAAATCATTTCGCCTGTTCTGTTCCAATTTTCAAGAACAATTCTAAGAGGCTGTTATGTTTTGAAAAGGCCCGTAACAACAACTCAACTGAAACCGTTTAGTTTTAAAGCGTGACTCAAATCGTGTTACATAGAGGATGACGTGCATAACTCCTTTCAGACGTGAAGTCTTAAATTACAAGAGCGAAACGAACGTAACTCCAATAGACGTAACTATGAAACGCTTGGATTATAATAATTTTTCACTATCTTACATATTGAATTCACTAGTAAATGACTTCCCAAACAACTCAAAATAAACACTAAATTCAAATTTTGTTAACTTTGTTGAAGAAACACAATAAGACGTCCACATTCCTTCCCTCAAGACGAAGAACTTTTGACTTCGTAAGCGGTATAATAAACTCAATATGTACTACTGTAACGATCGTGTAAATTTCAATTTTAACAAGGTATTCATAACAATAATAAATTTAATGAAAGAACTAAAAATTTTGCATATACGATAAGTTAACTTTATTCTTTTGAGCTTTATGTGAATATTCTTTAAGTTTTACTACTACCTTACATGTAAATTACAACAGCCAAGTACTTGCCGAATTTTGACTGAAGCAATGCAATTAACTTTCGTATCTAAAACATTTAGTTCTTATCTTAAGTTAATACCGAATTTTTTTAAGGCTTCAAGAACTTGTGTTTTGTTAGATGGTGAAAGATTTTTCTCATTTCCACTTTCATTGCTTGACCTCTCACGCTACCTAATGGTTCTATTGCAGTAAAAAAAAATCCAGTTTGCTGATGGGAAGAATGTACTTTTCTTCTTTGAGAATGTACATGCACCCAAAGCCATATTTGTTTAGCTGTACCACTATTGCAGTAGTCTCAATAAGGGCATGTGTTAAGAAAACTAATGTACGAGTAATTAAATTAAATTAAATTAAAAATGTTGAATCTGGATTTCTTCCCCCCGAGGTTACGTGGCCCAAGATCATCTCATATAAACAGAAACTCCGTTAATGTTGACGTAGTAATACAAAACAGCTTGAACGAAATACATAAAAAAATATATTATACTCCATATCATTGCAACTATTGAACGATTCATAAAATTAAGAGAATAATTTTTCCACGGATTTGTGTCGCACAATGCATTTATTGCGGTAATTGTACGAGGATTCTAGAAGTCAGTCTTCTTAAATTTTATTGAAAGTTCCTTAATAGGTATTCTGTTTTGAAGCATATTCTCGCCTATTTGGACACAGAGAACACTCGTGTGCTCGATGTTTTAAAAAACGCAGAATCCAATTCGGTAACACAAATACCCGGTTGATCGGAGCTCGGATAATCTATATATATATTTCTCTTACGTGGCACGCATAAAAGACGTTATTTGTTACCGCGTTTTGGCAACATTGTGCGATTGTTTGTTTACTAGGAGCCTCGCGAGTCATTTGAATCTATAGCGTTATCGGATGAAATTTTATTGAAAAAAAAAATGAATTTTAGACGAGCTGTTGCGGTTTGTAATAGAAATCTAAGAAAGCGGAGGATATTTTCAGGGCTATTTAAAAAACGGTCCTTTTCAAGGCTAACAATTATAGTTCTATATATATATTTCTCTTACGTGGCACGCAAAAAAGACGTTATTTGTTACCGCGTTTTGGCAACATTGTGCGATTGTTTGTTTACTAGGAGCCTCGCGAGTCATTTGAATCTATAGCGTTATCGGATGAAATTTTATTGAAAAAAAATGAATTTTAGACGAGCTGTTGCGGTTTGTAATAGAAATCTAAGAAAGCGGAGGATCTTTTCAGGGCTATTTAAAAAACGGTCCTTTTCAAGGCTAACAATTATAGTACAACAAGACGCGTGCACTACAAATTTCGACAACAAACTCAGTCAAAAAGTGTATGGGTGGCTCGAGTTCTGGGGAAATGTACACACAAACAACATGCTGGGTATTCAATTTCCAAAGCAGCGCTTACATTGCGAGTAAAAATTTGCTCAAAGTTTTCATTTAAATTCTGAATCCAGAGGTACTGTATATATCTTTTATGTAATACAACAAATTTAGATTTGAAAAATATTTCTTTGGAATATATTTTGTAATCAATCCCTTCTGCTAGGACACGTGTCTTCATTGATGCGAGCGAAGCGAGCATAGGTTCGCGCAGCGAACCAATGAGAATTGCGAAGCAATCCTCCGGGGGTTGGCGAGCGTTAGCGAGCAGGGGGCAGGCCCCCTAGTAAAGTATAATTCATAAGAATTAATTTTGCTTCACATTATTCCATCTTATAAATCTTCGTCTAACAGAAAAACCTACTCTCCGTTGGTCCTTTCCAGGTATCGAAATCCTTGTTTGATTAGAAACTTTAGAAACCCAAGCGCTATATGTTAGCTTCGCTTTTGCAAATCTTTTATATGTTTGATTTAAATAACCTTTGTAAGCATCGGAGCATTCAAGTTCCTGGATGATAATAAGCCTTGAAATTCTGCTCGGTAATTTGAATATCGATCTACACTTATCCGCTTGAACTAATCCAAGGTGAGAAGATTATTGATTTTAGAGTGGAGTTGAATTCAGAAGCCCTGGTCCCCAAGAGATAATTAAAGGAACGGTGTGGGTCATTATTCAAAGAAAGCAATGAAATGTGTTCTCAATGGAAGATTATATGGATACTGGAATTAGCTTCATCCACAACTAGAGAATCCACGAAATAATTGAAACGATTTATAGAAGGACAGCTGAAACTTAAGCTCCACTCTAAACTAAGTATACATTATTGTCCCTTACTAGAATCTTCCATCTGAACTACAAGGATTGGAAGAGTATTTGAATATAAAATAAAAATGCAGCATAAATTTGTGTTTAGTTCACTCTAGCTTATTCTTATACTTAAATTTTCATTACAAAATACAACAATGCAGTTCAGAAATTTAAATTTAAATGCAGCATAAGTTACATGTTACGATAACTTAATCAGAGTGAATGCTTGTATATATCCTTGATTGTATGTGAGCGGATATGCTTTGAGGTTTCTTTGGGATTGTTTATGTTTTTGTGCAAATGAATGTCAAAATATGTCTGTATTTGGCTGTAATGCTATACAGTGCTAATCAAACACGGATTTCGATTTCTGGAAATGACCAGCGGAAAGTATGTTTTTCTGTTAGACGAACAGCCAAAATGTGTTTAGGTCGATTAAACTGAAATCATAACTTTCCAAGTGGTTTCGACATGATAACTCATCTAACAAGACGTCTAATTTTCCTATATATCGGTACTATATTGTTGACGAGATACTTCGTCATCAAGATAGTGCCGATACTTTTATGGTGACGAGCTCAAGATTTTTCTAATGACGAGATATCCCGTCCAACAATATCTCGTCAATTTTCCTCATGACGAGATATGCCGTCTAAACAATCAAAAAGAGAGTTAAACGACTTTACTTTTGAGTATGCTAAGATATGTTTGTGTGTATGCATTTCGGAATCCATTGGCTAATATTAGTGTATAAGATAAACGTATGTGTTTAGGTGTATATTGTAGTTGGATTCAGTGAATGTAAAAATCAAAATGTGTTACGAATGCCTTCAGGGTGTTTTAAATATTCTTTCACAAACTTTAATGGAAGGTATAGAATCCAAAATATAACCACATTTACATAGATATGTATGTTTGTATGCGCCACATGGATATGCCAGAAGATGTTCGGTAGTTACCCAGCTTGAGCCATCAGCATTTTGCACTCTTCGTGCGGATAGCATGCATAATTTCATGAATACTGAAATGGCTGGCATAGAATGGTTACGGAAATGGTTGAACCACTATGAGGTATTGTGAGCGACAAACGTTTTCCGAAATGTTTGCTTTTTTGTGTGTGAAACGGGACGTTCTACGGAAACAGGTGTGATACATGGTCAGTGATGATAGACACGCTCCTTCCACGCGTTGACGCTGAATAACTAGTGGTGGTGGCAACAACAATGGCACTGTAAAACTACTGTTGGATTAAAATTTAGGTTGTATGCGCCACATGGATATGCCAGAAGATGTTCGGTAGTTACCCAGCTTGAGCCATCAGCATTTTGCACTCTTCGTGCGGATAGCATGCATAATTTCATGAATACTGAAATGGCTAGCATGGAATGGTTACGGAAATGGTTGAACCACTATGAGGTATTGTGAGCGACAAACGTTTTCCGAAGTGTTTGCTTTTTTGTGTGTGAAACGGGACGTTCTACGGAAACAGGTGGGATACATAGTTAGTGATGATGGACACACTCCTTCCACGCGTTGACGCTGAATAACTAGTGGTGGTGGCAACAACAATGGCACTGTAAAACTACTGTTGGATTAAAATTAGGACTAGTAATTGTTGTTCATATACTTGCTATCTTTAATTTCTGTATCTTAAAATATTCTTACGCTCATTCAGGATAACTGTATGGATACGAATTTGTTTTATTTTACCTATCTTCCCTTAAGGGGGTCCGGGACACAAAAATCGTCAAATTTTCGAAATTTTTTTTATGATTTTAAGAAATTCTCTATGTTTTTTTGCTTAAAATGACGTCTAAATCATGTTTCTATCTTAATTAGAACTAGAGATATAATAATTTTTGCGGTGCGTTGTTTTGAAAATCTAACACTCTTGACAGTTGTTGTCATGGCAACAACATCTGTCTTTAAAACTTTAAATGCGTTTTTCTCCATGATACTTTTTTTCAAGATTTCCTGTATTCAAATTGCTATAAGTCGAAAACCAATAAAGTTTAAGGGTTGAAATTTGGAATATATCTTTTTCAAACATTATACTTTAATTTTGATTCAGCAAATTTGAAACAAATATTTACTTTTAAAAATATCACTTTTTTAAATAAAAGTACCTTACAATTTTCAAAAATTTTCATTCAAATATTTTTTATTTTTTATTAAATTAATATATTTTAAATTGCTGAATCAAAATTAAAGTTTATAAATTTGTGAATAATTTACTGCAAGAATTTTGAAAATTGACCAAGAATATTTTGAACCTTAGCAATTTAAAATGACCCCACTTTTTTTCAAAAAATTTTAATTTAAAATTTTTTTTTAACTTTTGAAAAAATTTTGTGTTGTGATTTTGCTTATTAGTTAGATGAGTAATCAGTACAAAAAAATTCTAAATTCTAAATTAATTAATAAAAAAAATTTTCTGATGTGTCCCGGACCCCCTTAAAGGTAATACAGGAGGTTTTGAAATAGAGCGTGCATCGGTGTACTGCTGTATATGATCAATATATCTACGTGTACCTGTGTGTTGGAGTATATGCAAACCAAAATATCAACACTGATTGCTAGGTGCTTCTGTTATGCGGTAAATGATTTCTACGCGAAGACATAGAGGAAGCTCAAAATTAACTTCTAGACTATTGTAGTGTTTTCGAAGTAGATTTCTAGACTATTGAAATTATTACAATGTAGAATGTGATGTGGTGTGGCTGCTTCTTTACTGCATTTGGTGCTCTGTGGAAAAGACTTTGTACCATCGTCTAGGGTTATATGCCGTAGATGTCCAGTCCTCAGTCTTTTCAACATAGATAGAAAGGTAGTTGAATTTACGTCGCACAGGAGCAAGACAACGAGCCATTGCCGACGTGGTCCGAGATCAATCCCGAAGGGAAAGATACTAGGACAGGGATGGCGAACCTATGACCCGCGGGTCAGACACTGACCCACGCATTCTTTTTAAATGATTTTTATAAACTTATCAACATATTTCACCATATACATAAAATATTTTAATTATTTCTCGAACCCCTCTTTAAAAAAATACGAAGAAAATACAAGTGTTAATAAAGAACTTAAAAATAAAAAAAATGTATGAATAATTTTTGTAAAATGTTTTAAATTTATTGATTATACATAATGCTGTTTTAAGATTTATAAGAGAATATTAGGATATTTATATATGACGAAACGTGACATCTTTAGTAGGGATTCGGAAATGAAATATACTTTCCTCAGTTACAAAAACTTTTTCAAAGCACAATAACAATGGAAAATACGCTTGACGTTATACAGGAAGTAAAATAGCCTCTGAGGTGCGATTTAATCAATTTAAAAGTATGGAAAATACATTTCACTTTATTTTATACCTATACAAAACGAAATTCGAAACAATGGAATTAAACGAATTTAAGTGGCTAGCTATCCATGATTTAGAAATGGAATTAGTTAAATATCAAAGCTGCAGTTCTGAAAAATAAATTTGAAAACTTGATTTCTCCCCTTTTATATCGATTTACTGCTCTTCACTTTCAAAATTAAAAGTTGTAAAACAAAACGGAATCGTTAGCTTTTTAAAGATTAAAAAAATTTGAGAACCAAAAAAAAATAGTTTTTTACCATGGTCCCTTCTCTCTTTGCAAGTGACCCACGAGCTAGTACTAAAAAATAATGAACAAATTATGACCAACTTCTTAAAAAAGTTCGCCGTCCCTGCCCTAGGGCAACACTTCGTCATTTTGAAATACGGTCAGATGATTGGGTCACACCTGAGATGGCACCCCGCTCTCCAAAATTCTACACCAAGGAAACGTGAGGACATTTTAGACCACAACCTATTCAACATGCACCGACCCTTACGTATTCCATGGTCTGTGGTTGGAACGAGTTTCGAACTCACAACCCACTGGTCACTTATCCGCTACTCTTCTGCCCTCTTTTTTAACATGGAAAAACTCTACTCGACACGTTGAGATCTGAAAACTCACCCGAAGATTCGCCCATGTACCAATAAAGAAAGTACAATATACACTCTATAACAAAAAAAAATCGATGCACCAAGAAGGAATCATCCGATTGCTTTGAAATTTCGTAATGCAAAAATGTTTTGACCAAATATGCAAATGATTAAAATTTGGTGTCCAATGAATGAATATTGAGATCTCTAGCGCATCGGAACTGCTCATCCAGCAGATGTATATAAAGAGTTGTTCTTGAACTGTTGTTAAAAATTTCTGCTGCATTGCGATTTAGGATACCTTTTAACGACTGAAAAATGCCTCGCCGCAGGATTCGAGCTCATTACGAGCAACTTTCAGAGTTTGAAAGAGGTCGTATCATTGGATTGAAAGAGGAAGGTTGGGCAAATAGGAGAATCGCTCGTCATGTGCGTCGAAGCGATGCGGCGATTAGAAGATGCTGGCAAGAGTGGGTGGACAGTGGCAGATTTCAGCGTCATGATGGTAGCGGTCGACGTAGGGCCACAAAAGATCGCGAAGACAGAGTGATTGTCAGATCAGCTGTCACAGCACCTGATTCATCGCTATCAACCATCAGTCGTGCGACCCACACACGAGTGTCCACCATGACCATTCACAGACGGCTGAGAGAGCGAAATCTACGCTCGTACCGACCGTTACGCCACCTGCCACTCACGCCTGCACACTGACGAGTCAGATTACAGTGGTGCTTGGCTCGATCAGGCTGGAATGATGCTGACTGGGGACGTATAGTCTTTAGCGACAAATCCCGCTTCCAACTGTGTCCTGACGATCATCTAAGACGTGTCTGGAGACGCCCAGGGCAGCGTGCCGATCATGCTTTCACTATTGCACGCCACAAGGGCCCTCAACAAGGAGTTATGGTCTGGGGTACCATTTCCCTTGACATCCTATCCCCTTTGGTCGTCATTAGAGGTACACTTACTACGACATTCTGAGACCTGTTTTGCTACCGTTCCTTTCGCAGTACCCGGGGCTTATTTTTCAGCAATACAATGCCAGACCACATACGGCACGTGTTGCTATGAACTGTCTTCAAGCTTGTCAAACACTTCCTTAGCCAGCCAGATCACCAGATCTCTCTCCCATCGAGCATGTCTGGGATATGATAGGAATGCGACTGCATCCAGTAGGGAATGTTGATGACGTAGTCCGACAATCGGAGCAAATTTGGCAAGAAATACCGCAGGAGACTATCCGGGAGCTTTATCGGTCTATGCCACGCCGTGTGGCAGCTTGCATCCAGGCTAGAGGCGGGTCAACACCTTATTGAGCTCGTTACTGTAACTCTGAAATAAAGCATTCAATTGTTCTGAAATTTTAATCATTTTCTATTCTGTACATAATTTTCCTATCCACCAATTTTTGTCTCCATCGGACAACTCCTTCTTGGTGCGTCGATTTTTTTTTTGTTATAGCGTGTATGTATAAAAATATAAACACTAGATAAGGGAAAGCTTTATAGAGCATAACACGAAATTTTAACTGATATCTTTATGACGGGAAATAAGATCATAACCATATGCATGACCTTCCAGAAGAAAAGGGGATGTATGCCAAAACGAGACTGCTGCCACAAACCCCTCTTATCAGGGCAATCTAATGATCCCTCTCGTTAGAGACGCACAGTAAAAGCATCGACCGAAGCATCACAGACGAACGGCGGGCAGTTCAATAGCAGGCACAGCAGTGAAGAGCAATCCGTTCTAATGGTTATTTTGTCCAGAGAAGCTCGTACAATTCGTAGGTTCTATGCCACGATAATAACTCTCATTCTACGAATGCTAATTACGGAAACCTGGCATAATTGAAATTTTATGTACACTTTAATGGATTGCGGAAATAATTTGTCACGCACATTTGGATAAAATATGTCAACTCAAAGACTGAATTGTCTAATGCAAATGGAATATTGTGTTAAATAATGGTTCTGGTGACATAGATAATATCTTCGTGACTAAATAGCATCCGATGGGAAAATCATGAAGCACGGGAGCTTAGATACATAATTCATAAACGTATAGGGTCACAACTCAGATATTTTGAGGTTAATGGTATTCAGCTCGATTCACATTTAGTTCAATTTATTTCTGACTATATAACTTGGTAAGTAGTTGAATTTACGTCGCGCAACGGGGTAGTGGCGACGGTCTGGGATCAATCACGATGGAAAGGTCCTAGGACATTATCTCGTCATTTGAACCACGTTGAGATGATGAGGTCAACACCTGATCGGGCACCTCACACTCCAAACTTCTACACCACCTCAACGTGTTGGCATTTGAGGAGACGACAGATTGAACCTGCACCAGCTCTTTTTGTACACGACGGTCTTTGGTTGGATTCGAACTCGCCCAAGTTGAGAAATAAATTTTTGTGAGAAGTGCTACAAGGGATGTTCAACAAAGAATTATCATAATTTCTTTAAAGGTGATTATAAAATCAAGAAAAATAAAATTGATATTGAATGTGTAGCGGGATGAGTGGAGAATAGATAACGCAAGTTCCACTTTCATGACGTCATTGCTGAGGCCTTGGCAGCCGGCCAAGAACGCTTAGTTGTACTTTCGCCTGCGGCAAAAATGGATGCGACATGAGGCGAACAATATGCTGCATCGAAATTTTGTTTTCGCATTAAAATCGTTAGCCTGAAGTCTATGTGATGCTACAGGAAGATTATGGGGAGAGTGTCCTTCCCTGTATCACACCTAGAAGATGGTTTAAAATGGTTAAAGAAGGGAAACAATGGAAGGGAAACACCGCACCAACGTAAGGACATTTGAGGTCATGACCGATTTAAAAAAACACCAACCCCTCCACGACTACCTTTGGTTGGAACGAGTTTCAAAACCGCAACCCTGTGGTTTATAATACGGCAATCGTCCAACTTGTCTAACGCGGCTCCCTTCAAATATAATGCCCGGTGCAAACATCCGATTTTTCAACGTGCGGCGCCGCTGCGACAACGTAAGTGTGGTCTGAAATACATTAGATCCAATGGAGCAGTGCATACATGCCTCCATCGAAGCTGGGACGACACACATCCAACTTACGTGCAATTTGTACCGCAGTTCCCCACTGCGCCGCAGCTCGCCGCACACGCTTTTCCATTATGAAGTACCTTGTTTTCATATATAAATGGAATATAAATAATAATTATTTAATGCTTGTATCCAGTAACGTCTATTTTGTTTCACAGTTTTATTTTTTACACCAAGTAAGCGAAATAAACACGTTTTCTTCGATAGAGTATTTATCGCAAATGGCGCGAAATGAGTTCGTGCGTCATTTCACGGTTACGTGTGCATAGTTGGGCTTCGATGCCGCAGTGTTGCCGCACGTTGAAAAACCGGATGTGTGCACCGGGCCTAAGAGCTATTTTATGATTGAAACGATGGAGATGCTTTTCATGAACTTGAAATATTTCTTAAAGAGTTCATGACTAATATTTACTACCGATACAAATTGTTACGTGACCTGTGATGCATTCCTTTATCTTTTGTAATCGAGTTAGCTGAAAAATTTAAAGCATGGAACACAGAATCCTAAGTCAAAAGAAAAATTGAAGTGATTTAAGTTCGTAGTAGCTATATGGATGCAGCCTTGATCTATTTAACTTCATTAAAGCTATGTAAATAAGGGGAAAAGGGGTGTTAATGAATTCAATATTCACATTAGACTGAAAGTAATTCATTTCAGAGAATGATCGGTCTCTTTACTATAAGTACTAAATGCCAATCTAAAGAATTCGCACAGCAAATTAATTATTTTACTTATCACTAAGTAATGGTAATGGTAATTTTAGTTAACATCGTACCAGAGCAACACAACGGGCTATTGACGACGGTCCGGGATCAGTCCCTTAAGGGAAAGATCCGAGGACAACACTTCTTAATTTTGAACCACGGTCAGATGACGAAGCAACACCTGAACTGGCACCCCACTCTCCAAACTTCCACACCAACCCAACGTGAGGACTTTTGGTCACGACAGCTTAAAGGTGCACCAGCCGCCTCTACACCATACGTTTACAAACATCCATGCCCGAATCCGAATTCGAACCAGGAACCTTCCGATCTAGAGGCTAATACCTTAACCACCATACTGGTTGGTCAGCACTTATCACTAAGAGTTAATAAAATATGTATCATAAATGTTATGAAATTGGATTGGACGCCATATATGAACACTGTTTCGTCTATGCGGCTTTCAGCTGTAAATTCCGCCTTACGGAGGAGATTCGGAGATCCGAGCATTCCACAATACATGTAAGACATTTAAATATATAGTAAGAGAAAAAGCAAGTAAGGGGTAAAACATGTAAGCACAAAACATGTAAGACATTTAAGTATATAGAAAGAGAAAAAGCAAGTAAGGAGTAATAAAGACAAAAGAAAACGATCACATAATTGGAAAATTGACAAAGAACAAAATGAAAAAAACATATGCAATAAACAATAACCATACGTAAAAAAAAGAAAATTGTAAATTATGGGGGGGGGGATTTTTAATTCCGAAGATTTCAAATCCTAACATATTAATTTAATACACGTATGGTAATGATATCGTTACCACGAAGCCAAATATATCAATCTACATTTTGGCGATTTTCACCTAACTGCATTTTTTGAGTTACCACTTCATATTTTATGCTATGAAAATACCACAAATCATTTTGATTCTTAGGGAAAATGCCGATTTTCTTGAGAAAATGACTAGAGTCGTAACTCGATTTCGTACCGAAGCATCAAACCTTCGAAAGCGTTTTTGTAGAACCGTCAATTTTGAAGATTGGTGTCTTTGGCGTGGTGCTAGCGATATATCACCGGCATGTTATTCAAAAGCAAAATGCACTTCAGAAATATTTTGTTCAAGTTGCCACGGATTTGTCAGGAAACGAATCAGATTCGAAAGAATTATTTGCCAGGTGATTAATTTGATTGGTCACGTAAAACGAAGACTAATTAGATCAGTTGAGAGATCAGAAGCGATTCCGAAGACAGGCAAAATTAATTTCCTGTATACTGTCGAAAAGTCAAAGTAATTTATCACTCGCAAAACTCTTTCATCGCTCTTTCTATTCAGAGGACTTTCAAGCTAACAACTACTGAATCTGTACATTATCACCAACTTTACCAACTCAGAGGAATCCCATTATCTCAAGAACAGGTCGTTTTGATGGAATATAAAAAAGTGAACCAAAAAGATGTTTCGGACAAAGGCACAAGGAATTGAAGTGGCCGAACCTTTCCATTTTGTAGAGAATGAACCAATAGCTGACGTGAATCAATTCAATTCTTTTTCCGACTGTGGCTGATCCTTTCCTTTTTCCAGAAAATAGCAGTAAAAATTCTTAATGGAGTTGCAATCAATTCTATCCCCCACCCAACGCTCCCATCAAACTAAACTAGTTCAAGGCCGCAATTTCTCTCCGAAGGTAGAATGAAGTCCATTTTACCTATTCTATGTCCGTCTGACCTGTCGGGGATCAAATGGTCCTTTTAAGAAGTCTTGAGACCAAACCAAGAATAACTGCAGTTTTTACGACAGTTTAAGAATACCAATTTCCATAAAAGGATTAAATAAAGACTGTTAAAGCAGTTTCTATATCGATAAAACCGAAGATATCTCATTTTCCATAAATGGTAAAACTTTTATTTTTCCAGACTAGAAAGGAAGTTCCCATAATGGAAGCTACCGAACCCTGTGAACAAGGGAAAAAATTCCGGGGAGGACAATTCTAACTCCAGGGGAGTAGGGAGACATAGAAGTACAAAAGTTGGCATTAAGAAGATGCAAAAAAAAAGTTATTAAAGCTGTTTTAAGCGAACACTTGTCAACGTTACAACACATTAAAGCTATCTTTACAGTTTTTAGTCATTTTACTTCAGTCTATTTATTTCTAACAAGATCAACGGTAGCACGATTGGATAAGTAACAGATTAGATGCCGGAAGGGTTGCGAGTTTGACAGTTGTTGAGACATGAACTATTTGAAACAGTTTTTAAAAAGGGGCGTCTAAAAACATTGTCTTTGACAAGGAGACTTTGACAAAAAAGTGTGCAAAAAAATTATGTGCTCTAGAACACATTTTCATACTATCAAATAATAAATATATGTTTGGGTTAAAATATCAGTTTCGGAATACAATCTGAGAAGACTTCGCCTAAATGTATCATGAATTATTTCTTTCAAACTTCTATTATTTTTTAAAGCAGATAGTAAAAGATTTATCTTTTTCCTTATAAAGACGCAATGTAACCTAACAAACAACAAATTAGTTTTAAAATGGGTAAAATGTCCCCAAAACAAATAAAATCTATCTCTCCCTCTTAAAATGAAAAAAAATGTAAATTATGTTGTGAGAGATCTATAATCAACTGCTGTCAGTACAGAAATAATCGCAACCTGAAAATTGAAGTTTAAACTTTATTCGCCCAGGTTGACGACTCTCACTTTTCCAACTAAGCCCTTCCAGCAGAGATGTAAAGAAGCACTTTAATATCGTTAACTTGTGTGTTCTATAAATTAAAACTAACCGTGTAAACAGAACGATCCATCAGGCTGACAGATAAGCAGGTTACCCAAAAACAATTTTTGTTAAATCTTGTCTGGGTTCTTAATCTTTTTTTTCAGGACGTAAAATAAACTCATGGACTTAACTAATGTGACTCTTGAATCTATTATGTAACAGTAATGTGGAAGAAAGTAACAAAGCTCGTCACAAGACTAATCAGATTTATATTTAAATTTGCATCAGGAAAAGTTTATTATTCAGTCAGAATATGGACATTCTGTGTATTTAATCCATATATACACTAGACCTTTATTCTTCCAATAAAGATAGTGTCCCCGGCGTGTGTTGTTTCTCGTCATCGATGAATATAAGAACCACGATCCGTCGATGGCATAATATCATAAAATCACGGTGATCCTTCTTTTCTGTTTCCATTATATACTTTTATGTTAAAATTGATCAAATCTTGATGGACGAGATGGACTAATCAGATTTCTATTTAAATTTGCATCAGGAAAAGTTTATTATTCAGTCAGAATATGGACATTCTGTGTATTTAATCGATATATACACTAGACCTTTATTCTTCCAATAAAGATAGTGTCCCCGGCGTGTGTTGTTTCTCGTCATCGATGAATATAAGAATCACGATCCGTCGATGACATAATATCCTAAAATCACGGTGATCCTTCTTTTCTGTTTCCATTATATACTTTTATGTTAAAATTGATCAAATCTTGATGGACGAGATGGACTAATCAGATTTATATTTAAATTTGCAACAGGAAAAGTTTATTATTCAGTCAGAATATGGATATTCTGTGTCTTTATACGATATATACACTAGACCTTTATTCTTCCAATAAAGATAGTGTCCCCGGCGTGTGTTGTTTCTCGTCATCGATGAATATAAGAACCACGATCCGTCGATGACATAATATCCTAAAGTCACGGTGATCCTTCTTTTCTGTTTCCATTATATACTTTTATGTTAAAATTGATCAAATCTTGATGGACGAGATGGACTAATCAGATTTATATTTAAATTTGTATCAGGAAAAGTTTATTATTCAGTCAGAATATGGACATTCTGTGTATTTAATCGATATATACACTAGACCTTTATTCTTCCAATAAAGATAGTGTCCCCGGCGTGTGTTGTTTCTCGTCATCGATGAATATAAGAACCACGATCCGTCGATGACATAATATCCTAAAGTCACGGTGATCCTTCTTTTCTGTTTCCATTATATACTTTTATGTTAAAATTGATCAAATCTTGATGGACGAGATGGACTAATCATATTTATATTTAAATTTGCATCAGGAAAAGTTTATTATTCAGTCAGAATATGGACATTCTGTGTATTTAATCGATATATACACTAGACCTTTATTCTTCCAATAAAGATAGTGTCCCCGGCGTGTGTTGTTTCTCGTCATCGATGAATATAAGAACCACGATCCGTCGATGACATAATATCCTAAAGTCACGGTGATCCTTCTTTTCTGTTTCCATTATATACTTTTATGTTAAAATTGATCAAATCTTGATGGACGAGATGGACTAATCATATTTATATTTCAATTTGCATCAGGAAAAGTTTATTATTCAGTCAGAATATGGACATTCTGTGTATTTAATCGATATATACACTAGACCTTTATTCTTCCAATAAAGATAGTGTCCCCGGCATGTGTTGTTTCTCGTCATCGATGAATATAAGAACCACGATCCGTCGATGGCATAATATCATAAAATCACGGTGATCCTTCTTTTCTGTTTCCATTATATACTTTTATGTTAAAATTGATCAAATCTTGATGGACGAGATGGACTAATCAGATTTCTATTTAAATTTGCATCAGGAAAAGTTTATTATTCAGTCAGAATATGGACATTCTGTGTATTTAATCGATATATACACTAGACCTTTATTCTTCCAATAAAGATAGTGTCCCCGGCGTGTGTTGTTTCTCGTCATCGATGAATATAAGAACCACGATCCGTCGATGACATAATATCCTAAAATCACGGTGATCCTTCTTTTCTGTTTCCATTATATACTTTTATGTTAAAATTGATCAAATCTTGATGGACGAGATGGACTAATCAGATTTATATTTAAATTTGCAACAGGAAAAGTTTATTATTCAGTCAGAATATGGACATTCTGTGTCTTTATACGATATATACACTAGACCTTTATTCTTCCAATAAAGATAGTGTCCCCGGCGTGTGTTGTTTCTCGTCATCGATGAATATAAGAACCACGATCCGTCGATGACATAATATCCTAAAGTCACGGTGATCCTTCTTTTCTGTTTCCATTATATGCTTTTATGTTAAAATTGATCAAATCTTGATGGACGAGATGGACTAATCAGATTTATATTTAAATTTGCATCAGGAAAAGTTTATTATTCAGTCAGAATATGGACATTCTGTGTATTTAATCGATATATACACTAGACCTTTATTCTTCCAATAAAGATAGTGTCCCCGGCGTGTGTTGTTTCTCGTCATCGATGAATATAAGAACCACGATCCGTCGATGACATAATATCCTAAAGTCACGGTGATCCTTCTTTTCTGTTTCCATTATATACTTTTATGTTAAAATTGATCAAATCTTGATGGACGAGATGGACTAATCATATTTATATTTAAATTTGCATCAGGAAAAGTTTATTATTCAGTCAGAATATGGACATTCTGTGTATTTAATCGATATATACACTAGACCTTTATTCTTCCAATAAAGATAGTGTCCCCGGCATGTGTTGTTTCTCGTCATCGATGAATATAAGAACCACGATCCGTCGATGACATAATATCCTAAAATCACGGTGATCCTTCTTTTCTGTTTCCATTATATACTTTTATGTTAAAATTGATCAAATCTTGATGGACGAGATGGACTAATCAGATTTATATTTAAATTTGCATCAGGAAAAGTTTATTATTCAGTCAGAATATGGACATTCTGTGTCTTTATACGATATATACACTAGACCTTTATTCTTCCAATAAAGATAGTGTCCCCGGCGTGTGTTGTTTCTCGTCATCGATGAATATAAGAACCACGATCCGTCGATGACATAATATCCTAAAGTCACGATGATCCTTCTTTTCTGTTTCCATTATATACTTTTATGTTAAAATTGATCAAATCTTGATGGACGAGATGGACTAATCAGATTTATATTTAAATTTGCATCAGGAAAAGTTTATTATTCAGTCAGAATATGGACATTCTGTGTATTTAATCGATATATACACTAGACCTTTATTCTTCAAATAAAGATAGTGTCCCCGGCGTGTGTTGTTTCTCGTCATCGATGAATATAAGAACCACGATCCGTCGATGACATAATATCCTAAAGTCACGGTGATCCTTCTTTTCTGTTTCCATTATATACTTTTATGTTAAAATTGATCAAATCTTGATGGACGAGATGGACTAATCAGATTTATATTTAAATTTGCATCAGGAAAAGTTTATTATTCAGTCAGAATATGGACATTCTGTGTATTTAATCGATATATACACTAGACCTTTATTCTTCAAATAAAGATAGTGTCCCCGGTGTGTGTTGTTTCTCGTCATCGATGAATATAAGAACCACGATCCGTCGATGACATAATATCCTAAAGTCACGGTGATCCTTCTTTTCTGTTTCCATTATATACTTTTATGTTAAAATTGATCAAATCTTGATGGACGAGATGGACTAATCAGATTTATATTTAAATTTGTATCAGGAAAAGTTTATTATTCAGTCAGAATATGGACATTCTGTGTATTTAATCGATATATACACTAGACCTTTATTCTTCCAATAAAGATAGTGTCCCCGGCGTGTGTTGTTTCTCGTCATCGATGAATATAAGAACCACGATCCGTCGATGACATAATATCCTAAAGTCACGGTGATCCTTCTTTTCTGTTTCCATTATATACTTTTATGTTAAAATTGATCAAATCTTGATGGACGAGATGGACTAATCAGATTCATATTTAAATTTGCATCAGGAAAAGTTTATTATTCAGTCAGAATATGGACATTCTGTGTATTTAATCGATATATACACTAGACCTTTATTCTTCAAATAAAGATAGTGTCCCCGGCGTGTGTTGTTTCTCGTCATCGATGAATATAAGAACCACGATCCGTCGATGACATAATATCCTAAAGTCACGGTGATCCTTCTTTTCTGTTTCCATTATATACTTTTATGTTAAAATTGATCAAATCTTGATGGACGAGATGGACTAATCATATTTATATTTAAATTTGCATCAGGAAAAGTTTATTATTCAGTCAGAATATGGACATTCTGTGTATTTAATCGATATATACACTAGACCTTTATTCTTCCAATAAAGATAGTGTCCCCGGCATGTGTTGTTTCTCGTCATCGATGAATATAAGAACCACGATCCGTCGATGACATAATATCCTAAAATCACGGTGATCCTTCTTTTCTGTTTCCATTATATACTTTTATGTTAAAATTGATCAAATCTTGATGGACGAGATGGACTAATCAGATTTATATTTAAATTTGCATCAGGAAAAGTTTATTATTCAGTCAGAATATGGACATTCTGTGTCTTTATACGATATATACACTAGACCTTTATTCTTCCAATAAAGATAGTGTCCCCGGCGTGTGTTGTTTCTCGTCATCGATGAATATAAGAACCACGATCCGTCGATGACATAATATCCTAAAGTCACGATGATCCTTCTTTTCTGTTTCCATTATATACTTTTATGTTAAAATTGATCAAATCTTGATGGACGAGATGGACTAATCAGATTTATATTTAAATTTGCATCAGGAAAAGTTTATTATTCAGTCAGAATATGGACATTCTGTGTATTTAATCGATATATACACTAGACCTTTATTCTTCAAATAAAGATAGTGTCCCCGGCGTGTGTTGTTTCTCGTCATCGATGAATATAAGAACCACGATCCGTCGATGACATAATATCCTAAAGTCACGGTGATCCTTCTTTTCTGTTTCCATTATATACTTTTATGTTAAAATTGATCAAATCTTGATGGACGAGATGGACTAATCAGATTTATATTTAAATTTGCATCAGGAAAAGTTTATTATTCAGTCAGAATATGGACATTCTGTGTATTTAATCGATATATACACTAGACCTTTATTCTTCAAATAAAGATAGTGTCCCCGGTGTGTGTTGTTTCTCGTCATCGATGAATATAAGAACCACGATCCGTCGATGACATAATATCCTAAAGTCACGGTGATCCTTCTTTTCTGTTTCCATTATATACTTTTATGTTAAAATTGATCAAATCTTGATGGACGAGATGGACTAATCAGATTTATATTTAAATTTGTATCAGGAAAAGTTTATTATTCAGTCAGAATATGGACATTCTGTGTATTTAATCGATATATACACTAGACCTTTATTCTTCCAATAAAGATAGTGTCCCCGGCGTGTGTTGTTTCTCGTCATCGATGAATATAAGAACCACGATCCGTCGATGACATAATATCCTAAAGTCACGGTGATCCTTCTTTTCTGTTTCCATTATATACTTTTATGTTAAAATTGATCAAATCTTGATGGACGAGATGGACTAATCAGATTCATATTTAAATTTGCATCAGGAAAAGTTTATTATTCAGTCAGAATATGGACATTCTGTGTATTTAATCGATATATACACTAGACCTTTATTCTTCAAATAAAGATAGTGTCCCCGGCGTGTGTTGTTTCTCGTCATCGATGAATATAAGAACCACGATCCGTCGATGACATAATATCCTAAAGTCACGGTGATCCTTCTTTTCTGTTTCCATTATATACTTTTATATTAAAACTGATCAAATCTTTATGGACGAGATACATTGTCAATTAAAGAAACGTGATGAGATCTTGATTTCGTTATCATCAAACACATCGGCAATACCGTAATGATAAGATGTCTTGTCATTATAAAAATTCTTCTGATCTTGATGGACGAGTTATCTCGTTGAAATCACTTAGATGACCATCGCAAGAGTTAAAAATCACGCACGTGACTTTTCCACTGTATTTATTAAGTGGTTTCAACGAGATATGTCGTCCATCAAGATCGGATAAGTTTTTATAGTGACGACATTTCGTTATCAAGGTATTGCCGATTTTTTTTTTATGATTACGAAATCAAGATCTGATCATGTTTCTTTAATTGACGAGATATTTCGTCCATCAAGATTTGATCAGTTTTGCTATTGACGAGATACCTCGTCGATGGAGGTTAATTTCGTCTTCTCAATTGAAGTGGTCAACTGAATTCAGTCGCAAATTTTGGAAGATGATATTTGATGGAATGGCTCTATGTAGTATTAGACATAGATTCCTAATAAGTTCCCTTAAAACCATTATAATATGGGTTATCATCTAATATCATGAAATCAAACGGTCGGGTGTAAGGTAGTACAAACACTCGTCTCACGGATTTATTTACGGGAAGGTTACGGGATCTCAGTCAAACAACAACCTCCCTCTTGTTATAGTTTGGTACTCTTCTTTCTTTTCTTTACATTAAGATATACACAACCCTACAATAATTGACCAGACGGCAGCGGAATTGCATAAAATTCGGCTGCTTGTTTGGAGGTGTTTTACGTGGTATGGCCTGGGACCTTTGCTTGATGTTCATGGTAAATTGAACGCCGACACCTACATGATCATTTGGGACAATCAGGTTCTTCCTACGCTCTGGCAATTTCATGGAATTGACGAATGTTACTTCCAGGACGAAAACGCTCCATGTCACGTTGCAGCCTCTGTCAAGCAGTGGTATCAAGATATGGATGTAAAACGTCTTTCCTGGCCTGCTCAGAGTCCCGACCTAAACCCCATAGAACATTTGTGGGACGAGTTAGAGTGATGCTTGCGGACCAGGGAACCCCGTCCGATATCTACAGCTGAGCTGACGACATTCTTGCAGCAAGAATGGACAAAAAAATATCCATAGCTGTGTATCAAAACCTCATTGAAAGTATGCCCAGAAGGGTTGCTGGTGTAATTGCAGCACGTGGGGGACCATACCCCTATTAAAACATATATTCTTTCCCTTATACCATCACATCTTGCTGTCCGGTCCATTATTGTAGGGTAGTGTATTTCACAACCCTAGGAGAAGAAGAAAAGGTGAAACTTTCTTCATGTCACCTCAATTACCTTAAAGCATCTACGTTCAAATGAAATGGACAGAGCATGTGACTGTCACAAAACCTCTGAAAGGAAGTAAATAAATATATAGCTTGCACTTAAAATATAGTCAAAAATAAAATGTTTTTTTTTTCATTGTTTACTAAAGTAATTTTAAATTCTTTAAATATTCACAAATTGGAACAACAGGTTAAACGCATTTTCCGCCATCTTGAGTTAAAAAAAACTCAGTAGATATAATTTTACTCGGTTTAAAGTCAAGATATGCGTGCAACAAAGTGTTTCAGAAATTAATTAAACTAAATTAACTATATTCCGCCTTTGATTTTTTTTTTCTGCTATAGACGCACTATTTTTCTGACTATCTTCTAGGTAGACAGTTTTCCATTTTTTTATAACCCAATTTAATAAGTGGAGTTTTCCATAACTCAATGAAGTTTGCCCACGTAGTTCTTTTCATTCTTTAATATTGATCGAATCCAGGAATTCCATTAGGTACAGTGAAATTTAAGTTTAAAACTAGTTTATGAGGATCTAGTTTGCATTATTCGGAGTTTTTGCTATGTAGCAGCGATGGCGTTCCGGAACTTTTCTCTGTATAGCTACAAATGTATGATGTTCTTGCATATAGTGTAAAAAATTTTGATTTCAATTCAATTGGTGGTATTTTGAAACATAGTTGATTGTTTTATGGAGTATATTTCGTCGTTTCGGAGATATTTATTTACTTGAAGTTATCAATAAATAATTCAGCTTTTTAAATCATTTTTAAGTTATGATCAACAATATCCCGTTATGGTCCAGTGTAAATTACTATCTTTTCAAGGACTTTTGCTCGTTGTGGACTACGTATATAGTGTTTGTCTAATATTTTACATTTTATTTTTTCAATGCTCGATCACTGACTGCAAGGGGCAAACTGGCAACTGCACTCTATAACAAAAAAAATCGACGCACCAAGAAGGAGTTGTCTGATTGCAATAATATTGATGGGTGCGAATAACATACATGGATAAACAAAATATTAAAATTTCAGAACAATTGAATGATTTATTTCAGAGTTTGACGTTCACAAAGAGAGGAAGTCGATAAGGCGTTGGTCCACCTCTATCCTGAATGCAAGCTGTCGCCCGGCATGGCATAAACTGAAAAAATTTCAGAATTTGACGTTTGCAAAGGGAGGAAGTCAATAAGGTGTTTGGTCCACCTCTAGCCTGGATCCAAGCTGAACCCGGCATGGCGTAGACTGAAAAAATTCCCGGATGGTGTCCAGCTGAATTTCTTGCTAAATTGTCTCCAACTGTCGAGCTAAGTTGTCAACATTCCGGAATGGCTACAATCGCCCTGCCATACGTCCCAAATTTGCTCTATGGGAGAGAGATTGGAAGCTCTGAAACCTAGAAACCTAGCTGGCCAAGGAAGTGTAGGGAAAGTTTGAAGCAAATCATAGCCGGGCCTTTATCTTATTAAAAAGTAAGACCGGGGTGTGTCGAAAAAATAACGGTAACACAATCAGTCACAGAATGTCGTCTACGTACTACTGTGCTGCAAGTGTGCCAGAAATGAATACCAAAGGGGTCCGGCTATCAAAGGAGATGGCACCCCAGATTATACCGCCTTGTTGTGGGCATATATGGCGTGCGATAGTAAGGGCAGGTTACCCACGCTGCCCTGGACGTCTCCATAAATGTCTGCAGTTGTCATCAAGTCACAGTTGGGGACTGGACTCGTCACTAAAGACCATATGTCCTCAGTCAGGTTCGTTCCAAGTTGATCGAGCCAGGCACCACTGTAATTTTGCACCTTCTCGGTGCGTTAATTAATTTGTTATAGAGTATATTTATGCGCGAGCACTAGTGGGTAGTCACTGCTAGTACTGACAGGACAACCACCAACATCCATGCACTTAACTTATAAATCGGGATTCTTACCTGAGACCTACTGAGTGGAATAGGAAACCATGGGAATGGAATATACAGTGGAATATACAGTGGAATACACAGTGGAATAGGTGGCCAATAGGAAGGTTATGTTCACTATATCATTTGAAAGATTTTTACACATTTATTACAAGAAAGTCAATACCCCATCCATCCTCAAGTTTAAATCAAACCTAAAATATTTCCCATTAAATATTACTCACTCTTGAGCTAGCAAACTTGGCATTATTTTCTTGTCAAGGATAATTAACTGTCTTTAAGGATCACATACAGTGAAACAAAACAAGTTCACTCTGAAGAAAGAAAGCCTCGACGTTTTCATATTTTGATTTCCAAACTATGAAATTCTACTCGAACAATTGATTCAAAAACCACGCACATGAATTATTCATACCGGAAGAGATTAAACGGTTCAAAATATTAATGATCCTAAATGCGGCACATATAAGCAGTTGATGAAAAATCACTCACATCCTACTGCAAACACGTTATTCTTGAAAGTCACGGAAACCTGTTCATTAAATCGAACTTTTCTTGGAAACGATGCAATAAATGACATCCAACGTGGAGTTGGGTTTAGGGAGTAATCTACATTTCGCATTCAGGCACAGAAAATCGAAAGAAATATACATAATTGGATTTCGGCTGGATATATAAAGAAAAGTAAATACCCCGTATCCTTAACTCGGTACCAAAAAATGAGAAGACGAGCATCCTGTATATTGAAGACAGTATGCCGAACACGTACACTGGAAGTAGCGCAAAGAAATTATCATAAGAATTTTGGGATCGATTTCTTTCATTGATAGGAGTCTTGAACTCCGAAGTTTGCTTTTCAGAGTCGATTGGAATGAGAAGTTTAGCAGAAATAAATCGATTTGCAATCACACGTCGCACATTTTTGTTTGCTTACATGACCTCTTTTAAATGCCTTTTATTGTGCATGAAATTGCTGTCTTACTGTTGATGTTTTAAATTTTAGAGAAACTGTTCGTTTAAATATTTTATGTTAGTTAACAAACGTTATTGGAGATAATATAATTTTCAGGCATTTTAAAATAGGATTACTGAATGAAACAATTCTACTTTCAATAAGGAATGACTGGTTTGTTGCACTTATATATCATAGGAAAACGAAGAGAGGAAATTTAGACCAACATTCCTTACCCCTCCTAGTGGTTGTCTTGACAAGGTATCTAGTCACTACAAAACTGACCAGATCTTGATAAACAAAATCTTTCGTTCTTAGAAAAACTGACCAAACCTTGATTTCTTCGTCAAAAAAAAGTTCATATCTTGATGACGAAGTATCTCATCATTAGCAAAATTAATCATATATTGATGGACTAGATATAAACTCGTCAAAACACATGGAGGGTTATAGATTGTATTTCTATATTTCTTATGAATTTAACCCTTTGACGGGTTCACACGCATAATAACGAAGCCGTGCACGAAAGCTATCATCAGGCCTGAAGGTTCAATTTGTGACGTCACAATCGACATCCTCTCCGTAGTTAAGATGCTGATTCCGCTTACGACAGATGCTCATTACTGAGTGAGTTTTTAAAGTTGAAGAAGAGCTAGCAACAAAAGCATTGTGTGAAAAAATAACACATGTAGCACATTGAAAACATACATGCATACAAACTTATATATTATAAACTTTAACCAATCTTTTTGTATTTAAATTGACTCAAAGCATGTGTTTTGATTTTGGCAATGAACTAGTGTTTGATTATTTCAGCAGTCACAACGAGAAAAAAATGTTTTAGAAACATAAAAGAGAAAGTAAAGAACTTCAATTTCCTTTGAGGGAAAAAGAAAAACTGAATTTAAATTTATTTTGCATAAATTTCTATCAGCATTCTGAAATGTAATATATTTATATTTTATTATTAAAAATTTAATACTTGAAACAGCTTTCGACATCACTCTAGAGGTACTATTTCAGGATGCTCTACTCCTTTTTAAAATTTTTAAAGGCGGGTTCCCCAAAAGATATATTTCCTTCAACTGCTAAAAGATTAATCAGTTAATGTTGTTAATTTTTGTTTTAAACTTTTAGCTATAAATTGGTCATTTTTAACTTTTGTGTAATAGTTTAAAAATACGTACACTGAAACAGAAATATATTGCTTAACAATTGCGACCATACTATTTCCACAGACACATGAGACATCTGGAATAGAACATGCCAATTCCATTTTATCAAGCACCAGGTATTCTATGAGCTGCTTTTGATTCTTTGCTTTTAAAAATTTGTCTTCAAATTCCTTTTGAATCAATTTTCTAAGTATTTGGAAAGTTTCATCAAGTATTTCCAAAGCATATTCAGGGAGCCATTTTAAACCTTCTCGGTCTAGAAGTGATACATATTTGTAAACAGTTTCAGTTTCATAATCTAAGTTTTTTTAAGTGATCTTTTGATTTACAAATATCACACACAACCTAGTTTTTTGCTAACTTGCTTGCCAACATATCATGATACATATATAAATGCTGGAATTTCCTCTGCGATATTTCTACATCAGTATGAGTGTCATAAACTTCATATAGTTTTTCATCAATTTCAAAATCTTCTGAAGTTTCTGCAATTGCTTCAAAGATTTCTAAAGATTTTATTTGAACTGCCCCTTTTTCCTCTGAATGAAAATTTATCCAATTTAAGCTTTTTAGCTTGTTTTCCGATTCAAATATTTGTAAGCATGAAACATTATAGTTTCCCCCAGACATTTGTCGATATTGCCCAAATCTTGCCTTCAGACTACCTGTTTGGAATTTTTCTAATAATATGTATTCTGGTGTATGCACTTTGAAAACATGAATTTCCATTTCTATTAATGATTGTGCTGTGAACTGAATGGCAAAATGTTTTTCTTTAAAAATTTACCACCCTTTCCTGGTACTCCTAGATCTTTCTTTTTATTTAAAGTTAATGAATTAATGTTGTTCCAGGAAACAAGCCAATCATAGAATTTTTTCAAGAATGTTATACTTATCTGATCTTTATTTCTAATTGGATCACAAAAATGATTTCTAAGTCTCTTACCTTTCCCAGAATTTTTAACATTAACAATGTTCCACCATTTAAAAAAAAATTTCAATAAATTCCTTAGTTCCCATGTTTTCTTTAACTTTCTCTTCAGTTCCAAGAGCTAGAGCAGCACTATTAGTTTCATGAAATATAGTCAAGACCAGTACCACATTTTGTCTTTCAAAAACTGTGGAGTATGAGACTTTCTGAGATAATTTTGATGCAATCTTTACAAAATTAGGTTTTTCATATTCATAAATATCTTTGAGATGTTTCATTTTAGCAGTAGATATTTTTAAATGGTTATAAGGTAAAGTAAAAACTTGTCCAGGTGTTTTTTCATTAAACCAATTATTTCTCACTGATTTAATTGTGTACTGCATCAAGTAAAAATAATAATTTGTTTTCAGGTTGTACTGGATTTGGAATACAATTAATTAGGTTTCCTTGGTACATCTTAGTAAACATATTTCGGTTAATTCTATTATTGTCCGAAATCAAACATAAAACATTGTAATTACAATCACTTAATATTTTCAAAATTTTTATGGTATGTGAATAAAGGTCATCAGCTGTTTGGTTTCTTATGGGAACTAAGGCTACTAAATCCTTTTATTTCGAAAATAGTGAGGTGATCATAAACGCATGAATTGTATTGGCTTTCGGGTTTATATTTGCTGCTTTTCCTAACAATTTCCCTCCTTTATATGTCAAACTAGGACACTGGTTAACATCTAGCCTGTAAGATAAGACAAAATTTTCTGCTATAATGTTTTGCCATTCATTACCAAGTTTCTTAGCGTATGTATCCAGAAAATTTTCAAATGAGGCAATAGTGTCATCCATTGCGCAAACTTTCTTTCTTCTCGCTCTTTTATGACAGTCAGCCGTTCAGTTGGAGTTACTCTACTAATAGATGGCTCATGGGAAAAGTAAGAGGGTTGGTTGTCAAATATTGATGGATATGCATCCTTTGTTAGCTTCGAAATTTTTCTAGAAATCACCACTAGCTCGCTACCATCAGCTATAACTGCGCGGTCTTCAGTGACAGTAAATTTTGAACTAAAATGCTTTATGCACAAAACAGTAGTTGCGCTAGGAACAAAATCTGCTCTGTTAATACATTTGAGCAACTGGCTTTTTCTGGCTTCATCCTTTGGGAAAGTGAACGACGATATATGTATCTGCATTGTTATAATTAGAAGTGCAACTAGGTAGGCAACACTTTCGTCCTTTGACCATCTTAATTGTATCTGATGAAAGTCTATAAAAAAATTTTTCAATCAAATGTATGCTACTTTACACAATCTTAACAACTACACTTGACACAATCAATTACTAAACAATCACATGTGGGTACTAATGCAATTAGATGAATGCTATAAAAAGTATTCATAAGAGACGCAATTTTTTAAGTTCTAAAGCTCAGTCATTCATAAATAATTGTCTCCAAAAATGTGATTATGAAATCAATGTTCATTCATAACTATTAAAATGAAAGCTTCAAAAAGAAAAGATTTTCACTACAGGAAGAACATCAACAAGTGTTACAATGTAATCAACTGAACGCTAAGGAATGTGCACAATAAATAGAAATAAAGAGAAAAACAAAAACTTACTTTCATAGGCTAATAATCCAGATATAATTCGACACAATTTTAATTCCGAAAAAAAGAACAACGCACTATTTATGAATAGAAATTCACATGGATGTGACAGCAAAAACTGCTATAAAATTAGACTTGGTCATCGAACTATCTAATGGATGGCGTTAATGGATGGAATCCAAATGGAATCGGTGGGTGTTAGACTGTGACGTCACGCATCCCTCAACCCCTGAACCTTCTGGCCTGATAGGAAAACAGGTTGTTTCTTTCGCGCGCGGCCTCGATAATAACCTTTCTGCAGTCTTTAATGTGTGAATCTAGATCCGTTTTGACGTTCTTGATCATGAGAATCGTTCCTAGGATTCTTTTAACCAACAGATGTGGTTATTTCGTCATGGTATGTATGTTATCAAAGCATGCCTTACTTATAAATGTCGTGACACTAAAAGGGCCAATAGCCTGAAATCTATAAGGGTATTATTTCACAAAACTTAATATAATAAATTCCAAACTGCTGTGTATTTTTCTGAGATGAATCCATAGCATGGAACTAACTTCATTGAATATAAATTATTTTTGAGTAACTATTTTTAAGAGGCTATGTTCCTCTTTGGAATTCAATATTCCCGTTTTTTTTATTTCAACTGTAAAAGTTGTTTCTAAAAGCTACATCCCTTCATCTTTGAGATCAACATTCTTGCTTCTGTGTTCTATTTCTTTTAGACTTGGTACTGTAAACAGTGAGTTTGTTGATCGGTTTCGCTTACGTATTCTATGTGTTATTTATTGCTCGCTTTACGGTCTTTTGAGTTGGTGTGGTTGTCCAAATTAATCTCAAAATTCTTGATGCATTTTCCTAATTTTTATTCCATGCTTTGGAAACATGCCGATTAGATTAAATGAAACCCAAAGTCGAATTTTGTAAGAAGAAAGTATACCATATTACTTCCCATTAATACAAATACATTCCTTGTTTTAATGAATTTTTAGAACCGTGAGAATACATCCTGTACTTAAAGAAGAACAAAATGCATTTTATGTATAGTTAAATCCGCGACGTGCTCAGAACAAAACACATGGTATAACGTATTCTTTGTGCTATTACTAAGAATATATCTTAATTATACACTCCAGTTGTCTGACGAAATAAACTTTTCACCTATAACTTATTTTCAAAGGAAATAATGAATTGTGTCCCACAATAATGTCTCAAAACATCACGTGAATTCAGTCTACGCGACACTGTTTACAACTAAACTGTGAAATTCATTCTACAGTAAATCAAAACTAGCTCAAACACTTACAGTGTGGTATCGCTTACAGTATGGTTTCGCTCATACGTAAATTTTTAAAGTACATATCCTAATTTTCAAAGCATGACTAATTTTTAAAAAAATTGTGATTTAACCCCTCTAAGTGGTTTTGACAGATATCTTTTCCATCAAGATCTGACCAATTTTGTCAAAACAAGATACCTCGTTATCAATATACTGTCCATTTTTTATGATGATGAAATTAATATCTGGTCAGTTTTCTTCTAATGACCGTGATGGTGTTTTCTTCTTTTGACCAGATTTCTCGTCCAACACTATCTGGTCAGCTTTGCTAATGGCAAGATACCTTGTCAAGACAAGCACAAGGAGGGTAAAAAAGCTCGTTAATTGCCACTTATTGAAATATACATCTAATCATATAACCCGCGAATATTTTTTCACTCACGAATAAAGTATATTTGTTGTTTTATCCTTCCAAGTGGTTTCGACGTGTTATCTTGACCAACAATACCTGACCAAATTTGATAGTGACTGTATGTCTCATCAGCAAAATATTGCCGTTGTTTGATTATGACTAGATCAAGATATGGTCAGTTTTCTTCAAATCACGAGATATCTCGTCCATCAAGATCAGGACAGTTTTCTAATGACAAGGTGTCTCTTTAATATAACCACCAAAAGGGTTAAGTGAAACTGGAAATTTAAGATTGGAACAATAAAAGTATTTCACGAAATTCAAAGCGATTAATTCCAAATGGCACTGTACGTTGATTAGTTTGTAATTGCATTTACGTCGCATTGGAGCAAACAACGAGCTATAATGCTTCTTTACATCAATGTTTCTAGAAAATTAAAAATCATGTACGTTTTATTACTTAGTGTGTAACTTTCGCCTATTGCTCAAGAAAACGCATAAAAAGCGATAACACATGACAAAACACACGTATGGTAGCTAAAAATTAAAAGGGATGAAATGAAAGGGACCACTCTAAAGAGCTTGCATTTGTCTTTCCAACTTTTTTTCCCTTTCTATTCATCTCATCACTGTCAGAATGTAGAGTATCTTTTTACGACAATTGCTTTTTGCTGTTGGAAGGAAATTAGATAAACTGTCGATCTCACAATGCACCGTAGAATTTAAAATGGGAATCCTGATAGAAGCTTTTCAGCTAAAGTGGTTCATCTTCATGGTTCATGCCTTCGTGTTTTTTAGTGTATAAAAAGTATTGAAGCGTTAATATTTTAATGATAAGTAAGATCTTAAATCCCCAATGGAAGTATCTAACATACACTGCTGGCCATTGAAAATGCAATACCATCGTCGTTGAAAACAGAATCGATATTTATCTAACAAGACGATGTCATGATATTCGTTAATCCACGTGTGGGTTTCTACGCACCATTATAACCACAGTCGTTTGTGGTGTAGTCAAACGTAGTCACAGCAATGTATAACTTGAAAAAATTCTCAGCTGCTGCAGATGACGTCGAATTGTACTCACCACACATAAATTCTAAATTATCGAGCTATGTCTCTTGATGTTGTAATACGATCCATAATAGCTATGTACACAAAATGGTTGTCCTTGTTTGGTTGGTTCTATGATAATGTTGTTGCAATGCGTGACATTAAACATGGTTCATTAACGATTTATAAAGCAAAAGATATTTTAAGTGCTGTAAATGTTCTGTCTTACAAACCCCAAGCAAAAGCTTGCTAAAGGAAAAGTTCATTAAAAGAAATTAAAATTATCTCTATTTTTTATCTGAACTTCGTAAAATAACAATTGGGTCAGTTCATTAAAATGAGAACGTATCATGTAGAGACATTTTTGTTTTGGACAGAGTTAATTCTGAAAGTCTTGAGTTTTGAAAACATTATAAGTCCTTGAGTCCTTGAGCTGTATATATAAACAAAGTTTCTTGCATTCATTAACAATTTATTTCTATTATTTTTTCTAAACACAGCAATATGTTTATTACAAAGTCTCATCGTTGGAAAGATTTATTTTTTGCGTAATTTATTAAGACATTTAAACTTTTAGAGCATTTCTGTAACAATTCTTTTTTCTGTTTAAATTATTTCTTATTCTTACTTTCAGTATCACTATTGTATTTCAGATGATTAAAACTGCATTATTAAAAATGATCTCGAACATTTTCTGAACAAATGTGAAAACAATGAAATTTAAATATCCAGTGCATTTATTTGAATAACAACCGTTTAGTAACTCAATCTGAATGGTAACCCTACAGCATTCATAAAACATGAAATTTGTTCTAAGAATTGAATATGCATTTCCACTTCAGTGTTTTGAGCAAAATATACATAATTCATGATACAAATCATAAGAAAATTGTTTTGTTCGCGAAGTATTTTGAGGAAAGAGTATTATTATTGTTGTTTCACAGTGGAAACAAGATTTTCGGATCGCCAGATATATATTAAGTAACCATTAAGAACAAATACTTTACGACGGAAACTTAGTTTTTTATCTTTGTCCTGCATTTCTTTATTCTTTTAAAAAATAAACCTTGCATTGAATTTAAAATATGCTTCACTTACAAAAGTATTAGAGCCCACGCAAAACATTAAACAATGAAATTTTCTTTTTAAAATACACATAGATACATCATATATATATATATATATATATATATATATATATATATATATATATATATATATATATATATATATATATATATATATATATATATATATATATATATATATATATATATATATATATATATATATATATATATATATATATATATATATATATATATATATATATATATATATATATATATATATATATACAGTGTGTATCGAAATGATAGGTCCACTAGTAAAATGTTATGTTGGTAAAAAAAGTTTTATTGTGTACAAAGTGCTATTTTATAAACTACGTTAGTTCATAGAATGACAAAATTATGCATAAATAATATACAAATCATAGGAATTATACGGAAGACAAAAATTATGTGAAACAGCTGTTTCAAAAAGATAGGTCCACTGAACCAAACATCGAATTAGTGTTCAACTAATACGAAATTTTTCCACCGTTTTTCAGAATGAGCTCATAAATTCTATTCGGCATAGTTTCTACAAGTTTTTGTCAAGAGTTTGTCTCGATTTTTGCCCATTCGGAGCAAATAGCGTTTTTTAAGTCTGTAGTACAGTTGTACTGCCTTCCGCTTGCATACACTGCTCTTGCGAGTATGGTCCATATGTTTTCTACCGGATCAGGTCGGGGCTGCAAGGTGGCCAATCGATAATATGTACACCATTATCCAGAAACGATTCAAAAGTGGACTTTGCAGTATGCACAGGAGCATCGTCCTGTTGGAACATAAAGAACGGGCCTCCAATGTGCTCTGATTGTGGAAGAAAATATTGTTCAAGCAGCTGTTGGTAGGCTGCAGCATTCAAACGATTGTCTACAAATGCTAAATCAGTTTTTCTTGCACGTCCGAATACGGCCCATGCCATAACGGAACCACCGCCAGCTTGCATCTTCGAGAATATCTCTCCATCGTTACGCAGGTCGTGCCAGTAATACTGCCAATCATCATGACCATCCAGAATGAATTTTTTTTCATCACTGAATATCACTCGATGCCAGTCTTCTTTCCAGGACATCACTTCCTGTGCAAATTTCAATCGCTTTTTTTATGCTTTTTAGTTAGTTTCGGAGCCGTTTTCCTCTTCCAGTAAACTAAATTGTCGAACTTCTTTACCACTCTATGGGCCGTAGATTTTGATATTGGAGGGTTTTGTTGCCTGACCAACGTGGATAAGCTCGTATTTTCAGATTTTAAATCCTTTACGATACTCTTTCTTTGTCGAGGTGTCACTTTTGATGGCCGCCCATATGTTTTTTTAGTGCCATAAGCATTTCTAAGTCGCACAAAATTGTTTACAATATTATGCGATCTGTTTAAAAGTTTAGTTATGTCTCTTTTCGATTTTCAACACTTCTTAAATCCATCAATTTTCCCTTGCTCAATCAGCGAAAGACTGCAACGACGACCCATTTAATTTAATTGCAACGTGATGTTCAAATCTGTTTAAATACTTCCACAGCAGCCAGCGTAATCCCGCAGTAAGACTAAACTGTGATATTTATGCAAATTTTGTGGAAATAAACGTTTTAGTGCAAAGATTTATAAAGGTGGACCTATCTTTTCGAAACGATCTAAAAATGAAAAATTGCGTGAAATAAAAAGGAATTATTTATTTTTGACAAATTGCTTCCTAAATAGTTATAACGATTATTATATAATTATTTCCACCAAAAAAGTGTTTCTTATTCTAAATTAAGAGTCGAAATTTTGAAAAATGCGGGTGGACCTATCATTTCGATACACACTGTATATATATATATATATATATATATATATATATATATATATATATATATATATATATATATATATATATATATATATATATATATATATATATATATATATATATATATATATATATATATATATAAGGGTGTTCCATTTACAGAAAAAATACATTATTCTTTTTCAAAATACCTTCCCTCAGATGATATGAAACGGTCCCATCGTTCTTTCCACTTTTCGAAACAAGTAGAGAAGCCTTTTTCTGGAAGCTGCTTCAAAGAACCCTACACTGCTGAAATAATTTCAGAATCTGTATTAAATTTTCTACCACGGAACTTCTCCTTCAACTTCTGAAACAGCCAGAAATTGCATGGTGCGCGATCTCAATTGTAAGGGGTATGTGGCATGATTTTAATATTACATTTACTAAGATATTGCTGATCAGAAGTAGCGATGTTCGGGTGAGCATTGTCGTGACGTAATGTCCAATTCCCTACCAGTTCATGTCGCTTTCTCTATACGTGTTGTCGCAAAATTTTCAAAACTAAAATATAATATTCCCCATTTACAGTAGTTTTGGGAGACACAGCATGCTGGTTGATTACACCTTTATGATCAAAGAAAATAATCATCACGACCTTTCCAGCAAATTTGGTTTGTCGGATTTTTTTCGGAGGCGGAGATTAGATGCCGCAGAGGTCACGCCGCACATGAGCCCAGAGCGCCGGACCGAGAGTTGACGAGCCGGCGGTCAAGAGATTGGATTTCACCGATAAGAGGAAAGCAAGATGTCATTGTCGCTATGCCGACCGGTAAGACGCAGCGCAGAAGTTCATTTCCACCGCTTCTGCATGATAAGAGGAGACCGCATAGATCTTTGTTCCTGCCGCCGTTTCACTAATAAATCTACCGGCGGAAGGAGAAAATTAACTACCAATAAACAGCCCGATTTGGAACCAGGAAAAGTGTGTCGAAGGGTTTGGTACCTCTCAGTCACTGAGAAGGTCCTTACATACGGAGCTGGCATTTGGGGAGGTAATTTGACCCAGGCGTAAAAGGCTCGTCTGGCAACAATCCAGTGACCTCTCTTGATTAAAATATCAGGCGCCTACAACACCTCTCCAACCGACTCCCTTAACACCCTCTGTGGAATCCCCCCGCTCTATGAGGCCCTGCTGTCAATATTCAAAAAATATAACACTGTCAAAAGACGGCAGCCGGACCCAGAGCTGGGACTGTCCCCTTTACACTACGACTCAAATATAATGGTGAGTGGTGTCCCTGTGTCTAGCCTCAGGTTGGACGTCCGGGAAACCGTTGACAATGCTGAATTTGAGGTGTACACCGACGGCTCGGGCATTGATGGCAATGTCGGGGCCTCGGTGTGCATCCTCAAGGACAACCAAGTAATAGAAATCTTGAAATTTAAACTATTAGCTGGCAACTCGGTTTTTCAAGCCGAGTTGTCGGCAATTCATAAAGCAATAAAATGATCAATAGAGAATAATAAAAAGGTTAATACATATACGGACAGTCTCAGCTCAATTCAGCCCTTACGAACTGCACAAAATAAATAAAAATATCTATATTCAATAAAACAAAACATACATAACCACACAAACAATTTTGATCTGAGTTGGGTCCGAGCACATGCGGTACTTGCCGGGAACGAGCTAGCGGACGAACATGCCACACTTGCCTCGGTTGATGATGAGGTTATCGACGTTCCATTCCCAATAAGCCTTTTAAAAAGAAAGATTAAAAGCTACATAGTAAAAATTTGGCAGAACCATTATGTAGCTTCCAAAAAGGGAATCAGACTCAGGGCATTTTTGCCATAAACCAAACGCGATACCCTCATCACCGACCGACAACTGGTTTGGTTCCTTACAGGGCATGGTCCGTTCTGTGCATACTTCCACAGGTTTTAAATTAAAGAAAACAATAAATGTGATTGCGGGCAGGTGGGAGACGCCGACCACTTCCTCTTCGCTTGTCCTATCACTCAGGTACGTCATATAACCAAACCTACTGAAGAGAACAGGCCCATCTGGTTAGAAAGTGTTCTAAAAAATAGTCAGTCAAGATATAAAATAAAGTCCTGCGTGATGTCAGCTATGGGGATGGTGGCGAGGCCCTCCCCCCACTAATAGAAATGACACCCTTTGGTTCCCCTTCTTTTAGGTAGAGAGGTGGGACTAGGTCCCCCCTCTATTTTAAACCTTTTAAACCACTTTATAATAAATTTTTAATCAAATCATATCACCATCCCGTTAAGGGTTTGTATATGCGCTTCATCTGTATAATATTCACTTTTTACACCACAGCATTAAATTCATATCACCACATAACATTCTCATAAAATATTTATTTCACCTACATTTAAATCCTATTTATAAACCTCAAATCATTGTCACCTTTTAAAAATAATTATTATTTTAATTAAACTCTTGATGTTTGTATTTCTTCTTTTTGTATTGTAACGTCTTTTTGTTTGTGTTGTGTTTTATGTTTTGTGTTTCTTGTTCTGCGTTTAAGTTACACTTCCCGATGTGCCACCGGTGTATTAAATGTAATTTTACCGGTGTGCCTCCGGTTTTTCATTCTTTGTTTCCCGGGACTCCGGATGATTATTGTAATTTTTAACATAAGGCCGGAATGTTACCGAACCATTATAATTCTCCCTAGGGAATAAAACAACGACAAATGTAATCTCTAAAAAAAATGATCGATCTGCCCGCGTGGGTCCTCCAGGGCCTCCTTTGTGCTGTGGAAGTCGCCCCCACCCTTTACCCCTGTACCACAAATACGCTCTAAACCTAACGGTGAGTGGGTCCAGGGAGGGTCAAAAAAATAATAAATAAATAAAAAAGTGTGTCGAAGGAAACGAGAGGGGGCCCTAACATCGGAGTCGAGAAAGACGGGAGAAAAGTTTCAAAGGGAGAGGACAACAGACCCGAGGGATCAAACTGATCCGACGAAGTGAACCCCTGTTCACGGTTTCCGATACACCGTTCTCTGGAGAAGTGCTCGTCTCGAGCACTGGAAAAAGGCCAGCATAAGCCTGCAGAAATCACGACTGTTGTTAGTTGATTCTGAGAAATTTCCCGAACTGGGATTTCATCTATCAGACGTGAGGAAAGCTCAAACCTGAGCTGCTGCTCCTGCTGATTTGGATCGGACATAGAACCTGTCTCTAGGCTTACAGGAACTAGAAATCATTCAACCGAGTGCCATTTTAGCGAGTTCAACTGAACTGCGAAACTCGCACACGCGTGCGGAGAAGCTCACCAGAACTATGAATCTTACTCGCCTGATTAAGGACCGGAGAAGGGCTCACCTGAGCCGGACATTGAACTTGGAGTCCCGAGGCCAATGAGAATTCACCGAATTCGGCAAAGTAGACACCTGGATACCTGTATAGATACGCTAACTAAATATCCGTCAAAACTGTTCAAATGTAATTAATACATATATTAGACCAGATCCCTGCAAACCATCTCTTCTAGTAGACGACGCTACCATCCCCAAAACGTCACAGGATCCTTAAGCTCCGTACTCATCTGATATGGCACCGTGTGACTTTTTCTTATTTCCACGGATGAAACACCTTCTTCGGAGGCACCGTTTTGAGTCCATTGATGCAATAAAAGATTTTATACGAACCCTGAAGGAGTTTCACAAAAACAACTTTAAGGCATGTTTTCAGGATTGGAAAAATAGTTGGCTGAAGTGCATTAAAGTCGGAGGAGATTACTTTGAAGGAGAAGTAATAAATTTAGACCAATAAATTGATACCTTTTGTTTTATGGCAGCATTCGGGGTACATTTTAATCACTGTAGTAACTGTCTAAAGTGTCGATAATAGTAAATCAATATGAATGAATTTATTCTCAAAAGGAAACGGCTAAAATACAAAACTAGTTTGAAACAAATCAGTAGAGATAAAAAATCAAAAGATTTTTCACATAAATATACATTCAATTTCAAAACTAATCTGAACTCAAAACTTGACTCTCGAAACTTAAAACTCTTGTTAAATAAACCACACTAGGCTGTCCGGAAGAACTTTAAAAGAAAATATTTCTTACCAGTTCTTTGGTAAAACGACATCTATTAAAGTTTCCCCCGATTTATAGGAAAATATATTATTTGTTTTCCGCACCGTTCTCGTTTCAAACTTATTTTTCGTATCTCCATTCCCACTCGTCCTTTGATTCTGACGTCATATTCTTTTTTTATGAGAAATTCAAATCGGCAGTGATTCAGATCATGGCGTCATGGGTTTGAAGAAATGGCTGAAAGTTTTCTCACTACGATATTCCATTTATTTTTCGTAAGCGATCGAAGTTAAGCCAATTTCCAACGACACACGATTTCTTTCCAACTGCTAGACGCTTTAAGTAACTGGGAAAGACAAAAAGTCGAGAACTGCTGCTTTGCGTTTCGCTTTAAATCTTCGTTCTGAAGCAGCGGCGGTGATTTGTAGTTTTCAAGATATTTTTGGAACATCATACTTGACTGCATACGACGTCTTGAGTCGCGTCCAAAATGATGTTTCGAAGAACGATTTCGAAAAAAAAAATACGTGAAAAATAAAATTATTTTCTATACTTCTTGAAACTAATTTTCGTACAAATCAGTTTTTTTTCAATCGCATTAAAATCCAGTACGCTTTTATAGAATTAAATCGAGTGTCGAGATTCATTTCGACAATGAAAACATTAACATTCCAGATTTCTGCACATAATGATATGAATCATGAGAGAGTTTATGAATAGCAGAAGTAAAATTTACATGGACCAACGTCCTATGACTGTGGTTCAAAATTACGAGACGTTGTCCTTGGATTCATCCCGGACGGTTGCTAATATCCCCTTGTGTTTAGCTCCAGCGAGACGTTTAATTAACTACCTACCTTCACAGACAGACGGGTTTATTTGTATTTCCACTGAAAACCTCTCACACGTATTTGAAACAATTGGGGAATAATTTTTATTTTTCCACTGAAAAACGATAGGATTGATCAAACAATGCTGAAAAGAAAGTATTTTATAAATTTTACAATTTTATTCGAATTTATAGCAACTATTTGGGACATTCGCATGTATAAATCCTGTATTAGATAAACTACTTAGAAATATCTTATGCTTCATTTTGAAATATGCTGGGTTGCGAAAGTGATCTAAACACAAACTGAATAAGTATTTCATTGAAGAAGTAATGGATTGAATATCTGAAGTTTTAATATAAAAGTATTTAGAAGAAAATTCCATGGTTAAATAGTTCTTTGATTAAATACAGGAGTAAGTATTTAAAGAACTTTCTATTTCAATAGAAATTTGAATGTTCTCTTTCCACAACTTGTCTTATCTATGAGTTAGAAATAGTAACACTGTTCTTAAGTAAATGGTAATAATTAGGTAAAACATAATAACCCAATAATATATTTTGTAGTCATATTTTCAAAGAATATGAGGTGCTTGACATAGCATTCATCTAACCGTCTTGAATTTACATATCGTCTTGTTACAAGATTACTCCATTTTTTTTCTTTTCTGAGTAAATTCACTTTAATACATATAATAAGGTGTTGTAAAGTATTTCTACTGCGTATTTACCTGATTGGTTTAGCTCACAATTGAGCTATCTTATTTTCGCAGAACATACTACACAGAATTATGTGTAAAAGTAGACTTAGCTGAAAAAAAGAAAAATGGAATTATCTTGTTTTTGCAGTAAACCAACAGCTCTCCTATCTCCACAGTTTATGGGCCTGCATACATTCATAGCATAATATATCATCCTTTCCTTTTCCCGTTATTCATACGAAAGAGAGTGGTCCGAAATCGTGCAAGATTCAGTTAAACCAATTCCCTAAATCATACGAAAGAGATTTTCAGTTTAAACAACTATACTGCTGCGCAAATATTCTCATATAAATATCAGGGTAACCCTGAAATGCAGTTTATTTCGGTTGGGAAACTTTAGCGTTTAATCTCTAAACCAACTCTCACACATGAAATTATTCTTTGACATTTTTATTGGTGAAATATTGCAATCGTATTCGAAAATCAATGCAACAAACTTCGGTTTCAGAATACGTTCAGGAAACACGTATCAACAGCGAAATACAACTACCCCACCTATATTTCGCTTGACAAAAAAAAATGCCTCTCATAACTCCTATCCTTTGAAATTGTAATGCAGAATGTAAAACACGATAATTTACTAAACAAATCAAACCTTAATCCACCAATACTTACAATGAATGGAATAGAAATAATTAATTTAATTTAATGAGTTAAAATTAAAAATTATGTTCAGAAAAATTGGCTAGAGAAAAATACACATGAAAGTTTCATTTAAAGGGACTTTGAAGAATGAAAACAAGCTCAACGGAGATGCTTCACTTAAAAAACATTGCTGTCAATTCGAAAGAAAAATGAAAGGAAATTCGGGAGGGATGTACATAAAAAGTTTCCTTTGGATATCATAAATTTATTATTTCGCCTTTTGACCTGCCACGAATTTGAAAGGCCATCTTTCAAACGAAATTTATTTAAAAGCTATTCCAACTGCCAGATTCTTTTCACTTCATTATTGAAAAAAGAATTCTCAATTTTCAATTTGTGTCAACCTTAATGTACATTACATTACGTTTCTGAACATTCGCTACGACATTTCTTCTATTTGAGAATTTTTCACAATCACAATAAATGTTTTTATGGGAATAAAGCTATTACTTTTATTTTTAGGCTTATTTTTCGATTATTTTGCTTTCACAGTATCATTTATGGCATGCTTTTGAAATTAACTCTCTAAGTAATTGGCGAGATTTCTCGTCCAAGATCTGTACAATTTTGTTAATGAAGAGAAATATCGGCAAGTAAAACTGCCCTGTTACTTCAAAGGGAAAAAAGGTATAAATATGGGTGAAAATTATCCTTTAGCTAGATCTTGAGACAGCAACAACGGGTTTTGCATCATAGGCTGGCGACATCATACATACGGCAGTTTTCGAAGATTTCCAGGAGGATTAAGTGGCAACATAGAACAAAGGCATCAAAAATAATAATTGTGGTAAGCGTATATATGACTTTATTACTTTTATTCATTTTAAATTAGCATAAAAACAAAGTAAAAGTTTTTGTCGCTAACATAAATTTCTCTCCATTTAAAAAAATAAAAACTTCGAATTTTCTTTATGAATTCAGTTTAAATCCTCGAATAATGTTGACGAAGTCTTGCCATTTTCTAATTGAATGCATCTTTATTTGTTCCTAATGTAATATTTAGCTACACAATTAAATTTGTTTCAAAAAAAAAACAAAAAACACGTATTTTCTGTGAAGCTAAATGTAGGTGGCGGAACGCATTTTCTGTGAAGCTAAATGTATGTGGTGGAACGTATTTTCTGTGAAGCTAAATGTAGGTGGCGGAACGTATTTTCTGTGAAGCTAAATGCAGGTGGTGGAACGTATTTTCTGGGAAGCTAAATGTAGGTGGCGGAACGTATTTTCTGTGAAACTAAATGTAGGTGGCGGATTATATTTTCTGTGAAGCTGAATGTAGGTGGCGGAACGTATTTTTTGTGAAGCTAAATGTAGGTGGCGGAACGCATTTTCTGTGAAGCTAAATGTATGTGGTGGAACGTATTTTCTGTGAAGCTAAATGTAGGAGGTGGAACGTATTTTCTGTGAAGCTAAATGTAGGTGGCGGAATGTATTTCCTGTTCATAATTCGAACGTAGCGTCACTTGACTTGTTTTAGAATACTATTTCAGCACTTCGCGAAGAAAAATTCCGTATAATGAATTCAGAACAGATGCCCTTGATACTAGTTGATTGCTCAACGCCAATTAGATTAAACGTCAAACCTCGTCAAAACGACGATAAACTGCATTTCAAGGTAAACCTGATCTATATCATTTGTGTAGGAAATCTTGATATAATCTTAATTTTTTTCGGATTGTTTGTGTGTTTGTACTTAAAATCCCTCATAGGTGTTTCACAACTGAATACAATGCATTTCAAAACTATATAGGTTGCCTTGGTATTGTCATGAGAAATAAGAAAAGGCATCCAAACACTTTGCTTCAAATGATGTGTTACTTAAATTTTTAAAGCATAGCTTTAGTGATATGAAATTTGATTGCGAACATAAGTACGAAAAAATAACCAAAGGGATAAAAACAACGGATTTGAGTATTTTTAAAATACTTTTGGAACTCTTACTGTCTCGAACAGCGAAAGTAAAGGAGAAGAAAAATGGCGCTATCATTGAAAATTAATAGCGCTTAAATGCTTAACTGCGCTTCCTCCTACATTTAACTTTCAAGATTACATTGGATATTTAACCTTAAGAACATGACTCGCTTTTTTTTTTGTACCCCTAATTCTTTTCAATCTTCTTTCTCCGGAACCTTCTTTAAATTCTTCCTGTCTTCTTCTCCGCTATCACTTAAAGAACAAAAAGGGAAGAAAAACAATAGATAATTGCTCGGATCTTGGTGAAATTTCCGTTATACACAAAAAAGAAAAAAGGGAATCTCAGCCTATGGTAGATCGCGCTTAATGATATGCTTCGAATTACAAAGACTAAAGTCAAACTTTCCATCCCCTAAGGAATCAAACGGGATTTGTACAGAAATCATCTGATACTTTTTAGCAACTTAAAGAAATCTTTAGTGCTCACTTAAAGTCTGTCGTGGTCTTTAGTAACGAGTGAGGGGGTTTTGTAATTTTTTAACGTTAATAGGATAGTTTCTTTGGTTTTTTTTGACTTACCTTCAAACGTGACCGCAAGAAGTTATTTTTCGAAAGTAACATGAACCAGTGAATATCGCGTACAAAAGCGCTTATAAAAGTTCCTTTCAGTTCTAAGTTTTTATAAGATTTAATTTCATAGGGCTTAAACTCTTTTAAAAGTGGAAATATGTGGAATTTTTTTCATTTTATGACTAGTACTTATTTTAGAAGTTATTCAAATAATTCTGAGAATTTTGAATACTCTAATTTCAGACTTAACTCCCCAAAAAGTAACAGAAGCCATTTTTTTTTTCGAAGAATCTTACGAAATAAATTTTTCTACATGCACTTAAATTTATTTTTATAGGTACTGTCTTTTTCGTAACCGCATTTAGTGCAAGTTATATCAATAGTTCGTTTTTTGCACTAATCTTGGGGTATAAATCGTAAAACATGTGAAAATAGAATAAAATGCAGATAAATTTTATCCTCTTAAAAAATTCATTATTAAGATTTCATACTTTTATAATACAGTATTTGATAGTTGTAAATGAATTATATTTAAAATTACTTTAAGGAATTCTTTTTATTTTGGGAGGAAATTGTTTCAAATCTTAGATTCTTAGAATAGTGCTGTCTCAATGTAGATTTCGCTCAATAAATGCTCTCAACACACTATCTCAATATATATTTCGCTATTGACCACATAAATCAAATAAAAAAGAACTGCAACTCAAATGTAACAATAACAATCTACTACTGTTTCCAATAATGATTGAGTAAACTATGGAATTATTCCAGCTACTACGATGCTTTTATTAGGTTAATTTTATACATCCAATAACAAAGAATTCGACGCACCAAGAAGAAGTTGTGCCGTACTCGATCAACTTGTAACGGCGCTGACTGGGGACGTATAGTCCTTAGTGACGAGTCCTGTTTTCAACTGTGTCTTGACGACAACCTCAACCTATATCTGGAGATGTCCAGGGCAGTGTGGGGATCCTGCCATTACTATCGCACGCCCCACATGCCCACAACAGGGCGTTATGGTCTGGGGTACCATCTCCTTTGATATCCGAAGACTTTCGGTAGTCATTTATGGCACACTTACAGCACAACGGTACGTAGACGACATTCTACAACCGGTAGTGTTACTGTTTCTTTTGTGACACCGCGGACTTACTTTTCAACAAGACAATGCCCGGCCGGACACGGCACGTGTCGCTATGAATTGTCTTCAAGCTTTCCCAACACTCCCATGGCCAGTCAGGTCTCCTGATCTCTCTCCCATAGAGCACATTTAGGACGTTATGGGAAGGCGATTGCAACCATCCCGGAATGTCGATCATTTAGCCCGACAATTTGGCAAGAAATTCCATAGGACACCATCCGGGAACTTTTTTCAATCTATGCCATGCCGGGTGACAACTTGCATCCAGGCGAGAGTTGGACCAACTCCTTGTTAACTCCCTCCCTTTTTTCTGTGAAATAAATCATTCGTTTGTTTTTCTATGTAGGTTCTTCACATCCGCCAATTTTTATCGCAATCGGACAACTCCTTCTTGGTGCGTCTATTTTTTTGTTATAGAGTTTGTTTAAGAGATATTAAGTTAAAATGTCTACAAAAACTATCATTAAATTTAAACGCATATGCATAACATCATTACTTTGAAATAGATCTCATTCGCATGTAGTGCTGTGTAGTGTGTTTTGGAAAAAATTGGTTTTCGAGAAATACTATGTAAAATAATCTGAGTTGCGTAACGACAATATATCGTAATAATATTTAATATTATTCCTATAGGAATTTCGAATTGGTTTTAACCCTCGTCTGCATGCCTAGGACAAATAGAATAGGATCAATATTTTGCTTATAACCCCAAGGGTTCTAAAGAATAAGTGTTCCAAATGTGGTGTCAATTGGTCCAACGGTATATTTGCTTAAGGAACAGACAAAAGAACAGATGCCAACTCTACTTTATTTTGTTGAACTAGCAGACTCTGTACAACATCTGCCAAAACGTTTTTTAATTGTTAAATCTATTTACAGTGTAGTTATTCACATTCCATTCCTTATTTGTGAATGGAAACAAACGGATGTAAACAAATCAAATTCATCTCTGCCATTTTCTTTCTCCAATTTTGCTTACTTAGTTTAAATAGTCTCTATTAGCTATAGAGCTATATAATTTTGTAAAAATGCATAAAAGGGCTTGCCGCTCTTGTTAATTTCTTCACCTGCTGATTACAAAAGACAATGAGAAATCAAAGCAAGAAAAAGAAATGTGAGCTAAAGTGAAAAAATAGATTTAAATACCAAAGAGGACGTATTAAGTTTTAAAGGTACCAAATCCTAAGAACAAATGAAAGGGAGGAACTGAAGTGGACGATCAGAAATTAATTGTGGTAATGACTGATGACGACCTTTTTCATGATGCTCTTTATTAGAAATAAGAACTGACGCCAGTAAAATATACACTAAATGCTATTTTGTTTCCAATGCGTACCATTTAATATAAATTACTTTAAATAAGGTATGGAATGTGAATTAACGACACTCTCAATGAATTTACCATCACCAGTTGGCGATATTCGATGTGGGTTTGCTACACTATTTGAATAGGTGACCAATAGGACAAAAGTTTATTCTCCAATTGACAGAAGATCCAATTTGGTGAAGACTTTCACGCCACCTTCTCACACCTGTCAGAATGCCGAATATATTCTGGCTGGTTATTATTTCGCTCCAGCTGCCGTTCTTTCGTCAGTCGCTTAACAACGACTTGAGTAGAACAGGTGGCGTTTGTCCAGATCTCTGATTGGATCTCGACTTTTACCGTTGTTTTTTTTTATCTGCGGACGAACGACGGATAGAGAGCACAAGAGAAAGCCGGAGGCAAAGGGTTACGCTGGTGAACACGCTGGACTTTCAGAACAAATGATGATATGTATGTATGAAACGTTATTAATGTGATGATGTAAATACTGTACATATTCTTACAATCTTGGAATAATAAGAACTCAAAGATCGTAGTTGTTGGTTGTCTTCTTTGTATACGATTCGTACTGTTTTCACGCTACATGTTTGGGGCGACGACACTACAATCGTCTTGAGTTTTCCGGTAATTTTCATAATTCTGGTGAATACTTATAGCTCTGATATTCTTGTTAACATAAGAAAGTTGGAAAACTATTGTATATTTACACTCTAAGACCAAAACAAAGTTGCAACTGAAAATGTAGACCAGTATAAATAAAATTTTAGAGGAGTGGTACATCGGCGTTGGAGATGCAAATTATCAAATTTTCAGATTCTTTTGAGCACGCGCAGGACAACTCGCATACACGCTGCATATTGGGGCATAAAAGGACATACAGAAGCACATCAAATTCATTTCTACTCATGCTGTTGTGTTGGTTATATCGTTTCTCATTGAGTTATGCCTCGGAAAAAAGTTCGCAAGCAATTTAAGCAACTGGGAGAGTTTGACATAAAACCAGAAATTGGCCTCCGAGAAGGTGGATGGTCTAATCGACAGATTGCACAACATATTGGTTATAGTGATGTTACTGTGCCCGCTGTTGTCAGCGGTGAATGCAACAAGGCACATACCAGAGTCAACCTGGCTCAGGAAGTCTTAGAGAAACATGACCGAGAGAGGATCGACGTGTTGTAAGACATGCGCGTACTGATCCAACGGCCACTGTTGCAGACATCCAACGGGCAGTGGGGACCTCTCTCGATCATCTTATAAGTGATCGCACCATTTGTGGGCGGCTTCCAGACGTGGGACTATACTCACGTAGGTTACGACGACTGCCTTTAACAGCATTTCATCGCCATCAAAGACTGGAATGGTGTCGTGCCAGACGGACATGGGGCGTCGAATGGCATCGAGTGGTATTCACCCGCTTATGTCTGGGTGGAGCCAACAATCGAATCCATATGTGAGGGCAACGTGGTCAGCGTCACTATTCACAATTTGTTGTGCAGCTTCACAGGTTCAAAAGATCTGGTGTCGTGGTGAGTGTTGCAGTTGTGTATGATACCAAATCACCTTTGGGGTTCGTTAAGGGCTCTTTGACAGGCCAACGTTACGTAAAAGAAATTTTACAGCCAGTTACGCTCTCATTCCTGAACTTCCAGGTTCACCCGCTTTTTCAACAAGACAATGCTCGACCCCATATTGCTGCCGTCTCTAGAGCTTGTCTACGACACATCGATATCTTATCATGGCCGGCATACTCACCGGACCTGTCCCCGATCGAGAATGTATGGGTTGCCATTAGACGAGGTAACACCACTCCACTCGTACAGTGTAATCTTCTGGAACTACGTGGTTGGGTTCACGCAGCATGAGATGGACTGTCGCAGAACTTCAGAAAAAACCTCTATGAGTCACTACCAAGGCATGCTGCATTAGGAATAATGGCGGTCATGTGCCATACTGAATTATATACCACTTTTTTAATTTTTCACAATAAACTGGATATTTAGTTTCAAATTTTAATCATTTACTAATTTATAAGCACTTTACCAACCTTGGAAATTTTATTGCATTCTGACAATTCCTTCTATGTGTACTTTGTTTTTGTCTTAGAGTATATAAAATAGGGAATCTCAATAAATCTAAATAAAGTTATTGTACTTAGGACTCATAATGAAATAAAACCAATCCGCGATTCAATAGCTTTTTACCCTATAATCTACACTACTGAGTGGAGATAGACTATCGAATCGTGACGTGATGTATCATATAGCATACCTTCAAACTATCCCTTCATAGAATCTGTTTAATTTAAACGGCATTCTCTGCTGTAGTATCTACTATCGCTCAATCCCTCTGAATCTTCGGACAGTGAATCCTCAATCACCTGGACGCTTTAATTGCATGCTTGGGACATCACTCTTGTGTAAGGAGATATAAAGTTATTTCTCTTTTGTAAACTCGCTGTATGCTTGTTTGTTTACTTACAGCAAACATTCACAGATTCAGATATACTTCGATAACAATGGTGAGTTAGGTTGTGAAATTAGCTATTTTTCAGAATTCCTTTGCTATTAATTTTAATTAGTTATCACTCGAACATAAATATTCTGTAGTAAAATTATATTTAATTAAAAACTATATTTTAATTTAAATAAAAATATATTTTGCATTTTGTATAAGCGCAAATGAATATGCATGCAATAATTATCTTATTCTTATAATAATAAAATCCCATCACCATTAGAATTTAACAGATGAAGAACAAATCTAGTTGCTGTGTGTTTAATCTTTCTATATAAATATTTAGAAATATTACAAATCTTTTTCCTTCGAATATTTCGTTCTGGTGTATGCATGAAATGGAGAAACGTAGAATACATTTTTAATCAGAATACCATTAACCTTAAAAATAATGACGTTGAAATTAATTAAGCTATTCTCAAGGTAGGAATGGTGTTTTTAATTTCTCTGTCACATGTATTCCACAAGTATGAACACCTTCATCGAAATTAGTTGAGCATTAGCATTTAAGGAAATGTTTGAGTAATAAAGAAATGTTAATTAATATTTTTTTAGTTTAAACATATATAGTTATATTTATTTAACTAAGTAAAAGAATGCCTTTCTTAATATCGGATTTACAAATTTCATGCTCAGTGCAAGAGCAATCGGCCATTGGTTTATCTAGTGATGCCATATCTTATACATAGGATATTTTTCCTTCAAATATTTTTCTTAAGGAATCATTTGTATATTTTAATACTATAAGCAGTTTTCAAGTCTATAAATTTTTTGTTTCAACCTCAGGACAACGCAGTTTTGAAAATATCCACAGTTGAAAATGCTATTTCTACTAACATAGCTTTTGTTTATATTAAACCTGTTGAATTTACAATTTAACCCTTGAATTGGAATTATAACCAAAACAATTTTGATAACAAATTTATGGGTGAAGATGCTTCCTTGTTTGAATGTATTTTGCATGTTTCAAAAAAATTACTCTTTTTAAGAGTAGATCAGGCCTTGAAATAGATATTTAATGCAGGTGCACCTTGTGCACGTAAGTTTTTAAATTAAGTGCACAGATTATATATCAGGTGCACATTTAAAAAAAAAGCAATGTAAGAGCATTAATGTAGTGTAAACTACTTTATTAGTTGTGGATATTTAGATAGGTTAGTAGTAGATAGTAAATAAAAATATTTAAACAATTTTTTTAACAGCAAAATTATTATTTCTAATGGAATTTGAAAATGCAACCATAAATTCTCAATTTCTTCGTTCCCATAGCTCTCAATTTCTTCATTGTTTGGCCAATAACATGGCTTGAAGACAGCAAAAGCAAACAAAAGTGGGTCCTTAACAATGGATTTAAATCTGTCTTGAATTATTCTGTCTTGGATTATGTGTGCCTGTTGAATCTGTCTTGGATTATGTGTCGTGTTTCTTTCAAAACTTGTTTTTCCAAGATATCCGGCGCACGGCTGTCGCGATAGTCGCTTCAACAGAGCCATCTGGAAAATATTTTGATCAACGGAAATTTCTGTGGCAGTGGCACAAGTAAACGCTCCTCCTGTATAAGCGAATTTTTTTTCGCATAGTGTGTACTTAGGAATTTTAATTACGTTCCTTTTGAGCGAGAGAGATTGATACTAATATTTTTTTCAAACATCAAAATAAAATAAAACACGTTTTTCCTCCCTCTTTTATTAACGTTAGTTGCACTGCATGCACCTAGCGGGAAAAAATTAGGTGCACAATTTTATTTTCATGTGCACCAGGATATTTCGAACCCTGGAGTTGATAGTATCTTTTGCGACTCACCCATCTAGTTCACTCCAGGACACCAGAATATGAAATACGAAGATTCCTATATTCCTTAGATCTATGTGGGCCGTGATAGCCCAATTGGAAAAGTAACGGATAGAAGCCGGTAAGTAGTTAGTTCGAATCCAACCAAAGACCGTCGTGTACAAAAGGGACTGGAGCACGATAACTATGTCATAGCTTCAAATGTCCTCACGTTGGCGTGATGTGGAGGTTTGGAGGGTTGGGTGCCAGCTCAGGTGTGACCTCGTCATCTAACCGTGGTTCAAAATTACGTGACGTAACTCTCATATCTTTCCCATTGGGTTTGATCCTGGACCGTAACCAGTAGCCCGTTGTGTTGATCCAGTGCGATGTTAATTAAATTCCTACCCACCTTGATCTATGTATAAACAATCTTAACATATCTATGGTGTCCGTGGGTTTAACCACAACGCTAGCAACCTGCTAGTTGTAGAGAAAATATAAAAGACGAGTGAACAATGGGGGGTAACCTTTGATGCACTCAGGATCATGTGACCAAAACTATTAGTAATGTGACCCTTGGACTAACTTCTTCTGCTGATGGACACAAACATTCATCATCTGATTGATACACGAGCCTGAAAGATATGTTCATCCATTAATTCATCATCCGGTTGGTCCACGCGACGTAGTAGAAGACTAAAGTGATTTCGCCATTTTTGTCGCCGCTCTATAGAATTGCGCTTAAGCATACGCATACCTACTCAGCTGTAAGTTGTTACATCGCCAATCGAGGCGATGAGTTGCCAAATCGTCCAACCAAGTCAATTTTTTACAGAGCAGACATGTGACTACTAGTCGATATATGTTGATTACACTTTTTGAATCTCTTATCAATAGTTCAGTCCACTTAGATTTCATGTCCATGGTTACAGGTGGCACAAATTCGATTACTCCCTGGGTGTTTTCTCTTCAGTGCCATAACGCCTTACTTGTTATTTAATAAATTGTCTCAAAGCCTTCCTTGTAAATCATTGAAATCATTTACTTGACGTCGTTTGGGGCAGATTGTAACTGTGTAATTAACAGCTTGTAAACCTAACCCAAGCAACCTTTTTTTAAATCCCAGAATACTTTTGAACCAAACATCAGCTACTTCAATATAGTAGGACGTGAGATGGTCCACCGACTTTGAAAGATTAAACAGTTGCTGGTTTAAACAAATGGCATATCAGATAAATTCGATTTAGCTTTAACCTTTAACTGTTGTCAGGGGTCTGACAGACCCCGAGTCATTTTTGACAGGTCGTTTCCACCCCTTAAAGTGAATAACGGTCCCTGTCCTATTCAGAATCTTCCTACTACGTCCAACAGAAGCCACATTCCAAGACTGGTTTGGCTGCCCCAACTATTTCGTATTTCACACTATTTGCATTTCTCACGTGGTCTCAGACCCCTTCACAGCATTTGCGGTACCGTTCTTGTTGAATGAAATCGTCTAAGTTTGAGTAGGGAATTTCGGCAGAGAGCCTAAAAGGGCAACAAACTTTACTAAGAAACTACCTGTGTATCTTACACAGAAAAAAAAATTTGGATATTGTTGATAATGGGTCGGAAATAGAGTACTGGGATAGTGAATTTTCGGAACGGATTCGGAAATTTATGCAGATGAAGATGAAGACATTTCAAGTGCGTCTTCAAAGAAATATTAATACGGAAAAAATAACTTCAAATGGGAAACCTGGGGGGGGGGACCTAATCGTGCCGTTAGAACATCAAAACACAAAATAGTTTTACAGTTTCCAGGGTTAAAAAGTCATGCAAAATTAGGTCCGAAAGCTGAGTCTGAAGATACATGGAATCTACTTAACTTATACAGTAATATAAAATATATTTCATGTGAAGAATTGATTTATCTAAGTTTAAAATGTTTTAATAATAATTATCTAAATTTAAAATGTTTTAATAATAATTATCTAAAGAATCTTTCATTAATATATTATATTAATCAACTTTATACGCACTTTAGAGCGCGAGGTCTGAGAGACCCATCCACACTAGTTACGAGACGGTTTGTGACACAGCAGTTAAGGGCAAGCAGTAACACAAATCACTGCTTGCTACTGAAATCACTCAATGAAAGAAAAACAAACTTTTAACACGCTAATAGAAATTAAATATCTAATTTCCGTATTGAAGTTATTTTATGTTTTACTTTCACTACCAAGTTCTCATTTTACCAACGGATGCGCAATATGTAACAGAAACACAACACCAAGCGCTTCCGCAGTGAAATATCCTCAGCAAATATTAAACAATAAACCATCCTAGGAATATTTCCGAGAACTACCGCTATCCTAGGCACTAATTAATTTTTACGCTGTTTGCGGTTCTGTTCCAGCAACAAAAACGACTGTTAAATGCATAAGCGAGAAAACTGTCCCTCACCGCCTTCTTTTTCGCTTACTTCAGTAATTCAGGGGCACATAAATCTCCATCAAGGGAACGCTGTTGACAGATTCCGCTCTAGTGTTTCTTATTATCGAATTAGTATCGCATTTCAGGTGAAGTGGTTAGGCTAAACTTTTTTCCCTGCCATTGATGTTTCCATGCGGAAACAGATGGGGAATCGAAAAACCATTTGTGGTAAAATACATGCAGTGGTTAAAACAAACAAATGCTCGTTGAGGAAGATGGTAATGTGTCCGATCTTTTTGAATGAGTTTTCGATTTCGACAGCATGTGCTGTCTTTATTTCAAAGTAAAATTAGAAATAGGACATTAAGATATATCGAATATACATGTTTAAGACGCTTTTTCTGACATGTTAACACACTCCGAGTGATTTCGACGAGATATCTCGTCCACAAAGGTCTGACCAATTTTGTCATGCTGAGATATTTTGTTATCAATATATTGCCGATTTTCTATGACGACGAGATCAAGATCTGGTCAATACGCTTTCAATTACGAGACATTGATGGTCAAGATTTCTCGCCCATCAAGATCTGGTCAGTTTTACCAATGACGAGATGCCTCGTTCTGATAACCACCAGAAGGGTTAAATGTAGATGGCGGAAGTGTTCCTTTCGTATTTTGACAACACGTGACGTACGTCACTTGGCTTCCCGTTTCGATCCTGAGTTGTTTGGGTCACGGATTAACAACAGGAGTGTTATGAGCTTCAAACTTGAACCACCAAAAATCGACGTGCACGTGGGGGCTGTTGCACATTTAATCTGTCGTGACTCAAATGTCCTCAAGTTGTAGTGGTGTGGAAGTTTGGAGAGTGGGGGTGGCAGTTCAGATGTTGACCTTGTCATCTGAACGTGGTTTGAAATTATGAGGTGTTGTCGTCGGGGTTTTTCCCGGACCGTCGTGAATGGAACGTTGCTTTGAAAAACAGTACGAAGTCCCAAATCCGGAATTCACATGATCTCGGCCATTCCGGATTTTTTTTTTCTTCCGGATTTCGGATGATTGGCACATTTTTTTGTGGGAAAAAAAACTTAATCTAACCCTTCCCCCCCCCCACACGAATTTTGTGATTGCCATAGTAAAATAGCAGATATATATATAGGAATAATTTTTTTAACTGAAAAAAAAAAGACAATGCAACAATTTTTACTTGAAAATCTTCTCATTTTTCTGTGTGGTATTTACTCCGAACGCGTCCGTTATTTTGCGTTGTTTCATCAGTTAAGTCCAGGTTTAACTCCTTGTTCTTAAAAAATTGTCGGAAAGATGTAAAAAAGTTTTTTTAACAATAAAACGCCGTTTAGCAAAACGTCTGAATTTTGGACAATTCCGGATTTCGGACGTCCGGATTTGGGATTTCGAACTCTATTTGACGTTTGATTTACGTCGCTACACAAAGGGCCAATTATCCGTTGTTTTGCGATGTACTATATCCAACTACCTAATTGCTTCGAAAACGATTGTAGTGTTTCACCGTAGAAATTCTAAAGAATGCATTACGATTTTGTATGTAATATTTTATCGGTGAACGCGAATGAGTTGTAACATCACAAGACATGTATATGTCAAATTTGAAATAAATAGCATTTTAAGTTAACCCTGGAACACATCATACGACAGATTTGGTACAGTTTTTTTTTTTTTTTATTCTTTGATACGATTTGAATGAGTGTTTACAATTAAAACGAGAATTCCAAAATATTGTTTTATGAATCCCTACAAGAATACAACGGTTGTATTTTTGATACATTTAAAGATGCACATGTAAAATTGATTTTCTGAAAATAGGACTTCAAATAACATAAATTTAATGCTATATATGTTCATTGAAACGTATCCTTGATAATCTTCATTGTTCAAGCATATAAATAATTCGGTTGCTTAATATTCAAATTATCAGAGAATGTAAGTCAATTAATCTGACAATTCAAAAATACATGTCTCAGTAATAATCACACTAGAACTAATAATTTTGAATTAAACACATCTCAAAACTACATCTCGATTAATAATTCTAAATGGAACTAAAAAATTAAACACATTACTTACGTTGTGCTGGATGTAGAAAATTACCATTCATAATAATTTAAATATACTCTCTTTATGCTCTTTTACTTTCTGTATAAATATCGCCTTACGCTTTCTTCTATTTTTCATAAATATTATCGCTTGAACTAATCGTTTCATTACATCTAAATTGTGATTAAATATTTTCTTGTTGTAGGCGAGCAATTTTTCGTGAAAGTATCTTAGCATAACTTGCCAATGCGAGCGAGGATAACTTAAATAAAACTTCAATTAACGATAGAGCAAGCATTATAAAAAGGATCAATATAAATCTTGGCAAACTAGTCTTTCTATAAAACGATAGATAATAAACTATAAAGAGTAATCCTCTATTGTCTTACTCACACCACGAACTCTCTTTTCAATCGCTACCATGAAAATAGGATCCATTTGAGTCTCTATAAAACATTTCTGTAGTTTCTCTTGGTAATTCCGGGCGTTATTTTGTTCTTCTATTTTCGGCTCCAGTAGTCGTTGTAATCTGACCATTAGAAATAAAAATAGCTAACAAACTGTTTGAAAAGCTGAACAGTACTATTTGTTTTTGCTATTCACTGAGTTCCGGCTATAAGCTGATGGTATACAAGTTTTTACAATAACTTATTTTGTTCGTACATATCATTATCGATGTATTTATAGAATTTAAGCCTCATATTTGGCGAACATTTAAATAGTAGCCTCTTGGAGCCACTGTTTCCTGACATTGAAGCAACCGAATGTGTGAGGTCGAGTCATTGCACATTTTCGGTTACATATACACAGTCCAGTCACATTAATGTGACCACCACCTACTTTCGACGTCAACGTGAAATAACCAATCACAAAAGGCAGGTGACAGCACATTGCAGTGGAGTGTATATAAAGGATGTCCTAGGGCATCGGAAAGCATTTCAATCGGTTGGCGTAATGCAGAAACGTAACGATTTATCCAACGTCCAAAAGGGCATGATTATTGGTTTTCGGACCAAGGGTGGAAGCATTTTGGAAACGGCTAATTTTGTGAACTGTTCGCGTGCCGAAGTGATAAAAGTATACCGTGCATGGCAAAATGGCACCATCCAAAATCAAAACGTGGCACATGTGGTGCACCACGGGCTATAGATGACAGAGGCGAACGAAGGCTACGAAGATGCGTTCGAGCGAATAGACGTGCAACTGTTGAGCAACTGACCACCCAGATGAACCAAGGGGCTACCAAGAGTGTATCCTCAACAACGGTTCAGCGAACGTTGCTGCGCATGGGCCTCCGCATCAGACGCCTGGTTACTGCACCTATGCTGACTGCTGTTCATCGGCGACGAAGGCTGGAATTTGCACGCCAGTACCGCAACTGAACGTCCACAGAGTGGCGACAGGTGGCTTTTTCCGATGAATCACGTTTTATGCTTCATCGGACAGATGGACGTTGGCGTATACGGCGTGAAACGTCTGAAAGCAAACACCCTGCAACAATTGCCGGAAGGATACAGGCTAGAGGAGGGAGGTAATCTAGCGCAGCTGGTCACGGCGCTGGAGTTGGCATGGCTCAACATCCCAGTGAACACCTTCAGAAACCTAATTGACTCTCTTCCTGCACGTCTCGCAGTGGTCCGCTCTGCCAAAGGTGGTTATTCTGGCTTTTGACAGGTTGGTCACATTAATGTGACTGGACTGCGTATTATCTATATACTTGATTCACGTGAGGTTTAATGACTGTATTCTAAATTCAATAAAGCTATTATTGCGCAAATGAAAGTTCATAAAAAAATAAAATTATAACAAGTAAATATGCAACAGCAACAAAAAAAAACGGATGACTCTATGGACGTTATATAGTATATACGTATATATGTGTATTGAATTTTAACACTCTAAAACTAAATTTATAGCTTTTATTATCGTTTCCAAGTTGATGTTCGCTCTCCCAATCTTTCTTAACAAATTCTATCAAATAAATAAACTGGAGTAGAATACTTAATGTAAGTTGTACCAATTTATATACATTTATCCCTTATGTTCAAAGCCATCTGATTCAAAATTACATGGTGATGTCCTAGGATCTTTCAGTTGGGGATTGATCCTGGACCATCACCAATAGCCCTTTGCGTTGCTTAGTGCGACGTCAATTAATTACGTATCTTATGTTTAATAGATGAGCTAAAATGAGGCTGAATGGGATCGTCCCCAAGACTTGGCATCACTAGCACAAATCTAAATCTGCCGTTTTTGCCAAAAAAAAAAGGTTTTTATTTTCTTAAAAAATATTTGGCCCCATTAAAACGCTAAACGCAAGAAAGCATTAACAATAAAGAAGCTCATTTAACAAATGACAAATTTTGCTGTCCCCCAAGACGCAATGTTTTATACTTTCATTTCCATCCACTCAACGTCCAGGAGAATGACATTCAAAACCAGTTCTCCAAGAAATATTTCAATCCCATCGTTTAATACTTTTACAAAAAAAAAATTGTATTCCGGAGAAAGAGTTTCCGTAACTAAGATCTTGAGAATTTAAATGCACTGGTTTTATATTCCTAAAACTCTGAATCGCAGCCACAAATTTTCTCTTTTCGGAAGTTCTCTGTTTTTCTTCACGAAGTTGAAAACGTTGAGTTATATTGGATTACACTGAAAAGCATTCAGGGTTTCTTCTTGTCTCAATTTAAGCGTCCGACGCATTCCTGGCGTATATTTTCCAAACTGCGCTTTGGAGGTACTCATAGATATAAACTTTTGTGGGCTCGAAAATCTTCTGTTACATCGAAAAGCTGTTATAAGGTTGGATTAGTTATTTTTTAGGCTTATCTAAAAGCATGATTCTATACTTCTGGTTATAAAACACTCTCGCCTTTGGTTCAATTTTTATGAAACCTAAATAAGTACTTCTAGTGCCGTTGCAGAGTGTATACTTTTCCAGTTTCCGAATCCTTAAAGCCATGAACACTATCTTTATTGTGCAAGTGTATTCAGGTACATCAAGATTCACAATTCGTATATAGTTTAGAAAATGATTCAATTCTAATTTTATTTTATTGCATTGAAGTGAACAGTATCACTTATTTATTGAATTCTCAGGTCTAGTTCACACTCCTAAGTATGAACTTTTGTGGGCTCGAAAATCTTGTTGCATACGAAAGCTGTTGTAGTTGTATGAGTAATTGTGGCTTTGGTTCTCGCCTTTGGTTCAATTTTTATGAAACTTAAATAAGTACTTCTAGTGCCGTTGCAGAGTGTATACTTTTCCAGCTTTCGAATCCTTAAAGCCATGAACACTATCTTTATTGTGCAAGTGTATTCAGGTACATCAAGATTCACAATTCGTATATAGTTTAGAAAATGATTCAATTATAATTTTATTTTATTGCATTGAAGTGAACAGTATCACTTATTTATTGAATTCTGAGGCCTAGTTCACACTCCTAAGTATGAACTTTTGTGGGCTCGAAAATCTTGTTGCATACGAAAGCTGTTGTACTTATATGAGTAATTGTGGCTTTGGTTCTCGCCTTTGGTTCAATTTTTATGAAACTTAAATAAGTACTTCTAGTGCCGTTGCAGAGTGTATACTTTTCCAGTTTCCGAATCCTTAAAGCCATGAACACTATCTTTATTGTGCAAGTGTATTCAGGTACATCAAGATTCACAATTCGTATATATTTTAGAAAATGATTCAAGTCTAATTTTGTTTTATTGCGTTAAGTGAACAGGATCACTTATTTATTGAATTATCACACCTAGTTCACTCTCCTAAATATGAACTTTTGTGGGCTCGAGAATCTTGTTGCATACGAAAGCTGTTATAGAGTTGTATGAGTAATTGCGGCTTATAAAAAGACGCTTTTATACTTTTGGTAATAAAACAGTCTCGACTTTGTTTCAAAACTTCCAGTGCAGTTGTAGTGTATAGTATTTCTTTCCCCGTTTCAAAATCCTTGAAGCCATGAACACTCTCTTTATTATGCAAGTGTATTCAGGTACATCAACATTCACAGTTATTAGTTTATAGTTCATTCAATTATGATCTTATTTTATTGTATTGAAGTGAGCAGTATCACCTTTTCATTGAGTTCTCACGCCTAGTTCATACAATTCTACGATGGTGACGACACAATACTTATTCGCAATCTCCAATAAACTTTATTTTGTCAATTAGGGGGGCTCCCTTCATCACTCAAATAACACATAAATATAAACGTCCTACGTAATATATACAGTAACCTGATCTATAGTTCCAGAGAATTCAATATACGCAGGCAGAGAAACTTGGAGCTTTCTCACACTGGTTCATGTACACTTTTAGGTTCCTCGTTAATATCATTTCTTGTCTGCGTTATGAATGAATTCGTTATTAAGATTGCAGATATCTTTGAACCTCCACCGAACACGACACAATTTCAATTAAAATAAACAACTTACAAGAACATCCTTTTTCATCGTGGTCTCTAAGAATTTTAACGTAGTGAGATTCCCACTGCACAAGCTTTTTATTACTCTTAAAAGAGGGTTTTGGTATGAGCAGAGACACAAACGCATCACTTCTTTCAGTTCTTGGTTTGTGGTGAATGTAAAATTTACCATTTCATCACCGGTAGTCACTCTTTTGTGTAATATAACCTAATGTAATCTCTTTTGTGTAATATAACCTAATGTAACCTCTTTTGTGTAATATAACCTAATGTAATCTCTTTTGTGTAATATAACCTAATGTAACCTCTTTTGTGTAATATATATGCTACGCATACTATAAATAAATGTTGTCAATTTTGGCAGTGAACGACCGTCGGATTTCTTCCTGTTTAACACACGTTCGTTTATTTTGAAACTTTTGTTAGTTAGCGGCAAAAACATTGTTTTACTATTGTGCTGATCGTATCCGATGGATTTCTGCATCTAAAAAAACGTAACCACAAAAAAATATATCATTGAAGTTAAGAGCTGGACATGGTTGAAACTCAGATAAAATAGCTTTTGCGATCATGTTTAGAGATTGCATTCAGCAAAGGGAAAACTGAGTATATGTTCTCGCCACGTCATGAGTTAATCGCTTGTCAAGCACTTGGGAAATGAAATTCCTGATTTTTTGATAATCCTCCTGTTTTGATAATCCATTTATTCAATATGTAATATTAAATATGTTATTCCACATAAATAATAAGTTTAATGTTGTGTTAAGGTTCAAAAACCCCGACCTGTTTTAGATCTCACATTCTAATCTATCTATGGTTCCAAAAGTACTTCAGTTATGTAATACCCAAGTAAAGAAATTGTACATTAATTAGAACTTTTCGTAGTATAATATTATTTTTCCAGACAAAGCTCTAGTTTTTTGGTAAGTGCGTTAGCTAAACATTATTGAGTAGTAGATGCAGCCGAGGGTTCAAAATAAGAAGGAATCCAAAAATATTCCCTTATAAATGGATCAGGCTTTTCTTAAATCCTAGAACAAGAAAGGTTTATAACTATAATATAACTTATAATACTTATTTGGTCCTTTGTTAACAATCATAGTAAAACTTATTTGGTCCTTTGTTAATAATCATAGTAAAACTTATTTGCTCCTTTAATTATAACTATTATAAAACCTACTATAATAAAACTTATAAAACGTATTTTAAAAAGAATAAATCCAAAGCATCCCCTTATAAAGTGGTAAGGCATTGTGTAAATCTTAGAGGGCAAGAAAGTTTTATAACTATAATAAAACTTATTTGGTCCTTAATTGATGATACGTTCGTCCAAGCCAAGTAAATAAAAGTTATTCCATTGTTTTCTTTATAGATGATGACAGTTAGCACGGATTTTCTAATGATCGTTCTTATGGTCGTTTACGAGCATTCAGAAAAACCTATTATATAAACTATAGCTCCACTCGTTATTCAATTTTAATTCAATAAATTAAAGCTGTTACTTGAAAACAGTTTCAGTAAGTTGGTTGTATCAAAAATTGTTTCTAACATGTCCCCCTCCCACAAAACGCAGTAGAAATCAAATTAGTTCTTAAACAAAACGGAAAAAATTTCGAAGTAATAATATTTTAAGTATTATCTCCTTTAAACATCACACAATAATTTCCTAGAAACATTTTAAAGTAATGTATATTTTAAGAAAATTTCTCGGACTATTCGTACAAACATGATCGCAAAAGCTATTTTATCTGAGTTTCAACCATGTCCAGCTCTTAACTTCAATTACGACAAAGGGAACAAACATCATATTTACCAGCAGTAAATACGATAGATCTAATCAGAGAAACTAAAACCTTTTGAACTGAAACCAAACTATATGAAACACTGGTTTTCCAACTCTTCGAATTCATACCGGAAAACAGAATAACAAATTTTGTTTGAAATAAATTAGAAAAATTCAATCTGAAAACATTGATTCATGGATGTTAAATTGCTCTTTCAAGTTATCAATCTGCCCTTGGAAAAGAAAACATGATTTCATAAACGCATGGCTTAGTTACTTAACTGAACTTTCCGAGTGTTCAATTGAAAGTAATTTCATTACTGAAACTCTTTGCAGTATCCTCTGTTTACTTAACTCACTCAAATCCTGAAATTGACTTTAAATCTCTCTTGGAGCATTATAAGTGCCTACATGGGACAAGAGAGACTAAGATCAATTGTCCCGAAGGAAATATTTAAACTACCTCTGTAGATCTTTCATTTCGATATTATCTAAATAAAAATGTTCACAAATAGTCGTTTTGCCGTATTGATAAAAGGGTTCTTTGTTCCCACTTTTTCGAGCAGAATTTGAAAATAGGAAGTTATAAATGTACTTCATATTTTTCCCCAAATATGAAATTATATCCGCAACATAATGCATAACTCTGTCATTCATTTTTATAACCAATGAGTGATCAAACTATTAGAGTCAGTGCAATAAAAAAAAGATATGTTCTGAGTTTGTGGTAAAAATAGATGGTTTATACACAGTCCAGTCACATTAATGTGACCACCACCTACTTTCGACGTCAACGTGAAATAACCAATCACAAAAGGCAGGTGGCAGCACATTGCAGTGGATTGTATATAAAGGATGTCCTAGGGCATCGGAAAGCATTTCAATCGTTGGCGTAATGCAGAAACGTAGCGATTTATCCGACGTCCAAAAGGGCATGATTATTGGCTTTCGGACCAAGGGTGGAAGGATTTTGTAAACGGCTAATTTTGTGAACTGTTCGCGTGCCGCCGTGGTAAAAGTATACCGTGCATGGCAAAATAGCACTATCCAAAATCAGCGGCGTAGCACATGTGGTGCACCACGGGCTATAGATGACAGAGGCGAACGAAGGCTACGGAGATGCGTTCGGGCTTATAGACGGGCAACTGTTGAGCAACTGACCGCCCAAATGAACCAATGGACTACCAAGAGTGTATCCTCAACAACGGTTCAGCAGACACCTGGTTACTGCACCTATGCTGACTGCTGTTCATCGGCGACGAAGGCTGGAATGTGCACGCCAGTACCGCAACTGGACGTCCACAGAGTGGCGACAGGTGGCTTTTTCCGATGAATCACGTTTTATGCTCCATCGGACAGATGGACGTTGGACTATACGGCGTGAAACGTCTGAAAGCAAACTCCCTGCAACAATTGCCGGAAGGATCCAGGCTGGAGGAGGGAGCATTATGGTTTGGGGAATGTTTTCCTGGCATTCACTGGGTGCACTCATCATCAGAAACCTAATTGACTCTCTTCCTGCACGTCTCGTAGCGGTCCGCTCTGCCAAAGGTGGTTATTCTGGCTTTTGACAGGTGGTCACATTAATGTGACTGGACTGTGTATATAACAGGTTGTGAAACCTACAGTGTTGTACATTATTTATTAAAATTTATTCCCAAAAAAGTCGTCACTAAAATTCTAAAGAATTCATTATAACAGAGTTACTACTAATAGTAACTTATTGAATGTAAAATTTTTCATTTATAAAGATGGCTCCAATTATAAGATCATCTGAACAGTAGATTGACTATTTTAAGACAAATTTTCAAATTCAAATAATTGACATGGATTCTTTATTTGCGGCATCTTATGATAATTACCTTCTGTACTATGGTCAAATGGATAAATTGTTCTACCGTTCTGGTAAAACTAGGTTGTGAGAACTTTAAATAGTTATCAAAATTTTGATAAAAAATATATTACATAGATAATTATAATATCATATTTATATCTTCGATAACAGTATGGCTCTGTAAGATCAATTTCTTTCAAAGAAGTCAAAATAACTAATAGATTTGATTTGAAAATGTTGATAAACCAATTTCAAAATTTCCTTTGTTATTTCTAATGTATCACCAATCGTTTTTATATTTTCACGTAAGTAATTCAAGAGTTGTATTACAAAAATCAGTTGCTTTGAAAACTGGTATTCAAGAAAATAAACGATCAATTTTATCGCATTGTACCATATGGTACTTGCCGACCCTTTTCCCTAACACGTGGACGCTGGAATGTTTCGGAATGCGAAAACAACTTTAGTCTGCACGTGCGGTTCCTCGACGGTTTTCGCAGCTGTGTGGGGGTGTTTCTGTTCGGGAGAGGACATAAATATCTCTAGAGGGCTCGGAATTCCCCCCCCCCCTCTCGTTGTCAGCGGCGGTTCTGCGAAGCGAACGTGGATTTTGAGAATTCGGACTCGAGATTCAACGAGAGACAGACGTCTCTGTTTTGCCAATTGTGTTACTTTGGCTTCAGGCAGGTTTCGGTTGTCGATGGCTGTGCCCATAATTATCTTGTAAATATTTATGTAAATAAATAGTTTAATTTTAAATCAGCTGTCCGTCAAATTCTTACATGACGGTACAGCATATAAGAAGCTCGAATTTCATCCAGTAATTTTTCTTATAAATATCTTAAAATTGTGCGTAAAACTTTGTACGCAAGTTATGTTTAATGCGAAATAAATTTAAATGTGCTTGGGATATATTTTTATAAAACAGATTTACTTGGAAAATTATCTTAGAAAAAATATTTACAAATGTATAAGAAACTCTTTTATTATACTTTGGCAAAAACATACATGAATAGTAGACATGGAAATAAATCGAATAGCTTTGAGGCTGGTGTTTATACCATATGTCTATTACTTTCCATTTATCTATCAAAATCCGAAGCAAACTTTTTTCAGCAATTTACATGAATAGATTATATACATTTTAATCATCTCGCTATACCACTGAGTTTCAGCAATCTATATATATAAAATTCAAATACTACTCTCTCTCATCACTAGATCTCAAGTCCTAGGAAGCTGAAATTCTGCACGGTGATTCTTCTTATACCGTAGGGATGCACTAAAAAAGGATGATGAAAAATTCGATTCCTAAGGGGCCGAAAATTGACCTAAGGCCTAAGCCAAAAGCAATTTGAAATCGCCATAGAAATAACATTGAGTATAAAACGATTGCTATGCGCATCTCAGATTGTTTTACCAGTGTTGATCGAAAAACAATTTTTTTAAAACAAATTAAATTATGATGCTCATGTTTGAACTGACTTTTACTTCTTCCCATGATGAAAATAATATTTATAAATATTTGATTGATGAAGAAATAATATTTATAAATATTTGATTGATGAAGAAATAATATTTAGAACATTTAATTTTATATTCACTTAAATTTTGTAACGGAACACGAAGAGCCCAAATGATAAACTCAAACATTGAGTATAAATCTATTGATGTACTTAGCACCTCAGATTACTATACCAGCCTTGATCAAAAAATTAAATTTTAAAATTCATGTTTGCACTGACATTTTATTACTTCCTATTATGTAAATAATTTATAACTATTTGATTGATGAAGAAATAAAGAGAGAGAGAGAATATTTAGACCAGTATATTTTACGTTTACTTAAGGGGGTCCGTGACACAAAAATCGTCAAATTTTCGAATTTTGTTTTTATTATTTTAAGAAATTCTCTATGTTTTTCTGCTTAAAATGACGATGCTTAATTAGAACTAGAGATATAATAATTTTTGTGGTGCGTTGTTTTGAAAATCTAACACTCTTGACAGTTGTTGTCATGGGAACAACATCTGTCTTTAAAACTTTAAATGCGTTTTTCTCCGTGATACTTTTTTTCAAGATTTCCTGTATTCAAATTGCTATAAGTGGAAAACCGATAAAGTTTAAGGATTGAAATTTGGAATATATCTTTGTCAAACATTATACTTTAATTTTGATTCAGCAAATTTAAAACATATATTTATTTTTAAAAATATGACTTTAAAAAAAAAGTACCTTAAAGTTTTCAAAAATTTTTATTCAAATATTTTTTATTTGTTATTTAATTAATGTATTTTAAATTGCTGAATCAAAATTAAAGTTTATAAATTTGTGAATAATTTACTGCAAGAATTTTGAAAATTGATCAAGAATAGTTTGAGTTTTAGCAATTTAAAATAACCCTTCTTTTTTTCAAAAATTTTTAATTTAAAATTAAAAAAAAACTTTTGGAAAAATGTTCTGTTGTGATTTTGCTTATTAGTTAGATGGGTAATCAGTACAAAAAAAAATTCTAAATTTTAAATTAATTAATAAAAAATTTTCAATGTGTCCTGGACCCCCTTAAATTTTGTAATGGAGCACGAAAAGCCCAAACGATAAACTCATGGTTCATAAAAGCGTAATTTTGCTACTCCGTATCTGGCAACCTCAGAAAAAATGTTTAATTTTTTTATTTGATTTATAATTCTTTTTTTAGGTATTTGAGTCGACAACGAGATAGTTGCGGTCATATTTGAGGATTCCCAAGTATTATAAAAATGCTTTTGAATGAAAAAAAGTTTAAAAAATTTTGCATATAAATCATAGTCTTTATCAATATTGTTCAAGTTTTTTGTGGAATTGTTTTACTTCAGAATATATTCAAGAAATCGAAATTCAACTCGTTAGAACAGATTTTTTTTCTTCAGAATTCTGCCTTTTTTAAGGATTAGAATTTGGTTTCTGTTTTCTTATGTGTTCCAGTATATTACCTATTCCAGAATTATTATTTATGAATTGGATTTTATTTATTTATTTCCTGCAAAATATCACAAGAAATGGGTACTTCCGTGGTGATATATGTAGTATATTTTCACCAACTTTCTTTAAATCTTTAGTTCAATATGTAATAGTGTATAGATAAAATAAAATAAAATTTACAAATCAAAATATTTTTTAAGTGGGTAATTTTTTTAAATGACATGAAAAATTTCAAAAATAACTTTAAAACAAGATGGGCCACGTTAAATTAAAACTAGTAGTCATTCTTTGTAGTTCAAAATATATTTCAAAATTTTGATATCGCTTTTCATTGAAAGACAATTAAAATAAATTAAATTAATTTGTTTTTCGTGTTTCATGGGTGTCATTGACAGCTGTACTCCTTAATCAAGTAACTACATATATCACTCTAAATAGATTCGTGCTTTCCATTTAGAAACCAAATTTCTGACCTTAAAAAGTACCATGAGGGTTCAATTGAAAACTGTATGTGCGTTGGAGAAATGGGAATTTTTAACAAGACTTTGTTGATCTTGGAATAATATCACACTAAGTCATTTTGAAAAATTCAAATTTTATGTCTGAAGAGACAGAAAGTCGAGATTGCTTACTCCATTTATTGAAGGTGTTCTTACGCAACTTAGATGCATGTGAATTGTTCGTTGAAAGTGATTTTATTTTTGTAAAAGTGCTGTAAAATTAACCTTCTGTTTATTCACAAATTGTAATCGATTGAGTTTAATTTGTGTACTCTGATTACATGTATTTCTAACAAAAGCTCTGTTATTCCACATGACACTGAATGGAATTTTCTTGAAAAAGTGCGTTTGCTTCAAACTAAATTAGTAACGAATGCTGTAACAATTTAACTTACCATCTTCTCATAATGATGATGAAATTCGAAAATAACGCATACTAGGTACAAGAATGGCACAAGTTAAACATATTCATAGAAAAACTAAGTGCAAGACTATCAGCCGAAAATTCGCCATTTTTACTGAAAATGAATGCACTGGAATATTCGTAGCCACTCGATAACTCAAAATCAAGTTCGGTAGTAGTCTCTTCAGAAAAAAAAACTTCAGCAGAAGTGCGACGACAGCATGCATGCATTTTTGCGTCCGAAGCGACGGAGAAGTTAAATTGGTATTAAAAAAAAATTCCGTGCACTTAAATGATGCTAACATTATTTTATGAAAAAGAATTGATGATGACTTATCAATCAACATAGTATATTAATTCAACCCGAGCAAAGCCGGGTGTTTCTGCTAGTACATTCATATATGTTGCTTGTGAACAAAAAACAGCATTTCTTTGATTGCTTTAGAGAGGTTATTCTAGTGGTTGGCGTATACAATAATACTCTTTTCAAAATTGTAAATGTTTTCATTCCTCTATTTAATTAAATACCGTTCTAATTTGTGATATAAAAAGCAAAATATATAGCGTTTGAATATTTTGAATATTTATATTTATATTCAACGTACTTCAAATATTATATTTTTATATTCGACTTACTTCAAATATTATATTTTGTAATATGCCTTTTATATTATTAGTTAACCAAATCTTCAAACTTTTTCCAATTTTTTTTTTTTTTTTTTTTTTGGGGGGGGTTACGTTTTGTAGTGTGTTTGGAATAGCTTGTCTGTGTTTGGACCTTGCGTCATTTAACCCAAATCAGCAAACCAGTTAATATTTACAATCTCCAAAAGGATTTATAATACTCTCACTTATGATTTGTAGAAACATTTAAGTGCAAGCAAAGGTCGATTAAAATTGATTCATCAACTTAAATACATAAGTTTTTCTTAGCCATGTCCAATAAATGCCGTGTCCAAATAGAGGAAATATACAAGTAGACTGAGAAATGGTAACATTTTTATGATGTAGGGATCATGTGACCAAACCTAGTAGTAACGTAACCAATAGACTGCTATCGTCTACTGGTTCGAACGTAACATTCATCATACGATTAATTCACAAGACGGGAAAAAACGCCTATCCTCAGATTTATTATCTAATTGGTCCATTCACTGAATATCTGACAGTAATAGACTTTGGTGATATCACCACTTTAGTCTAACTTAAAGAAATGCAGATTCACATACATATCGCCAAACGAGGCGATAAGATTCCAAATCGGTACACCTGGTCAAATTTTCTAGCAGTCACGTGACTATTAGTCGATCTGTTGGTTACACATTTTAAAGCTTCTCTGCATATCAATACAACTTATATTTTATGTCTTCATCCTTACATAATTTTCTGTTCATGTACTCTGTCTTTTTCCTTCCCTCTTTTGTTGTTTTGTCTGGCCATATACAAGTAATTCTAATCAGGAGCAGCTTGATCCATAAAAGCCCAAAACAAACCAACCTTAGTTAATTTACCCAAAGTTTGAAGAATCATATCATTAGAATCACTATAAATGCTGGATCTTTTTTCTTTTATAAAATCTTTCTGACATACTTTCCTTGAAGAGTTAGTAGCTTTTCTAAAACATCGACGCATCTGCTCGAATTTCGAGGTATCAAATTGCATCTCTTCATGCATTATAACCTTATTTCAAGATTAATGCGAGTACTCTACTTAGCTAAACGCAGCAGCAAACAACGCACGCATAAATAATAGATGAGTTTCAAAATTGGCCGAGATATGCATTTTCGCAAAGCGCTACTGCTTCTGTAACTTATATGTTCATTAGAGACTTTAATTATTCACTTTGCCACTCACAAAGCTGTTAATTTGTTCGAAGCAAATAATAATAATTGTGGTGGCCATTTTGCTGAGGGACACGTAATATGGCTACCAGAAAATTCGTTATGATTTGATGTCCCTTATGCTCAAGTCTACATTAAAATAATTCAATTGTGCATAATTGCATAAAATTATTGTTGAATATTCAAATGTCTTTCGGGAATTTAACATAATGACTGTTCCGAAAAGTTGTTAGGTGTCAAAATGTTCCATTTGAGTAGGTATTTCGTGAACATGATTATCATTGTCATTTTTACCATTGCATTTAAACATTTAAAATCATTACATTGCTTTGCAGCCCTGGTTCAAAAAAGACACAGTTCAAAATAATCATAATCCTTTTCAAAAGCCAAAACTTTATTTTTAATGTTTTTCGATAAACAGAATGGAGTATGGTTTCATTTTCAGAATGATTTAGAAAATTACAAAGATGAAAAGTTGTTACTTTTTAAAGTAAGATTCAACATGGAATAAACTTAAATATTTATGTAATATGATACATTTTTAAGGATATCGTGGAATAATCGATATCGATTATTTCCACGATAAAACTGTTCGCATAAATCTTTTTATCTGCTCACATCAGTTCTATTAGATTTTCAGTTGAAGGTATAGAATAAGTCATACAGTATTATTATACCTCTAAATGTTTACATAGTGATAATAAACTATGCTACATATTGTTGGTTTACAAGGGATTTAATTAAAAAATGCATTGTTAACAGAAAGTTCTACTCGCTAAGCTGAACTCAATAAGTGTTCTTAAGAAGAAACCTAAACATCATGAAAATAAAAAGTAATTTAATGGACGAAACGTCCATTAAATTACTTTTTTTTTACTTCAATCTAAAGATCACCAGTAAGTAAATCAGCTTAGTAAAGTGAAAAACCTAGTATCTGGAAATTTGTAACTTGTTATGTTTCTGCTTATGTAAGTTGACGATGGATTTCAAACACGAAATTTGAATTCAACCGAAATTTTCGTGTACTAAACTTGAAGTTAAAAAAATGCCTAGCAGATTATTTCTGTAAGTTATATAAATTTCAAAAGTTATTAACGTGCGTTTAATCGACAATAGTACATAATATTGCCCTATTATCGTTTTTAAAAACCCATCGACATTGAAATTTTATATAGTATAAATACAGCCATTCAAATAATAGCATTTTATGACTGTATAAACGTGAATATAGCACCTAGAAACTAAACATTATTATTTTTTCATTATGTTTCTAAAATTATTTATTTCACTGAGTTTTCTGTATGCGTCGAGTTTTCTGTATAGCATAAAATATTTATTTAAATTTCTCAGAAGTGCGAAATAATTTCACACACACACACACACACACACAACACCAATAGTATACAAAGAAACAACAAAATACCTAATGTGGCTGGAAAAAGCCAAAAAAAAATTCAGCCTTCTCTTAATTCCTAGAATATTGCCACTCATAAGAATACTTTAAACTAAGTCTCTAGTAATTCTAAGCGTAACTGCAACAACAGCACATTGAATGTTAAATATTTACTAAAAACTAATATTGTTGTAAAACCTAATATTGAAGTTGATAATCCATATCATACAATTAAATAAACAAAGTCAAACATGCAGGCCAAAATCATTTGAACTAATACTGGTTACAAATCGAATTTATTCAAAATATTTTAAAATTTTGACATAGGTTTCTATTACAAAGCCATTAATCTCATTAAAACTTGCGTTTCTTTTCCCTGTTTCAAATTAAAATAAATAGCCTTTATTAAAAACTACACTGAATAGGCACCATCATTCTTATGTGGTTATGCAAAACTAAATCTCTGCATCGAAGAAAGTGCTTTAAAGTGTAACGCGTGCTCAACGAAACGAAACTGTGTTCATTGGCCACGCACGATAATATTATTTTCTGCTTTTTTCTCTAGCATTTAGTTCTGCATTTTTAAATTTTGTTGTATTTTTATTACAAGTGGTGGCAACCTTTCGAGGTAACGAGATCTAAAAGAATCAATAATAAATATCCTTAGAACAGTTTTTTTCCACAGATTTCCATTTAGTTTTATTTCGTTGAGTTTTTGTGGTTGTAAATTGAATAAATATTTATTTTTTAGTAATAAAAAAATTGATAAAGGAACTTGCCCAATAATGAAAGAACATTAATGTTAGATCATCACGTTCGGGATACCGACAGGAAACACCATTCTATCATATTAACACCATCGCCATCTACATTTAGCTTAACAGAAAGAGCCTTAACCACAGTAAATTTTTTTATTTTTAAAGAATTTTATTAAAAAGAAATAAAAAAATTTAATGTTAAATCTTCGAAACAATTATATTGTTTACGGAATTGCATAAGCGGATTTTGAAAAGCATTCATATGTGATTGGTTCAACTGCATTTCATTTTCTGCTGAGCCTCACTTGACTGTTCTTCATTTTATAGCAACGCAGGGGACACATTTTAGGAGTATTATTACACGAAAGTAAGGTGGATTGTTGGAATGGTGAGACAATAATGAGATCATTCTATGTTTACAGCCCTCTAGGGACGAATTTCTCTTTACATTTAGAGAGATCATCCATTTAAGAATTTCCTACAGTTTTCCCACAAGATATATTATAAAACAACTTCATATTGGTTTTTCAAAAGGACATCCATTTTCATCGCTATTTTTTTTTTAAACCTTACCTAAAAACTTCTTTTTTTATTTAATACACAGGAGGTAAATTCCTGCACATTAAAGAAAATTCTTTACATGTTTGGAATAAATTAAGTTGAAAAAGCTTGCTAAAAGGTGTCATTTGTATTTTAAAAAACTGATCACTTGCTGCTTTTTTAGTTCGTACAAAAAACAATGGCAAAAAATTACTTGTTCAAACTCTTTTATTTCTCCTTTTCTTCATTCTGTAAAGTTTTCAAAAATGAAAACAAAAGATAAACTAAAAAGCCCTATCCATTTGTAAATGGCGATTCTGCGGTCGAAAGAAGGTAAAAAAAGTTAATGAAAATAAATTCCGCTAGAGTTTTTGTGGTAATAAAGATCTGTCTCTGCACAGATTGTTACGAGTCTTAAAAAAGCATCGGGGATAGAGTAGAAAAAATTGGTGTACGCACTTATATACGTCAAAACAAAACTTTTTATACAAAAGAAAAAGGGAAAATTAATGGAATAATGACTTAATCTATTACATTAAAGGTATTTTCTAATGCTTCTGACGTATATAACATTTTACCACAATATTTCTTTCGCTAACAGAAAAATTTAAATTAAACTCAAATGTCACATCAAAAACTGATGATGGAGCAGAAAGCTAAGCCAGATATATATAATAGAGCTTTGAGAATATATATATCATTGGATTTTTATTTATATTGGTTTTTCAAATCTATAGCCCCAGCCTTTCAGATAGTTAAAAATAATAGTTAATAATTATTTGTAAATATATATTAATCATCCTTTACATATTAGGTTAGCGATAAAATAATACTTAAAAGCTCATTTAACTGTAGATAAATTATGAAAAATCAATTGATTGTTAAACTGTTGGATCTTTCATTTAAAAACGTTTTGTTAATTAATCGATGCGAATACGTATAATTTACTTAGACTAAATCCTATTCTTCATTGTTCTTTTTAACTTCCTACCTTTCTAGTACATCACTTGTCAGATTCAACTAGTACACACTTATTTCTCTTAAGATTTTGTTGTATTTTGTGTTTCAAACGGATTAATGAAAATTGTTTCCTACAGGCAAACTAGTGCGAAAACATAAAAATTACATTTGAAACTTCGGTTATTTTCTTGCTAAAATATGAATACAAAAGTTATACGGTCTCGCTTGTAGCAGCAATCGCATAATACTTATCCTATATTATTCATAAAAATCTCTTTGCACAATTTTAATTCGAAATTAGTGGTGGTATTGGAAAAAGCATTCCAATCACAAAAAAGAATAGCGTATTTTTCTGCCCCAAATTATCGATTCTATATCAGAAACTTTTACAAAATTTCAAGCGATAAATTATTAGTTTTATGACTTATATATCGCATTTTATCTTAAACTCAATTCAAAGGACGTTATAAAATAATTCTGAGGAGTTCATTTATTCGCAAGATTGTGTTCGCAGATCAACATCACTAGTCGTTTCTTTTCTAAAGATTTAAATTTTTCCTATTAGGATAAAAAAAATTATGTAATCGATCAATCGTGATGGAGTCGAGACTTCTGAATCTCGAGATATTTTGTCCTTAGAAACGTGTAAACAGGAGTTCTGAGAGCCTCATCTATCATCCTGTTTACAAGGCACATTTCGATTTAAGGCTACAGCAGCGTGGAAATATTTCTCGTGGAATTCGATGCAAACGAAATTGACCTTTGATCTTATGGTTTGTTTATCATTGGAAAAAGACAGAATTTTCGCATGTTCCTACGTTTGAATTTGCCCCCCCCCATCCCTACTATTCCGAAAATTTAATTATTTCCATCGAATCTATTCGTCACGTCCTTGCATTCTCTTTGATTTATGATTATTGAAATATGCTTCAAATTTGTATTTATAAACTAAAAGTTATGAAAATATTAAATAAAAAATATTAAATAAAAAATATTAAATAAAAAATATTAAATAAAAAATATTAAATAAAAAATTTTAATAAAAAATATATATTAAATAATAACTGCTTTTGCTTAAGGGGACCAGAGCAGTCCGTAATGTTAAAATGCTCAAATTTTAAGGAACATTTTCTTAGTCTTTCATGTATAATGATTTTATTTTTTTATAATGGTTATGAAGACAGTTTTAAGCACTTTATCACAACAATTTTAAAAAACTTAAATTTGAAGAAAAAAATTTAGATTTTTTTTTTCTTCCTCCTATTTTTTTTTTTTTTTTTTGCGTCCTTTTTGCGTCCTTTTTAACAATTAAAAGGAATTTTTCAAGGCAGATAGAAATAAATGTCTGTGTTAAAATATGTTAAACGGTAGATTACACTTTTAAGCCAATTTTTTCCTTGTATAGACTGAAAAAATGTTCCTTTTATGGAAAAAATACACATTTTGAGGTATTGAAATTTAAAGCTTGAAGTTAATTATACTTCAAAACATACAGATATTTTCAAAATATTATTTAAAATACTTCTATTTAACGTATCTCCATAAATAATACATCATTTTAAACAAAATTACATAACACATTTATTTAAATTTATAAAAATAAATAATCGAAGTTTTGAAAGATTTTTGTACACTGGTCCACTTAACTTTTGAAGCCGTCAATTTTCTTTCATTCTTTTTAACGTCTTTTCATTAACGTTCTTTCAATAATGTCAAAATCCCGCATAAAAATTGCTTTATTCTAACTTACAAGCCACTTTAAATCAAATACTCTGCGGTGGTGTTGCGTGTGATTAAAAGGAAAAACAATTTGTGAAAACAATAAATACTTCAACAGAAAACAGAGAATTAAAACAAAATAAAAGTTCGCGAGGAAAAAAGTTTTTTTAAAGACATAAAATCGTGATTCGTTTTAATCGTTGATCTTGCACAGTTGCCACAACTTACGACAAAAAAGTAGACACATTTTAAAAACACGAAAAGAAGAAATTTTAAAAACAGGGAAAGAAAAAACAGAAAATATTACTATACTTGGCAAACGAACGTTGCCAAGTTTCCGTTGCGTTGTTGAATATCGTTTGTGCCAAATATCTGGAAATAGTTTATATTTTTAAAAGAAATTAAATAAGGGTAAAAATACAAATCTATTAGAATTTAAATTAAGTAAAAATGGTTTTTGAAAAGAATTAATTTTTCAGCAGTACTAGTAAAACAATCCAAGTAATTGCCAATTCTCAATCTACCTTCCACCTTCTCCAAATCTACCAAACTATGGTTGATTTAAGAACAGTTACTCAGATGTTTTAAGAAAAAACTATCTTAAATATATAAGCAAAGAAATTTTAAATAATGTATTTACAAAACTAAAACATGATGCATCATATTTGGAACATTTCATTAACATACCTTGTCGCACCTCGGCAAGAAAAGTGACACAACTCAAAATGGCAGAATTTGAGAAACATCAACTTAAAGGATACTATAAAACTTATATTGAAATAGTATAAGCTTCTCTCTCTTTTAAATTTTAGGTATGTATTTATAGTGTTAACTTATATTCTATAGAGCAGTAATATAGCACGCTGGTGCACCTCATACATATTTTTCAATGACAGAACATCAAAAATTTTATATTTTGACTGGTGTCACTTTTCTTGCCGGGTTGCGATATATTGAATTCAATATATATGTGATAATTCTACAAAAACAGAAACACAAAATCAAACATAGATAGGTAAACTGCCAGACAGATTTACTCAAACAAGTTCAGTCACTAGATGAATGTAAGTACTAACAGTATTCAGTTTCACGATAACACTTAAAAAAGGATAAAAAAAAATGTCTATCACGATTTAAACCGTTTGTACGTAGCATGTGCACACACATACATACAGACAGATGGACAGACAGACGGATTGACACCAAACCCACAGATTGATTTGCCATCAGGAGGTTCCTAAACGGATAGAACACTTGAAATGGGTCAAAAATATTCAATGTAAAAACAAATACTTCATTCTTATTTATATAGATAGGTATTTTAATCAGCTTTCAGTCACCCAGACAGAGTTAAAACAGGCAATGACAATCTATTTTATGGTAAGGACCCATGACATAAAATTAGGAGATAAATGCTGATTTAGTAAAAAGTTTTTATGTACAGAATTAATAATTGGAATTTATGTTTATAATCAATTTTCATTAATAAATCTATGTATAAAGAAAGAGTTGGTGTGTATGTATGTATGTGTGTGTATATTATCTATACATATCTACACCATTTGACTAATTACACAAAATTTGGTACACTTATACTTTGAAACACTGCGGAAAACATAGAGTATTTCTTTCCTGTCATCAGATCAATTTGTAGACAGGAAAATTGGCACCCATGAAAACCTAAAAGTTCCTCTCAAAGACCCAATTTTAAAATCTAAAGTTTGTTTTTCTGCAATAAATAGAAATGGATAAGGAAACACGTTATACAGGGTTTGAGTATGAGTTAACACAGGGAAATGACCCGGTCATATTTGAAACCCGAGCAACATCGGGTTATTCAGCTAGTCATATAAAAAATAACAGATGGTAACAACTTTTTAAAAAATCACTCAAAGCTTAATTAAAAACTTACAAAGACTATTCTGAAACTGATGAGACAAGATATGAATAAGGTACTACTTTTGAGGTAACGAAACCTCTTTTCCGCATCAAAGGGGAAAATGAAGTTTGAAATTTAAAAAAGTGAATGAACACATATTTTATAGTGTGGGTCAACGGATGATTGATTTCTTTTTAAGTACAACGTCCAAAAACCTTCATAAAAGAAACGATTACGAAAACTTCTTTTTATGACACTGAAAATTTGCTAGTAACTCATAAAATACAGAATAGCTCCGTTACCATTCAAAATGGCACGAATAGTTGCGAAAAGCAGTAAAATATATTATTTTAAGGGTAAATAAAATATTTTAAAGTACAAATACAATCCTTAGTTTTATAGCCCTACTTATTTTGGACTTTTTATTGAGGAATTTACGCTCTGCTCACTGTGAGAGAAAATACAAGAAATAAGTCGATCTATGCCAGAGGAACATAAAAATGTGTAATTGCCCTTTTTGGGTTAATCAAGTATTATATGATACTCTTAATAGCTATAATAATCAGTCGCATTTTATACAATAAAGAGCTTAAAAACTCATTATCTTGTACCGCTTTGTGCATAAATTCAAAGTGTGCTATTATGTTTTTAAAAAATTAAAACATTTCTTCTTGTATTATTAGCTACATTTTTTTAAACAAAAAGTGACTATGATAAAAGCTAAATAAAGTATCCTTCATAAAAATTATTAATGACAAGCACAAATTGCTAGTATTTAATGTATAATAATATCTCAGTATTATCACACAGTTTAGTCTTCAACTTGAACGATATTTTCTCAGTCAAACTACCTCCATTTAAGGTTAGTTTAATATTCAAATACATAAAAGGAGTAATTATAGCAATAAATAATTCGTACATAAATTCAGGAAACTTCATAGTTTTCTTTAGGCCGTTAGCAAAAGTAATATATTAAAAGTCAAAGAATTTCAGTTTTAACGACTTCGCCTAGTTTCTACTTTGGATTGCATCCATTTTAGATAAACTACATAACGAGCGCTTTTGTTGGTTCAAAGTTATTTTTAGATGCTAAAGATGGATGGAACAGCTTTCTTGATGTATGAACAGGATTTCCAGCCAAGGTGAATCTTGATCTTTAAAATGGAAGTTATTTTATTTGATTATTCCAAATATTTTCCCCTAAAAAAACATTCATCGAATAAATTTTTAAACTCGATGAAAACGAAGAAAGAAAAAAATAACGTTTTAGATCCAAAACATATAGAAACAACCATTGTTGTCAAACAAGAGCTCGTAAAAGATTTTGAAGCTCAAAGACGTAAGAACTTTGGGTACCAAAATATAAAGTTTTAAGAAGTATTTTTGAACATTTATGCGATGCACGCAATATAAAATGAAGTCGTATCGGTGCGATGGTCCATAGTATCTGAGGGTCATAAAATTTCGTGTAATATTGATCGTGAAAATTTCATTTCAAATGTGAAGTACAAATTTGTACAAATTTCAAATGTGAAGATTTCGTGAAAATATTGGTAAAATCAATATATTGGTAAAATCAATATATTTGTAATATTGGTAAAATCAATACTACACTCAATAAATTAAGTGTAGTATTGATTTTACCCCATAATCACATTTTATGACTTTATAACTGCATCTGTAAGTTGTCAGAATGATATGGAAGATTATTTTTTCTCAAAGTCAAAACTTGTTTAAATTAAGTCATACATGAAAAACTGCAGGTTGCAGAACGGATATATGCATGTGAACCCTTCAGAAGGTTAAATGAATATTAAATCTCTCATATATTGTAAAGGGCCGCTGTGTGAGCTCGGGGAGTGTTGTCTCCCACACACTGTAGAGGGCGCTGTGTGAGTGAGTTCGTGACATTCAGGCTTGAGACACAGAGGAGAGAGGTGCTCTCCTAGACCTGATGAAAACGCGGCTTCCTTAGCCCTAATTAGTACCACGCTTCCTTAGCCTTAATGAGAGTGGTCCATTCACAACATTGTTAAGTTTGTTGTCAATAAAAGTTGTTTTTGTTACAACGAATTGCCTTGATTGAAATACAGTCCACAATAGAGCTATCGGACCAATGAACATTAGCGAATCAAAGTCTAATTTCTGAATATTTGTTATAAAGTGAACTACGAAACAAAACAGAGCCTGTTGTAACTCCTATCGTGGTGTTTGAATTAGAGATTATCCAATAGCAATAGCAATCTTTGACGCCAACTTTCCCATTTGTATATTAATGAAAGCCTGATATGCATCAGTAATTTAGTTTTGTTGGAAGGCAATTGTTAATTTATAGCGTTTAAGAATTTAATGCACAACAAAAATCTAAGCATAAATATATTTATGATTTATGGTTATCAAGCTTTGACTACAATTGTTTTATTTTGTGAATAGCAAACTAGTGTTGTGTAATATTACAAGTTTAGGATATTACCGCATATATTAGTAACTGTAAAACTTTTATTCCAGTTATAAAATATATGTAGTAGTATGATAGTTAGAAATTATAAATATGATATAGTAAAATTATTGAAATTTCGAATCACAGCAGTATTTACAATGTCCAAAAGATCTCTATCATTTTCATAGAAGATTAGATCTCAACCATTTGGAAAAAATATGTTTATAAAATACTGGAGCTCATTCGGATTGTGGCCTGTCAATCCTCATTTTATTAAGCTCTCGGTTTTATTCTTTCAACGATATCTAACATTATTAACTGATCCAATGCTATTCGAGTTTTCGTTTAGATAATAGAAATTTGATTGGATTAGATTGAATGGATCTTCTCCACATATCATTTTTACCCAATAAAATTCGTCTGACAAATCCATAAATTCTTTCACAAGTCTTAGAGACAGACAGATTTGGAGCATAAAAACTCCAGAGAAAAGCTCTCGAACCGGGGCTTATTCCTAAAAAAACGAGCTGGGAAAATTCTAGTTAAAGGTCTTTATCTGATCCGCCTTCAGCAATTGCGCCGTGGGAGCAATCCTTAAAACGTCCGATCTGAACTGCAATAAAGAAGTTGATAACTCCTATACAAGTATAGCCTTGAACTTTATTGCGACACTTCTCAGACTACAACGCAAGAAGCAGAATTGGTATAATATCGAAAGCGTGTGGTGATTTTCTTCGTTTGAATACATTAACCATAAAAACGGTTTTGAGGGACATTTGAATTTATTTACAGCTAAATCATATGTGATTGTGACAAATCAATGAATTCAAGAAGATTGTGTAAATGTTTCGCAAATAACGTCACGGCTTGCTTATCGAACACAATTCTAGCTCGTTTCCAAGTAGAAAATCGAATTAGGTCAGAATTTTTTTATACATGACTATTTATAGGTCAACAACGATTAGATCAAGCAACAATAAACTAAATTTTAAAGTATCCCAAATAGAGTATACCATGGGAGAGTATAAATTATATGTAACAGTCGTAAAAAAGCAGTGAATTCAGGAAGGTCATGTACTGATTACTGACTTGTCGCCAATAGGCTTGGTGTTTTAACACGATTTCAGCAAGTCAACAGAAATTCTAAATGATGAATTGCTAATTTATACATGACTGTGTATCCGATTATATTAAATTCTCTAAGGCCATATTCACATGTGGCGTTTTCAACGCGTGTTTTTGAGATCAGCTTTTCGTAAGCATTAAATTATGTTTGTTTATTCCTCTAATTCAAGCTTCTATCTTTTCAATCGTTGAAAATAGAGTAAAAATTTCAACGGTTGTGAAATCTGCAGGAAGTTTACACCAGATCGATACCTCAAATGTGATTTTCTTTAAATAAATAATTAAATAATCAAATGGTAAATAATGAAATAATAAATCTATTTTGAGTATCGATCTGGAGTAGAATTTTAAGGGATTTAAAATCCGTTGAAATTTTTACTCTATCTTCAACGATCGCAAAGATAGAAATTTGAGTTAGAGGAATAAAAAAACATAATTTAATTCTTACAGAAAGCTGGCCTAGAATTGCGTGTGTGAAAATGCCTCATGTGAACAGGGCCTAAACATTTCCAAAAGTGTAATAAATAGAATTTTAAGAGAACCCAATTATGTATGTATCGTGTAAGAGCATTTAGGAAGCAAAAATAAAACCTTTCCATTCCTTGAGGTTTGTTTATTTGAACTAAAAATCCCTCTCATTTTGAATGGAGTAACAGGGAATAAAATCCTCGTCATCCTGTGGGGGTTGTTTACACTGAAAATCCCTTTCAGACCAGTGTCTAATGACATGATACTCCCTTTATTCTAAAGAGGTCCCAAAATGCAGACCTAAAAGAACCAATCTCTTCGAATGAGCACACGTGCGTTTTTTGGATGCAACTTACACCTTAGTTTAAATCTGAGACTCAATTTGCAATAAATACGTCACGGTATATTTTTAATTACAACGGAAGAGCCTTTAGGTTCTATCTTGGTAAACAAGATAAGAAAAATGTTCATACACCACTTGTACCTAACTCCTTCAACACACCTTACGCAGCATTTTTCTTGGAGCTTTTATCATAAATTTTTGTGTCCTCTGTATTTGGTAATTGGTAGGTAGTGTAGGTTTAACGTGCACCAGTCACCACGGACTCCGCAATCTTTGGTTGGATCTAATTTCGTACCCGTACCCCCGTGCTAATTATTAACTCTTCCAAATGGGCTTTTCTGAGCAATTATTATACAGGGTGATTCATAAGTACGTATACAGTTTCCAGATGTTGTAAAACAGGAACAGTTTAAGATACGGTCGCCAAATGCAAGCTGTTTAGCTAGGTATACTCATAAAGTTTGTGTCCCCCTCCCATGCGAAGTGACGTAGGCGTGTCACGTGACTAGTCAGTGGAAATGGCTGCGATTGCAGTGGGAGAGGCGTTTTGTGTTCTTGAATTGAGCAAAACGGAATCTGTTAGAGTTGTGCAACGGCAATTTCAATCACGATTTGGAAAAGAACCTCCAACTATTCATTTTAGATTGGTTTAAAAAATTTGAAACTACGGGCTGTTTGTGCAAAGTTCCAAAACCAGGACGACCGAGTATATCGGCAGGCGTTGTCAGAAACTTTATTCATTCAATTAGACAACAAAGTCGAAAAACTTTATTCTCCAATTGGATGGTGCACAACCACGCTGGTCAGGTGACATGCTTAATTACCTCTATTAACATGGTCACCGATGTATTGAACGAAGCGCCGACTGCAACATGCCATTAACCCAATATCCACCCAGATGTCCTGACTTAACACCATGTAACTTTATTATTTGGTTCTACGAATGCATATTTAACCATCCTCTTCCTGTCGATCTAGCAGAGTTGAAACAGCATATCGCCTCCACTATCACTGCACTTGTTTAAGGTACCCTAACACACGTCTGGGCGGAAATGGGTTACCTGTTCGATGTGTCTAATGTGACTAAGGGTGCACACATAGAACATCTGTGTCTGTCTCTTAAAAAACTTGAAACATTCACCTACACTTCTGTTACAGGTAACATAAAATATCTTAAATTGTCCCTGCTATATAGAGCGTTGAAATTATATACTTACTTATGAATCACCTTGTATATCTCGTTATTTTTCTGTACAGAAAAAGCAATTGAATAAATCTATCAATAATTCATATAGCAATAAGGAGTGCATGTTCACTTGGTTCGTTTTTCATTTGTGGTGTCGTCTCTCCAAAACGGTAGTGTAAAAACAGTACAAGGAGATGACAACCAACAGCTAATATATTTGCGTTCTTATTATTTCCAAAAAACATTAAGAAATATATATAATATTTACATTATCACATTAACATCGTTACAACAATACATAAAAGTATGTATCTCACAGTCCTGCGCGGGGAACCAGCATCGCTCACTCTCTCTCTCTCTCTCTCTCTCTCTCTCTCTCTCTCTAACCAACGTCTCCAACATGCTCTGCCGCAGTCTAAAAATTAACCCAACGGTAAAAGTCAACAACCAATCAAAGATCATATGGACGAACACCACCTGTTCTTCTCAAGTCGTAGTAAAGAAAGAACAGCAGCTGGCGCCAAAATCAAAATATATTCGGCATTCCGATGACACCATGATGTAGTCATCTGCCCTGCAAGTGACCCTTTCTAAAGGTCAAGCACAAAGGAGTTTCTCACAATGTTACACATTTTATGTACCCAAAATAAATTTTAGTATATCCTCGTATGGCATAAATGTTCAGGTATATTTGATACATGTTTTCGTCCTCCTTCTTTCCCTATACCCATTATCCTAAACTTGTAATATTACACAACACTAGTTTGCTATTCACAAAATAAAACAATTGTAGTCAAAGCTTGATAACCATAAATCATAAATATATTTATGCTTAGATTTTTGTTGTGCATTAAATTCTTAAACGCTATAAATTAACAATTGCCTTCCAACAAAACTAAATTACTGATGCATATCAGGCTTTCATTAATATACAAATGGGAAAGTTGGCGTCAAAGATTGCTATTGCTAGAGTGGCATTATATTTGAAACTGCATGTAAGTTAGAGTGAAGTACATTTTAAATGGGAACCTCTCGCCGGTCTTGGAAGGATATTAATGTTAGAAGATATCCGAACTAAGACTTTGAAAAATTGCAAATTCTTCTGCGTAGTGACAAAATGTCGAGGTTACCTACGATACCTCTTATGTGGTTTTCAAGTTATTCTTAAGCAATTTATTACCTGTTAAAAGTTTGTTGAAAACATCAACTTTCTAAATACCGTGTGACCAAAGATGCCCCACGCGAAGGCTTGATAATAGCTTTGAATAAAAATTTTGAAATAGTTTACTTGAAGGAAAGACAGTTTCAATTCAAAACGTCTTTTGATTAACCCTCCAGGTAGTTTCGACGCGATATCTCGTCCATCAAGATGTAATCAATTTTTCCTAATAATAGGAAACCTCGTCATCAAGATATTGCTGATTTCTTGGTGATGGCGGGATCAAGATTTCGTCAGTTTTCGTCTAATGACGAGATGTCTTCGTCCATCGAGATCTGATCCATTTCGCTAATGCTGAGATATTTCGTCGTCAAGATATTACTGATTTTTGGAGGATGGTCACTTTTCTTATTTTGACGAGGTATCTCGTCCATCAAGATTTGGTCACTTCTGCTGATGACGAGATACCTTGTTAAGACAACCACCACTAGGGTTAATAAATAATAATTAAAAAACAGCTATTTTCAAGGGGACTAAAGTTTGTATGTAATTGTCCCATACGTGACTGTGGGATTCTGCTTAATTCCTATAGATTCTATTATCCTTGTTAAGAAAGCAGATTAAAATAGATGTCGCTCAGGTACAGTCACGGATAAAACGAACCTTTTTCTTTATTTCGAGCACTAATAGAGCAAGTTAAATACAGTAGAGTTCCGATTATCCGAGTTAATGTGGACCAAGACTAACTCGGTTAAAGCGAAAATTCTAAATGAAATAAGTCGTGTAGATTTAAATATATATTTTAACAAATACAAAAGTGATACAGATACACCACATGCAATTCATATTCTTACGATAATCAAAGAGTTCTTACTTAGAAAGTCCTTAATTGTTTTCTGTTTTACTTTACTTGGGCGTTTTTCTGCAGCAATGTTTTGCCATTTTTTTAAGGATAACAGGATTGCTGGTGTCGCTTCTTGTTGTTGTTCTATATATTCAATAGCACTTTCGATAGATTTTAGTCCATCGGTATAGGAGATATTTATCTGTCGATTTTCATCGTTCTGTCTTCTCTCTCTCTCTCTCTCTCTCTCTCTCTCTCTCATCATCATCATCATCATCATGGCTAGATTCATTTTCCTTATTGACGATCATTTTATCTGTATTCTCTTGTTGTTCGTCAACGTTTATCCAGTGACGGATTTCGTTTTCCTGTCTGTTTGTGAGATCAAGTTCAGAATTTTTTTCAGTAGTTTAAAAAATGGTAAATGTAGAACCAAAACAAAATCTTAGGAATATTTGATAGCTCGGTTAAAGCGGAAAATCGGGGTTTTACTGTATGTCATTCTATAGGGAATAACGTCCCCTACAAATTCAAATCCAAAAAAAGTTGCATAAAGGGATATCTGCATTTTAAATTTTCCACAAACAACGAAATTTCTTGTAAAACACTATGTTTTGATGCCATAATCAGATTCTGTATCATTAAATTACTCTAAATGTGAAATTTCATGACTTTATTACCTATATTACTCGAGATATTCAATCCTAAATTTAGTGTCAATTTCAAGGATCATCTCGACTTAGAAAGTCGCTATTCGTAGATTAAGATTAATTGTACTTATAGCTACCTAAATTTTAAATTTGAACGTATTTTAAACGTATTTTTCAGCGTTTATTATCAGTGGGCGGGCCCCCTAGTTATAATTTATTAGGCAAGTGCAAACGACTTTGAGAATTACATTATAATATTAACAATGCAAGTTCAAACGATCCTAAATATTATTATCCGTGGTTTGTCAGACGTTTATTAAGCTTTTCATTGCCCCCTAAGGCCCGGTGCACACATCCGGTTTTTCAACATGCGGCGCCGCTGCGGCACCGAAGCCCAACTAGGTACACATAACCGTGAAATGACTCAAGGTCTCATTTGCGATAAATATTCTATGGAAAAAAACGTGTTTATTTCGCTTACTTGGTGTAAAAAAGGTATATTTTGAAACAAAATATACGTTACTGGATACAACCATTTATTAATTATTATTTATACTCCATTTGTTTATGAAAACAATGTACTTCAGAACGGAGACTCATGCGTGGCGACCGTAGTCGAACTGCAGTACAAATTGCACGCAAGTTGGACGTGCGTCGCCCCAGCGGCGCTGGAGGTATGTATGCACTGCTCCATTGGATCTAATGTATCTCTGACCGCACTTGCGTTGCTCCAGTGACGCCGTTGAAATACCGGATGTGTGCACCGGGCCTAAAATCGCAATAATGATGAAATATAACGTAGCTCAAAAACTAATCATCGGAATGATCTGAAATTTTGCATGGCCACACTAGAAGTACTTTTGAATTGATTCCCATCAAAATATAATGAGGTTCTGATTTATAATTTTGTCGAACATTAGTTTAATAATTATTATTGAACACTAAAAATTATTTTTTAAATAAAATATTGGTTGGATTTTGTTTGGGATTTTTAACAGTAAAATAGTACAAAATATCATCACTACAGAAATTCTATTCAGGAAGGTATACATAAAAGTCTAAGAAACTGTTTAACATTCGAAGTTCCAATCTTTCTGTCATCATAACTTCGAAACTGTTAGAATTAATGACATGAAAATTGATATTTAAGTTTAATTTTGATGTAGATTTGAAAATTGTGTGTCTAAGTAGTGGTTCTTATATGAAATTATAAAGTTAGTACTCAATTTAATACAAAGATGATCTTTTATGCAAATTTTATGAATTCCAATTCATAGAAGACGTCAATTCCTGTCAAACGTCATTTTGAATTTTCTCTACTCTCAAAATTGTTCGAATGAAGAGAAGTGGTTCTGGTTTTTTTCCAGACTACATCTCAATTTTGTGTTCTGTTTTGCTAGCCATTTCTGGTCATGATCTATCCAATTAGTTTATTGTAAATCAGCGCTAAGTATGGGGCATGTATGGTGATGTTATTTTTACTAATTTCAAAACAAACGAGAGTCGTTTGTTGAGTTTGGTAAATATCGATTAAACGACACAACGATTATTTTCGTGACGCTTCAGGGTTGGCAAGTATCACTCTTCAAACTAGGTCATGCCGAATTTCAGCCAGAAGCTTCTAAAGAAGGATATAAAGATAATAATTTAACATTTTAAAGGAACAACGGTTACAAAATTGGCCAAGAGAGAGATTGGTGCATAAAAAATTATTCACTAAAAGGTAATGTGCTGTCCCACAAATCGACCGTTGCAAGTATCACTCTTCAAACTAGGTCATGCCGAATTTCAGTCAGAAGCTTCTACTTGAAAGATATAAAGACAATAATTTAACTTTTTGAAGGAAGAACTGTTACAAAATTGGACAAGATTGGTGCACAACAAATTATTTGCTAAAAGGTAATGTGCTGTCCCAAAAATCGACCTTTGCGATAGCAAAATTGCATAAATTAGGGTTCGAATTTATTCCTCATCCACCCTATTTTCCGGACTTGACCTTGTACGACTTTTTATTTCCATTTCCCAACTTGAAGATTTGGTTTTCTGTGTAAAAATTTCTAGTCGAATAAAAATGTCATTGAAGTTGTCAAGGTACATTTTTCAGCCTTCAGCAAAAACTACTTTTCCGACTGGATGAAAAAATTGGAAACTCGCTGAACCAACTGTGTAGTCCTCAAAGAAAACTGTGTTGAAACAATATCACTATTTTCTTTCCAAAAAATCGGTTTTAAAGCTACTCTTTTTTAGATTTATCAAACGACCCTTTTAATTTACAATTTCTTGTTTTTTGGTACTTCACTATCTTGGTAGGACTTTCTGATGCGAAACTGCACCTTTTTTAGTGTAAGAATGCAGCTTTTTTTAGTATATGCTTGATAAAAAATACGTCCTATCACATTTGGAAACAAACATCACATATTTCTTTCCTAAAACTCTTCTTAAAAATCAAATTAGATATGAACCCTTGTTAGTCTTCTCTATTGCTTTAAAATTCCACTTCCATGAAATATTTCTAATAGAAATTTAATTAGAAACATTTCACTTGGGTAGTTTCAGGTCTTCATAATTAGAGTAAAAAATAATTTTCTTGCAAATTAAGACTCCTACTTTAAAGTATTGTAGACATGCTTGTTTCATAACCTGGAAAAATAATTGTCTTTCACATCTTTCAAAATAGAGGGTACATAGGATTTTTTTTCTTAAAGTACTGTGCACGTATATACCTTCCTTACATGTACATGTTAGTGGAGCTTCCCAATTCGATTAACTTAAAAAAGAACGTGGGATTAAAAGTGCCTTCAAAAACTACACTTCTGTAATTCGTTTTAATCTCATCTCCTCTTAACTCAGGGATAATTTTTCACATGGAAGCAGTTGCTCTATTGAGCACGAGTATTTTAATCACTTTCGAAAGATTAAATTTCAGTCTTGTTATCCGACGCCATCTTAAAGTAAGATTTTCCTTTGTGGAACTTTTTGAAGACTTCGTAGTTCGAAACTTCTTAAACTGGAAACAATTAAAAGGGATGCGTGAAAAACTAGGCAAGTCTTCCAGTATAGCAACTTAATTAAAATGGTGTCAATTTTGTAAACAATAGTGTCCTTGGTGTGATGAGATATTTTTGTAAGCCCGAAAACATTGAAAATCTATTTTATCATGAGATGGCAGCTATTTAAATTTATTATTCTTAATATTATTATTTTTAAAGGAATAGTACAAACATTGTTAATATAATCTAAAACACTTTTAAAATGCAACTCTATTCCATAAGTTGGAGAGCTAGAAAATCATTGCAACTTGTTATGCTTATTCTTTTGTGATTTTTTTAATTTCTAGATTTTCTGTGTAAATAAATCTTTATTTTATGAAATAAAATAGCTAAACGAGCTGGAAACATAAAAGGAAGTATCCTCTAAAATCAGACAAGATAATTGTAAGTATGAGATTATTACGAATATGTAATCACGAGGTTGAGAATTGACACACTCCAATCTATTATTCAGCTATGATAGTTTTGTGTAGCTTTTAAAAGGGACTGGTATTCGTTACCACGAACGTAGAAAGTAATTTTCTAAGTCATTGAACATTTGTTCAAAGCGTGTCTATCATTGTTAGGAATCTTAGATTTAACAATATTGTCACATTGACATAATTAAAAATTCGAAAGAAAAAAATTTAATGGTAATAAACAATCATTTTATGCTTTTTTTTATTGATTATACAAGGAGCTTCTAGAAAGTTCTATGATGCCATTAGTAAAAATACAAAATAAAATGTTTAAAGTTCAATGAAAAAATAATAGATTTATTGTGTACAATCAATATTAGTGATATTTTTTGACTTGGGAATTTTCCTGTGTTCTTTCAATTTATTATTCATCGCCGGCTCAGTAGAATACACATTACTTAGAGATACATAATATCTATATAAACAAACTAAAAGTATTTAGTGAAACTCAATGTATAATGTTAACCCCTTAAACACCAGAATAATCAGGAAAAGTATTTTATTTTGCCCGATCTCTGGAACTAAGAGGAGCTGTTGTTACTTGTTATTGTGCTATTCTTTACTTTTTTTGTCATTCACTAAAGGAGATCAGTGAAGCGTTGGGCATTGTTAGATAATTTTCTTGTTGCATAATCCTGTCTTGTTTTGCGTTGGTTGCGGCTTTAGGTTTCAGTGATTGTATCTGATTAGAGCAGGTATTAAGTAGAATATCCTATAGAAAAGACGGATAATAGAATAAATCTAAGTCACTGAGTTTAGATAGTATCGTCTTAACGCATCTAAATACTTAAATGGTTTATGGGAAATTTATCTCCTTTTGATTAATTCTTTAAGTTGACCCATCAAATATAGTTCTTACTTCCAATTAGCAATACAGTCTAAAATAACTTAACTGCGTTTTTGAAGAGGAGCATAAAGAACTCTCAAGAGACCCAAACATAGAAATGAGAATAAAATAATCGTAAAATTGTAAACACGGTGTAGCATAGCAAATAATGATAAATAAGTAATATCAACTTGAAAGGAAAAAAGTTTTAAAATACAAATCAAAACTACTGTAAAATATAGTAAAAAAGTTTTAAAATACCAATCAAAATTACTGTAAAATATAGTAAAAAAAGTTTTAAAATACCAATCAAAATTACTGTAAAATATAGTAAAAAAGTTTTAAAATACCAATCAAAATTACTGTAAAATATAGTAAAAAAGTTGTAAAGTAACAAATACAGTATATATTTTACTGTATTTGTTACTTTATAACTTTTTTACTATAGCAAATTTTTTACTATTTAACTTTTATTTACTTACTATTTACTAATATTTTTTACTATTTAAAATATAGCAAAAAAGTTGTAAAGTAAAAAATATAGTAAAAAAGTTTTAAAATACCAATCAAAATTACTGTAAAATATAGTAAAAAAGTTGTAAAGTAACAAATACAGTAAAATATAGTAAAAAAGGTGTAAAGTAAAAAATATAGTAAAAAAGTTTTAAAATACCAATCAAAATTACTGTAAAATATAGTAAAAAAGTTGTAAAGTAACAAATACAGTAAAATATAGCAAAAAAGTTGTAAAGTAAAAAATATAGTAAAAAAGTTTTAAAATACCAATCAAAATTACTGTAAAATATAGTAAAAAAGTTGTAAAGTAACAAATACAGTAAAATATAGCAAAAAAGTTGTAAAGTAAAAAATATAGTAAAAAAGTTTTAAAATACCAATCAAAATTACTGTAAAATATAGTACAAAAGTTGTAAAGTAACAAATACAGTAAAATATAGTAAAAAAGTTGTAAAGTAAAAAATATAGTAAAAAAGTTTTAAAATACCAATCAAAATTACTGTAAAATATAGTAAAAAAGTTGTAAAGTAACAAATACAGTAAAATATAGCAAAAAAGTTGTAAAGTAAAAAATATAGTAAAAAAGTTTTAAAATACCAATCAAAATTACTGTAAAATATAGTAAAAAAGTTGTAAAGTAACAAATACAGTAAAATATAGCAAAAAAGTTGTAAAGTAAAAAATATAGTAAAAAAGTTTTAAAATACCAATCAAAATTACTGTAAAATATAGTAAAAAAGTTGTAAAGTAACAAATACAGTAAAATATAGCAAAAAAGTTGTAAAGTAAAAAATATAGTAAAAAAGTTTTAAAATACCAATCAAAATTACTGTAAAATATAGTACAAAAGTTGTAAAGTAACAAATACAGTAAAATATAGTAAAAAAGTTGTAAAGTAAAAAATATAGTAAAAAAGTTTTAAAATACCAATCAAAATTACTGTAAAATATAGTAAAAAAGTTGTAAAGTAACAAATACAGTAAAATATAGCAAAAAAGTTGTAAAGTAAAAAATATAGTAAAAAAGTTTTAAAATACCAATCAAAATTACTGTAAAATATAGTAAAAAAGTTGTAAAGTAACAAATACAGTAAAATATAGCAAAAAAGTTGTAAAGTAAAAAATATAGTAAAAAAGTTTTAAAATACCAATCAAAATTACTGTAAAATATAGTACAAAAGTTGTAAAGTAACAAATACAGTAAAATATAGCAAAAAAGTTGTAAAGTAAAAAATATAGTAAAAAAGTTTTAAAATACCAATCAAAATTACTGTAAAATATAGTAAAAAAGTTGTAAAGTAACAAATACAGTAAAATATAGCAAAAAAGTTGTAAAGTAAAAAATATAGTAAAAAAGTTTTAAAATACCAATCAAAATTACTGTAAAATATAGTAAAAAAGTTGTAAAGTAACAAATACAGTAAAATATAGTAAAAAAGTTGTAAAGTAAAAAATATAGTAAAAAAGTTTTAAAATACCAATCAAAATTACTGTAAAATATAGTAAAAAAGTTGTAAAGTAACAAATACAGTAAAATATAGCAAAAAAGTTGTAAAGTAAAAAATATAGTAAAAAAGTTTTAAAATACCAATCAAAATTACTGTAAAATATAGTACAAAAGTTGTAAAGTAACAAATACAGTAAAATATAGCAAAAAAGTTGTAAAGTAAAAAATATAGTAAAAAAGTTTTAAAATACCAATCAAAATTACTGTAAAATATAGTAAAAAAGTTGTAAAGTAACAAATACAGTAAAATATAGTAAAAAAGTTGTAAAGTAAAAAATATAGTAAAAAAGTTTTAAAATACCAATCAAAATTACTGTAAAATATAGTAAAAAAGTTGTAAAGTAACAAATACAGTAAAATATAGCAAAAAAGTTGTAAAGTAAAAAATATAGTAAAAAAGTTTTAAAATACCAATCAAAATTACTGTAAAATATAGTACAAAAGTTGTAAAGTAACAAATACAGTAAAATATAGCAAAAAAGTTGTAAAGTAAAAAATATAGTAAAAAAGTTTTAAAATACCAATCAAAATTACTGTAAAATATAGTAAAAAAGTTGTAAAGTAACAAATACAGTATATATTTTACTGTATTTGTTACTTTATAACTTTTTTACTATAGCAAATTTTTTACTATTTAACTTTTATTTACTTACTATTTACTAATATTTTTTACTATTTAAAATATAGCAAAAAAGTTGTAAAGTAAAAAATATAGTAAAAAAGTTTTAAAATACCAATCAAAATTACTGTAAAATATAGTAAAAAAGTTGTAAAGTAACAAATACAGTAAAATATAGTAAAATAGGTGTAAAGTAAAAAATATAGTAAAAAAGTTTTAAAATACCAATCAAAATTACTGTAAAATATAGTAAAAAAGTTGTAAAGTAACAAATACAGTAAAATATAGCAAAAAAGTTGTAAAGTAAAAAATATAGTAAAAAAGTTTTAAAATACCAATCAAAATTACTGTAAAATATAGTAAAAAAGTTGTAAAGTAACAAATACAGTAAAATATAGCAAAAAAGTTGTAAAGTAAAAAATATAGTAAAAAAGTTTTAAAATACCAATCAAAATTACTGTAAAATATAGTACAAAAGTTGTAAAGTAACAAATACAGTAAAATATAGTAAAAAAGTTGTAAAGTAAAAAATATAGTAAAAAAGTTTTAAAATACCAATCAAAATTACTGTAAAATATAGTAAAAAAGTTGTAAAGTAACAAATACAGTAAAATATAGCAAAAAAGTTGTAAAGTAAAAAATATAGTAAAAAAGTTTTAAAATACCAATCAAAATTACTGTAAAATATAGTAAAAAAGTTGTAAAGTAACAAATACAGTAAAATATAGCAAAAAAGTTGTAAAGTAAAAAATATAGTAAAAAAGTTTTAAAATATCAATCAAAATTACTGTAAAATATAGTAAAAAAGTTGTAAAGTAACAAATACAGTAAAATATAGCTAAAAAGTTGTAAAGTAAAAAATATAGTAAAAAAGTTTTAAAATACCAATCAAAATTACTGTAAAATATAGTAAAAAAGTTGTAAAGTAACAAATACAGTAAAATATAGCAAAAAAGTTGTAAAGTAAAAAATATAGTAAAAAAGTTTTAAAATACCAATCAAAATTACTGTAAAATATAGTAAAAAAGTTGTAAAGTAACAAATACAGTAAAATATAGCAAAAAAGTTGTAAAGTAAAAAATATAGTAAAAAAGTTTTAAAATACCAATCAAAATTACTGTAAAATATAGTACAAAAGTTGTAAAGTAACAAATACAGTAAAATATAGTAAAAAAGTTGTAAAGTAAAAAATATAGTAAAAAAGTTTTAAAATACCAATCAAAATTACTGTAAAATATAGTAAAAAAGTTGTAAAGTAACAAATACAGTAAAATATAGCAAAAAAGTTGTAAAGTAAAAAATATAGTAAAAAAGTTTTAAAATACCAATCAAAATTACTGTAAAATATAGTAAAAAAGTTGTAAAGTAACAAATACAGTAAAATATAGCAAAAAAGTTGTAAAGTAAAAAATATAGTAAAAAAGTTTTAAAATACCAATCAAAATTACTGTAAAATATAGTACAAAAGTTGTAAAGTAACAAATACAGTAAAATATAGCAAAAAAGTTGTAAAGTAAAAAATATAGTAAAAAAGTTTTAAAATACCAATCAAAATTACTGTAAAATATAGTAAAAAAGTTGTAAAGTAACAAATACAGTAAAATATAGCAAAAAAGTTGTAAAGTAAAAAATATAGTAAAAAAGTTTTAAAATACCAATCAAAATTACTGTAAAATATAGTACAAAAGTTGTAAAGTAACAAATACAGTAAAATATAGTAAAAAAGTTGTAAAGTAAAAAATATAGTAAAAAAGTTTTAAAATACCAATCAAAATTACTGTAAAATATAGTAAAAAAGTTGTAAAGTAACAAATACAGTAAAATATAGCAAAAAAGTTGTAAAGTAAAAAATATAGTAAAAAAGTTTTAAAATACCAATCAAAATTACTGTAAAATATAGTACAAAAGTTGTAAAGTAACAAATACAGTAAAATATAGCAAAAAAGTTGTAAAGTAAAAAATATAGTAAAAAAGTTTTAAAATACCAATCAAAATTACTGTAAAATATAGTAAAAAAGTTGTAAAGTAACAAATACAGTATATATTTTACTGTATTTGTTACTTTATAACTTTTTTACTATAGTAAATTTTTTACTATTTAACTTTTATTTACTTACTATTTACTAATATTTTTTACTATTTAAAATATAGCAAAAAAGTTGTAAAGTAAAAAATATAGTAAAAAAGTTTTAAAATACCAATCAAAATTACTGTAAAATATAGTAAAAAAGTTGTAAAGTAACAAATACAGTAAAATATAGCAAAAAAGTTGTAAAGTAAAAAATATAGTAAAAAAGTTTTAAAATACCAATCAAAATTACTGTAAAATATAGTACAAAAGTTGTAAAGTAACAAATACAGTAAAATATAGTAAAAAAGTTGTAAAGTAAAAAATATAGTAAAAAAGTTTTAAAATACCAATCAAAATTACTGTAAAATATAGTAAAAAAGTTGTAAAGTAACAAATACAGTAAAATATAGCAAAAAAGTTGTAAAGTAAAAAATATAGTAAAAAAGTTTTAAAATACCAATCAAAATTACTGTAAAATATAGTAAAAAAGTTGTAAAGTAACAAATACAGTAAAATATAGCAAAAAAGTTGTAAAGTAAAAAATATAGTAAAAAAGTTTTAAAATACCAATCAAAATTACTGTAAAATATAGTACAAAAGTTGTAAAGTAACAAATACAGTAAAATATAGCAAAAAAGTCGTAAAATAAAAAATATAGTAAAAAAGTTTTAAAATACCAATCAAAATTACTGTAAAATATAGTAAAAAAGTTGTAAAGTAACAAATACAGTAAAATATAGCAAAAAAGTTGTAAAGTAAAAAATATAGTAAAAAAGTTTTAAAATACCAATCAAAATTACTGTAAAATATAGTAAAAAAGTTGTAAAGTAACAAATACAGTAAAATATAGTAAAAAAGTTGTAAAGTAAAAAATATAGTAAAAAAGTTTTAAAATACCAATCAAAATTACTGTAAAATATAGTAAAAAAGTTGTAAAGTAACAAATACAGTAAAATATAGCAAAAAAGTTGTAAAGTAAAAAATATAGTAAAAAAGTTTTAAAATACCAATCAAAATTACTGTAAAATATAGTACAAAAGTTGTAAAGTAACAAATACAGTAAAATATAGCAAAAAAGTTGTAAAGTAAAAAATATAGTAAAAAAGTTTTAAAATACCAATCAAAATTACTGTAAAATATAGTAAAAAAGTTGTAAAGTAACAAATACAGTAAAATATAGCAAAAAAGTTGTAAAGTAAAAAATATAGTAAAAAAGTTTTAAAATACCAATCAAAATTATTGTAAAATATAGTAAAAAAGTTGTAAAGTAAAAAATATAGTAAAAAAGTTTTAAAATACCAATCAAAATTACTGTAAAATATAGTAAAAAAGTTGTAAAGTAACAAATACAGTAAAATATAGCAAAAAAGTTGTAAAGTAAAAAATATAGTAAAAAAGTTTTAAAATACCAATCAAAATTACTGTAAAATATAGTAAAAAAGTTGTAAAGTAACAAATACAGTAAAATATAGCAAAAAAGTTGTAAAGTAAAAAATATAGTAAAAAAGTTTTAAAATACCAATCAAAATTACTGTAAAATATAGTAAAAAAGTTGTAAAGTAACAAATACAGTAAAATATAGCAAAAAAGTTGTAAAGTAAAAAATATAGTAAAAAAGTTTTAAAATACCAATCAAAATTACTGTAAAATATAGTAAAAAAGTTGTAAAGTAAAAAATATTGTAAAAAAGTTGTAAAGTAAAAAATATTGTAAATTATAGTAAATTCATAAAAATTCGTCTTTTAATTTTCTACTGTATTCACATAACAACGACAAAAAAGAAAAAAGTATATCATATCTGGTCACTTTCCCTTATATGTTACAGAAACGCGACAATGTCTGTATCAAACAATATCACCCCTGTTATGTTTTTCTAGTAGGATTATTAATTCAAAGAAGGCTAAATTATTACTCTGAAACAAAATCTAAGCTCATTAAATGATGATGCGTTAGCAACGTGATCTAACACCGCTATCGTGTTTCAAACGTATGGCCCTTGCTTCTCCCTGGTACATAAACTAACGAAAGTTAACTTAATACCGGAGTTTAAGATTTCAAGAATTAGCTGATACTACAGAATATATAGCTCGCAATTACTAATTATTTTGTAGTTAAAATTAAATCTTCAACTAAAAGACAAATTCCAAACTTCCAAACACTTATCTGGTGAGAAATTAATTTGGCACGTAATGGGACATGCCATAACATTCTCTACTATCAGCCTAAGTTACTATCAGCCAACCGTAAACATGTTGACTTTCCAAGTCGTTATGCTAAGGAAAAACTTATTTCAAGGTGAGGATGTTTGCCCAATGAATTTTTTGTATGCTGAATATCAGAAAATAGATCACTTTGACAACTAACGAGCTCCTATTGCGCTAATAGGAAGTTCGGTGTACAAAATTAGTAGCGAACTACGTCTTGGTAGAGTGAAATTCAAATAGCAACAAGCACGGGGTGACAAGAATTTTTAGGAATGTTTAATATAAATGTTTTAGAATATCAAAACTTCACTAATTCTGAATATTTGTGTATTGCAGAATATTCGAGTCAATAAGATGTTGTTTTATTTTTTGGTAAGAATCAAGACTATATATATAACATAAAACACACAAAATAACAAAAATTAACCAAACAGCCGGGTTGTGATGACGCCATGTTCCATCAACATCTCTTCATTTTTATCATTTTTTAAGACTTTTGTTGTAATTTTTTTGGAAGTTCCTGTGTTCTTGAAATTATATGTGTGTGTGTGTGTGTGTGTGTGTGTGTGTGTGTGTGTGTGTGTGTGTGTGTGTGTGTGTGTGTGTGTGTGTGTGTGTGTGTGTGTGTGTGTGTGTGTGTGTGTGTGTGTGTGTGTGAAGCTATGTATTAGACTACTAATAAAGACGCTTATATAAAAGAATGATATTAGAACCATCAATTAAGTTATCTTTGCTAGTATCATTACATACAAAATTTAATGAGAGATCATTTTAATCTTACTCAAAAGTTTTAGAACAATTTAAGTTGCTTTAATCATATCAAATACTTTCTTTTTTATCCTCGATAGGCTTATATAGTTCACAAACAATGCACTACAAAGAGTCAAAAGAACCCAACCTAATTTGATCGTCTAAAGAAAAATTTTAAATATGTAACACAAAAAAAAATTTTGAAAAGTATAAGTCCATTTAAATGAAAACCACTATCAGTAAATAATCATAAAGCTTAAGCAATTAAAATTCCGTAGTATTTTCAATTTGAATTACGGAATAACTTTGAGTAAATATAATACATAGTTTAGTGAATAGCTAAACTGCACACATACTATATAAACTATGTATTAATAAAACTTAATTACTGTACACAAATTACGAAAAGTTTCATTACTTAATCAAACACTACCAACTACAATGCATTAATCAATTGATTTTTGCTAGATAATTAGCAGGTTTGAAAGAAACTTTATTTTTTCAAGAAGTGGTGTTTTAAAAACTAATGTCTTGAACGTTTCAAATTCATTTTTATACTGAATAATTTGTTACATCCTGTTACAAAATGAAAGATCGATGGTTTACTGACAAATCAGGTATAGTTATAAGCGGCTCTATACATATTTAATGGTCTCATTTTGTTCTCAATAGCAACTTTCAATCGCAATTAATCGTATAATCATTAAGTCAGTATAAACAGATACATTTTATTTCGAGTGCTGCCCTAAAGCTCCCACACAAAGCGTTTACCATTCATAAAATGGCATTTGGTTCAACGTAGAATGGAGGCATTTGTAATACCTCCTTTGATGCTGGAATTTTTTGGAAGAAAGCCGTGAGGAAGCGATGCATCAAACTCTTTTTACTCATTCTTTTCATTTCAAAAATTCCCACTAAAGTACTTCTTTTCTCCTATCTTTTCAGAGCCCTTCTGCAAGGCAATTTGGGACTCCTTTTATTGCTGGCCTTCAACTCAAGGGGGTAGAAAGGTCTCTCGACCTTGCTCGATGATTTTTGCGTCCTTCGATGTGGGATTTCATGGCTCTCAGTCAAAAGAAAATGGTAAGTGCCATATGAGACATTTCGCTGGAATACCTATTTCTTTTACAGATGTAGGTTCCATTCAGAAACTTCTTGTCTACTTGAATTCGAGGATACGGATATTCCTTTGATTATTTTGTAGTGAACTATATCGAGATTCATTTCGCGATTTTGATATGCAGTTCTTTATCTAGGTCGATGACAAGATGGATAGACTGTGTTATTCCAATGTTCCACTACCTCAGTAGATTGCCGTGATTTCATTGAGTTCCACTGTTTATAATTTTTCCGAGATCTGTAAGGCGTTGCAATACTCGCCCTTCAGAGTTCAGCAGTGACTGAATTCGATATATACTACCATTAGCTGACAGATTGAAAGCTATATTACGTTTATGGCTGTTCTTACGTATGTATTATAGCGCGATAGATGATTGAGACCCCCAAGTGGAGAATTATATTCAGCGTTCTGCACCACAACTCCAATCAATTGCAATTATTCTGCCGGTATTTTGTCTGAATTCTGAAAAATACAGTAAAATCAAAAACAGGTGTAAAACACAATCATCAGATAAATATATGTATTACTTATTTATAATAAAATATAAAAATTAATTAACTTACTTTATTTAAAACCAAGGCATACTTTCAGAATTTGCCATTCTGTCGATTACTTTTGAAGTTAAATATTTTGTCATTGACTTAGAAGATGTGTTGTTTATAAAGTGTTTGTGGTAATTTGGGCGGTGTAAGGAGGTTTTTCCGTATCTAGAAAAGAAAAAAGGTGTGTTAAGGAGCGCGCTTTGCAGTGAAGAACATCGTAACTTAAGATTGAAAAAAAAACGACCAACATTTTGATAAAATTAAGGAAAATTGTTCTACAAAGACTTTGTTCTGCGAGATATCCAAATAGATCGGCCAAAATTTTAATAAAATTAAAGAAAAATTGTTTTGTTTCTGCTCTCCGCGGTTTGAGACCGTGAGTGTTGCCAAGTAGGAATCTCCATATGAAGAGGAGGCTGAATGGCAAGAAAGAGTGTAGCCTTGCTAGATATAGAATCCGCGTTTGTTATTATAGGGCTTCAGGCAGTTGTTGTTTTGTTGCTTTATGTTTTTTGGCACAAGATCCCTATTTTGCCTAGTTGTGTCTAACACAAGACAACGTCATGTAAAATATCATGAAAGAGGGAAAAAGAAGAATTGAGGAATAGAGTAATGGTATAACAGTAGAAAAAGATCTCGGAATTGCGACCGCCTTGGACACAGTAAACACCTTTGGAAATGAAAGATCACTAGTTCCTCGAGACCGTGAAGCCAGTACATACCTAAAAAGGATGTCCCTGGGTGCCATATCGTTGTTGGAAGCTATACGTATTGCATTGGCAATGCAACTTTTCACTATGAACCATCGATGAAAGTGAGCTCCTCTTGTTGTAAGCCCTCTCTGGTATTTGTCTCAAAAGAGTCGTCAGACATGTTTTGGAAAATGCGCGTGTTCATAATACGGACAAGAGTTGTGAGATACAGAGTAACTTTGTCTACAAAAAATCTACTGTCTAATATGGTAGATATAGGTTACACCAGGAAGTGCCCATGAAGCAGTTTCTGTTATAAAGAGCAAATATCGTTTGAAAATTAATGTCGTAAAAGACATGCGAGTAGCTGTATCACTAGCAAATCGCGAGTAGCTGTATCACTAGCATATAGCAAGTAGCTGTATCACTAACTTATGCGAGAAACTGCATCTTAATTCCACGATTCGAACAATTGTGCAGTGAGCAGCAGGCTCACCCGTCGTACAAAACACACACATATACCTCCAAGAGCATGTTAAAGGTAATTTTATTTGTTTTGTTTAAATTTTCACCTACACCTATGTTGTCCTATTAAGTACAATTAAAGTATTTGTGTGGATTTTAAATACGGAGTTGTATTAATTATGTCTATGTTCTTACCATTTACTTCTCTCATTCTTTCTTCCAAGTCGTACAAATATGACATGCTCCTCAACCCCCCCCTCTCTCTATGTGTGTGTGTGTGTGTGTGTGTGTGTGTGTGTGTGTGTGTGTGTGTGTGTGTGTGTGTGTGTGTGTGTGTGTGTGTGTGTGTGTGTGTGTGTGTGTGTGTGTGTGTGTGTGTGTGTGTGTGTGTGTGTGTGTGTGTGCACCGCAGATAGATATTGCATGTCGAGGGGGGGTGTCGTGAGAAAATTATAATTCTCTTAAGGGTGCACGACTTGGATAAGTTTGGGAACCCCTGGGTTACACTGATATACATACAACACTGTTTTACGTTGATTTTGTATGAATTAATAAGTTCACCACATTATTCATTCATACATTATTGAATTAATATTCAAAATAATGAGTTTATAGTCTCTGTTTCATTTTTAAAAAAAATAAAAGTCCTTCTCTATCTCTAACATGCCTAAGTAGCATAAAGGCTTCGACTACATTAAGAACCACTAAAAGCAGAGCAATATATTCATTTCTGACAAGATCACAATGTAAAGATCTCTGGCATGTCCATACCTTAGAGCAGAAGTACCCAACCCTTCTGACTAGCTTTAGAATCAAATTCTAGATTAGAATCAATTTCTAAGCTAGATAGAAATTCATTTTTAGATTTAATTTCTAAGGCGGAGGCCCTTAGGCCTACCCTATGATTTACGTTAATGGTGTTTAAGAATAGTGTTGTTGTTGTTGTTGTCGTCGTATGTTCTTCTGGGATGCATATGAAAGCAAGTGGTGAACAGAAACATTCAAGACAATACAGAAGAAGAATATTTTTTTATTATAACAAACGATGATCCCAGCAAAGAACAGAAGGTGTGCGCTTCTTTCCTTTCGAGACTGGAATCCATTCCAGGCGAAAGTCCGACTTCTTTCCCAGGTTTTACATCCATGCCTTATCCGGGATTCGAACCCGGGCCCACTCGGTGACAACCGAGGATCATAACCACCATACTGGCTGGGCGGCAGAATAGTGTTGTGTTACAGAGTTAAGAGGGGATAGATATTAAAGACATAGTTAAACAATTGCCCAATGTCAATGCCCAATGAAATTATATATTAAAAACCTTAAGGTTTACTATAATATCTGTAAATCCGCTTCACTCTACAATAATTTTATAGCTAGTGTCCAAGCGCCGTCTGCTAAAAGTGGCGAGAAATCCGACTTGTCAAATTTCCGTTCAGAATGTAGTTTCAATTTTTCTTATTTTGATTCTATTTTTGTTTTTTATTCTTTATTTCATTTATTTTTATTTATTTTATTTTCCTGGAACGTTCTCGGAATCCCTGGGAAGGTATCCCCGTAGGGTTTTGAGGAGCAAAGATTGGGAAGCACTGCCTCAGGGAAACATGATTGGGTTACTGCAGTAAGTAATTTAAGTGAGGATATTTTTAATAATATTTTATATTTGTTTTATTACGCAAGTATAAAATCCTGTACTCGAGCTACATCGACTGTTATGTTAACCTCTCGGTAGATCGCGATATAAAGATATGTGGCTCTTCAGGGTGGCAACAAAATCCTTGAAAAAAAAGTTCCCTGATATTTCCATGATTTCCCTGATAGTCTCACAAAAATTTCCCTGATTTAACAATACCCTTAAGAAATGTTATGATCCTCGATTGGTATCGATATACATTATCCACATAACACTATTTTTAAATATTTAGGGTCAGTGGGTGTAAAATGATCATTCTCCACAAATATTTTATGTTTTTTTTCTAGATATTTTAATTGTTATTGTTTGGAACCCTTAATGGAACTCTTAAAATTGCAATTCAAAAAACGAGAAAAAATTAAAAATATTTTGATTAAGGAACTTTTTACACCTGAACCTACATTGTCATACTATTCATCGAAACCAAATGCAGATATACGTAAATAATTCTTCAAAAATGTAATTGCAAACAAAAATAATTAATTTAATACACAAAAAATATCATTTGTTGCACAAATATCAAATTGTATCCCACAAGCCTCAAGGCGACAAAACACTGCAGCCGCGAAAAAAACGTCGGCGGCGGTTTCCGCAGTGTTCAAAATTTACGACACTATGGTTCTTTTTTCGAATTACAATTTCAGCGAATACGATTTATTCGATTCACAAAAGCACTCATAATCGCGCATCTCAAAATAGGACAAACGATAATAGCAGCCGTTTAAATTGTCAAAATTTCCCTGATTTTTTGTAAAATTTGGAAATTTTCCCTGAGATTTCCCTGATTTTTCCAGAAATAAAAAGTTCCCTGAGAATTCACTGATTTCCCGGTTTTTCAGGTTCTGTTACCACCCTGCTCTTACCACCCCGCTGCTGAATGCATCGCATCTCTATATGGCAAAATCGTTCTATAAAGTTAAATAATTTTTCAAACATAGAGCCGAGTATTCAAAATTAATGGAATATGATGCAAATCTCATGTTTATTTTGGTTGAGTACTATGTCCTGAACTTTAATGTTATGACAATAGAAAATGTTTGCAATTTCAGTTTTGTCTTTTCTAAGTGAATAGGTTGTCACTTAACCTTTACTCTGCGGCGCTTAGATTTTTTCAATCGACTCACAGAACGGCTTTTCTATTGATTCTCCGAGCCCCCATAACTAATTATCTAAATTGAGGGATAGGGCCGTGAGTAGCATTTACGACTGACGCTATCCTTTCATAGTGTTTCCTATTGGCGTGAGAAGAGATATCACCTGACGACTTTCTGGTTTCCCCAAAGCGTTCACACTTCACGGGGTTGGCAGGGTAGGGGCTAACGAACAAAAGAAGGATCCCCTAGAAGGTCAGTTGCTGACAGCTCGTCAGTGGTGATCGATGCCAGCGGTCAATTAAAAGGGGGATAACATCCGCCGCTACCATGTCGCTGGTGTAAGCGATATTTTAGTAGCAAAAAAGTCTATCTGAAGCCTCGTAAAGGTTAAAAACACATAAAGTGGGGAAATATTTCATAACACATATAAAAATACCAAAGATTTTAGCAAAACATTATACAGTCAGTATCGGTTATATGGTCAGCTCAGCGAACCAGAAAAATCAGACCATATACGCGGGGTGACCATATATGCTGAACAATACTGTACTGTTTAATTATGGCAGGATTATTTCACCTATCAGAATATAATGCTCATAAACAAATAATTAAACTTTCAAGAACATTTCAAAAATTAATTTTCTTAAACGGGTTCTTTGGAGCGACGAATCAAGGTTCACCCTCTACCATTCGGATGGCATTGTCTGGCGTCTTCCTGGACAACGCCTCCTGCCAGAATGCATTGTGCCCACAGTAAAGTTCGGCGGAGGTGGAATTATGGTCTGGGGGTTGTTTCGCCTGGTGTGGACTGGGACCTGGTCCAAATTTATGGTAAGCTGCACGCCAAGGCCTACTGCACTACACGGTTAAGCTTTCCTTACTTTTCTTTCCCCTTACACATTTTTCACTTTTGAAACAAAGAGTTCTGTCGGGAAAGATCCGATAAAAAAATGTCCACATTCATCAACGTTGAAGACGTTGGCAGATTCATATCTTGCGAGGACTTTTTTCTTCTGGTCATTCCCTGTGTTGCTCTCCGCCTCAAGAAATGTTACAATTACTATTTTTCAACAACAACAAAAAAACGATAACCCCATTGAAAAGATAAAAAACCGACCATATAATCTATAAACAGAAAAATAGAATGACTATATAAGCGGTGCGCTTTAACACATGTTTCCCTAATAAGTTCAACGGGACTTTAAGAAAACTGACCATATAATCGGGTTGACTTTATAACAGGGTGACCATATAGCCGGTACTGACTGAATTATGATAAATATCTTCAAAGGAAATGATGTTGTATTTCATTATTACTTGAAGTTACAGTAACGTAGTCTTGTTAGGGGTTCATATTATGAACTTCCTAGTCATACGTACCAATCCATAGAATATACATAGCGTCATTTTTAGTGTAAGGAAGGTAACGTGGTTTGAACAATAGTCAGAAATATTACACAAATTTTTATTTATAGCTGTTTAATTTGGTTGCAGAGAAGCGTCTCGTGTATCACAGCGACCACAAAAAACATATCAACGCAGGAAGACATTAATAAAAGCAAACATTGAGATACATCCACCAACAGGAATAGCAATAGAACACTGTAACGTTACCGTAGGCGTCCCTCTGACCACAGCTTTCATGGTGGTCCATGAATTTATGACCGGATGGGGATATCCCCTTCTCTTTGAACTGGAGCGGCTTCGGAAGAACGTGTGGGGTCTTCTCTCGAGGAAAAGGAGAATCGTGAAAAACCGAAACGTGAGCGGACGCAAGACGACTCTGCTCCGTTTTGAAGCCGCGGGACTGAAACCCTAATTTGTACAATATCTATTAGCCTCGAAATAGTTTTAACTTATATGTATTCTTCTATAATTAATTAAATGTGCTGTAATTCTAAATGTCGTTTTAATGATCTTCAAGCCACTCGCCACGCAAACAATATTCACGACGTTGCAACACAAATATACGATATGTATCTATCACGATAGTAAGAAAAAAAACGAGTTGAAAACGAAATTCCGAGAACCATTATAAACAAAGTAGAAAAGGTTAAAAAACATCAAAAGAAATTCGAAGAAATAGCATTTCAGGCTAAATTCTGCGAAGCAATGAAATACCCTCTTCCATTTTCGCGATCTAGAAACTTTTTGTCATCCTTTCACAAGCTCAAACTACGAAAGAATTCTATCAAAGCATGCTACGAACTCCTCCATTACTTGTACAAATTCCAAATCTTTCGAAGATTTCAGATTTATGTCGCCTCCTTGAGCAGGGGGACAACTTTAAACCCTGACGTCGAATTGATCTTTTGTGGCAATAGTTTGTGCTTATTGAAGGATGCGGAACAAAATAGGAAAATTGATTGAGAAGAGTGAACAAAGATAAAGAAAGTAGTTCTCTGACTTTAATTCAAGAAGTCGAAACTAAATAGCACAGTTCATTCTATTTCCCGAAATTATAATATTCACCTCGAACGCGTTTCAGAATAACTCCCCCCCCCGCTCTTTTAACCCGCGAAATGTCCGCTTCAAGAAGTTAAACGCATGATCCCCAATGCATGTTTTCATAACTTTCCCTCTTTTACATTTCCCAACTATTTAGTTATAGCTTCAATCAAGCCCGTTCACTCGGTTTGGTTCATTTATTCCTTTTCCTTCCCACGTTTGCGTTCTGCGACATGTGATATACACTTGCGACCTCAATAGAAACCCCGCATTTTCTGCCAATAAACCTTCTTCGTAGATTCCCTAATCCAAAAATCATTGGTTCTCCCAACCTTTCTTCTCGCCCATACCCCTTGATTAGACTTTTCACTTACGAGTACCCCTCGATTCATTAAACCCACTCAGGGCAGGGCGGTGGGTAAAAAGCGCCCTTGTGCAATACTTTATTGTGCCCCACCCCCTTCAATCTCCAACGCAATCCTAGCCACTGTGGAGTTTTGGGGCACCACAGTAATAGAAATGGAGTTGTACTAAGTCGAATACCTGTATAGGTTTTTTTTTATTACACTTGTGTGTGTGTGAGGTTTTAATTCACGACTGGAACTATCTACACGCCTATATACACAACTCAATTAATGAACTAATGTTCCTGAAGAAACAGTAAGTTTCTCTTCTCATAGTTTGTCTCTTTGTTTTTCCCTGGGTTTGACTTCCCCGTATAAGGCCCGGTGCACACATCCGGTTTTTCAACGTGCGGCGCAACTGCGGCACCGAAGCCCAACTATGCACACATAACCGTGAAATCACGCACGAACACATTTCGCGCCATTTGCGATACATATTCTATCGAAGAAAACGTGTTTATTTCGCTTACTTGGTGTCAAAAAGTATATTCTGAAACAAAATAGACGTTACTGGATACAACCATTTTTGTTTATTATTTATGATACATTTGTTTATGAAAACAAGGTACTTCAGAACGAAGACTCACGTGCGGCGCCATGGAGAACGGTGGTACAAACTGCACGCAAGTTGGATGTGCGTCACAGCAGCGGCGCTGGAGGCATGTGTGCACTGCTCCATTGGATCTAATGTATCTCAGACCGCACTTGCGTTGTGGCAGCGGCGCCGCACGTTTAAAATCCGGAAGTGTGCAACGGGCCTAAATGTCCAGAAGCTATCTCGTCCACCATCTTTCTTTGTGGCTTCTGACGCTCGAGTCCTTTGTCTTCCTTCTTTGGGCATCGACCTCTATCTCCGTCGCTTCTTTTTCAAATGACACTTCCCACATTCTAGGGGTTGTCTAATCCCCACACGTGCGAAAGGGTCGTGAAACCGTTAGCCGGCGTAAATCGGGGTGCACAAGAGTTGGACGCCGACCCTGAGTTATTACTACACGTGTGGCTGTCGGCTCCCTTATGGTAGAAACGTTTCTTTTTCCAGCCTCCACGATCTCACACCATTGTGCTTAGGGGCTTTCGAAGAACCAGCTCGATAAATACGTTGATTTTTTGTATGAATTAATAAGTTCAGCACATTATTAATTCATAAAATATTGAATTAATATTCAATAATGAGTTTATAGTCTCTGTTTCAGTTTTAAAATAGTAAAACGCTCTTTCTTTCTCTCACAAACCTAAGTAGCATAAGGGCTTCGACTATATTGAGAACCACAAGCAGAGTTACGTATTCATTTCTGACAAAATCACAACGTAAAAATCTCTGGCATGTCCGAATGGACCGAAAAAAGATTATTTTTTGTTATCACAATCTAATAGCGCGGAAAAGTTGGCTCATGCAGTAAAACTAATGTGTAAAAAATTGCATCCCGATTTATTGATATCCTTTGCCTCCCCAAGGGATTCAAACCCTCCAAAAAGATCAAAATTCGGACATTTTTTATAAAAAATAAAAATGTTTACAATTACGTTCTAATAGTGCGCAAAAGTAAGCTAATACATTCAATATTACGGTAAAAAAAATTGTTTAGATCAGTAAATATCTTCTGACTCCCCAACGGGGGTCAAATAGGAGAAAAATTGATCACCAATTTATACCGTAATTGCAAAAGATATTTTGCAAAAATGTCATTTTTTCACTTTTTATGCAATTTGGCCCCCGTTGGATAAGCAGAAGTTATGTACTGATCAAAACATTTTTTTTACCGTTAATATTAAATGTATTTAACTTACTTTTGCTCACTATTAGAACGTAATTGTAAACATATTTATTTTTTATAAAAAAATGCCCGAATTTTTATCTCTTTGGAGGTTTTGAACCCCTTAGGGAGGCAAAAGATATCAGTAAATCGGGATGAAATTTTTTACACATTACTTTTATTGCATGAGCCAACGTTTCCGCACTATTAAAATGTGATAGCAAAAAGAAATAACCTTTTTTCGACCCAACCTAATGTCCATACCTTAGAGAAGTTCCCAACCCTTCTGATTAGCTTTAGAATTAATTAATTCTTAAGTATAATAAGTCAGCTAAATAACCAAAGTATCAAATTAACCTAGTTACAATAATAAGCTTTTTTTTTTTATTTTTTTATTTTTATTTTTTAAATTTTATAATTTATTTCATTTTTGGCGCCCTTAAATCTTTTTGCTCCCTCTTCATTTTCAGCATATTTTCTTGCGCAAAAAATTTAAAAAACAAGGGGGGTGGAATTTAAGTAAAGGTAAAATATAATTTCAAATATTTTGACACCCTAAAATGCATTTGATGATCGAAGAATTAAAAAAGCTCAATCCATACAACCAAATCTTTACAGCACTGATAGTGCAGCTTCATTTCCAATTAAACATAATATTTTAGTTAGTGAACAGATTTGTAGCCTGTGCGAACGAGAAATGAGATTGCCAAACTCGTACACAAGTATATGTAATATATAATTGTTTGTACTATATTTTTAAATGCAAGAATAAAATATATAGGAAGTGCAAATTAAAACTATAACCTATTTTATGTTTTTATTTATACTCAATTTTCTGATGTTTTCCGCCATCATCAATATTATTTTCGCGTACCCCTAACCGGCCACGTAACCTCAGGGGTACGCGTATCACAAGTTGGGAACCACTGCTCTAAATCATCAAGCCCTTATTGGTTTGTTTTTTGACAAGTCATTCTTGGAAGAAAAATCGCAGTCCTTCCAAACAAACTTCGCCAATCAAAGAAAAACATATTTTCAACCAAAGTAGCAATATCTTATCAGAATTAAATTGCTTTTTAAGGAAATTAATTTTTAAACAAGGCTAGTTTGAAAATTATTATACCTTATATACACTACCCTACAATAATGGACGGGACGCCAGCGGATTTGCATAAAATCCGACTACTTGTTTGGGATGTTTTTCGTGGTATGGCCTGGGACCATGTTGTTCCTGGTCAATTGAACGCCGACGTCTAAATGAACATTTTGGACAATCAGGTTCTTCCAACGCTCTGGCAATTTTATGGAATGCACGAACGTTACTTTTAAGACGACATCGCTCCATGTCATGTTTGCAGCCTCTGTTAAGCAATGGTATCAAGTATGGATGGAAAACGTCTTCACTGACCTGTTCAGAGTCCCGACCTAAACCCCATAGGACATTTGTGGGACGAGTTAGAGCGACGCTTACGGACCAGGAAACCACGTCCGAAAGCTACAGCTGATCTGGCGACATTCTTGCAGCAAGAATGGACACAAATACCCATATCACCCATGTACCCATAGGTTCTTCCAACGCTCTGGCAATTTTATGGAATGAACGAAAGTTACTTCCAGGACGACAAGGCTACATCATGTTGCAGCCTCTGTCAAGCAATGGTATCAGGTATGGATGTTAAACGTCTTCCACGACCTGCTCATAGTCCCGACCTAAACCCCAAAGGACATTTGGGGACGAGTTAGAGCGACGCTTACGGACTAGGAAACCACGTCCGAAATCTACAGATGAGCTGGCGACATTCTTGCAGCAGGAATGGACACAAATACCCATAGCTGCGTATCAAAACCTTGTTGAAAATATGCTCAGAAGATTTGCTAGTGTAATTGTAGCATGTGGGGACCATCCCCCTATTAAAGCATGTATTCTCGCCCTTATACCATCACATTTTGCTGTCCGGTAAATTTCTGTTGGGTAATGTAGATTCCTTGCGACATAAGACTCTTGTTAATCCTCCAAATTGTTTCATTGAAATACCTCGTTCATCAATATCTGATCAAGTGTGCTAATGGCGAGATATATTGTCAAGAGGAATCAAGATATTGTCGAATTTTGTTATGATGATGAGATCCACATTTGGTCAGTTTACTTCCAATTACTAGACTCTAGACACCCACCAAGAGGGCAAGGTATGAATAGTTCACTAAGCACATTTCCTGATCATCTATTTGATATTCGGTGTAGAGTAATTTCAAATGTAATATTTGAATAGTACAGAACTAAAATTGTAATAACGAAAATATCAGCGACCAAACAAAATTAAAACTTTATAAACGGAAAAAAATGAATTGCTCAATATATGTCCTACTTACTTTTTATTGTTTTCAGATGTGGTCAGTTTCTAAAATAAGCTCTAGCTAAAACTCTTTTTTTTTTAATTACAATTCATAGATAATTATAATCATGCCAATCCGTATGCTAAAGTATTTTCGTTTCATTTGCATTTAGTTCTATATTGATAAAATTTACATTGTGTTTACTGATAGGTTTATACTTTTTTATTCGTCTACATTGTGAAAGAATATTCTCGATTCAAATTTTAAAATGTAAGTTTGAAAATTGAGAAACATTTTGAAAGATTACCCTAAAAACCAACTCGTCTGATTATAACTAAGAAAATAATTCATACACAATTTTTATTTTCCATTTTTCAAAAATTCCCCACCGTGGTGTAACTGTTAAGGATTAATTAAAAATAATTCTTTATAAACCAATCATTCTAAAAATTAAACTGTATTAACATTGAGAAACCCACGCATATTGACATATATGTCCTCCATTTTTTTTTGTCTTCAATTATATTATTGAATGGAATTTTAATCAAGGCGCATTAAGTAATTGCATAAACATTTCAGAAAGCTACACATCTCAAACATATAAATGTGCATGCACATCCGAAATATTAAAATAATTTTGAACAATTTTAAATGCATGTAATTTTAAAATATAACTAACGTAATTTAACGAATTCTTACATGGAAGAGAAAAGTTTATTCCCATACAACATATTTATACTGTAATTGCAAATACTTCATACATGCAGTACAATATTCCTAAAACAAGTTATTGTCTATGCTTGCAAAAATCAAACAAACATTTCACTAAGAATTTAAAAGAAAATACTACACACACACTGATTCAACGAACATTTTTATTTTTATTTTTTTAAACAAGTTAAGACTCATCTGAAAGTGCAGTTAATTTATGTATGAATGCAAATATGGCATTTATAATTCCAACCTTTTCCATTGCATTTATAGGTAATTTATCTCCACATTTGAATTCCTTTTCCATTAATAAAGTTCTTAAGTAGGTGATTTATTAAATGAGTTTTGAATAATATAGCAGTGAATAAAAGTGCTTCCATATTATACAACGATGAAAATGAAACGTCCAATAAATAATCCATAAATGTACCAGTTCATAAATCATGTCCTCTGCCAGAGCAGCAAGACTAAAAGGAAAATTTTTATGCGTAATTTCTTACATCGATCAACACGAGAAAGCCATTTTGAAAGAAAATATTCTTTCGATGAGTAATGTCATTGTGCGTCATGTTATATTTATTCATAAATCTTTCAAATTTTCATAAATCTCACTAAAAATCACAGCACAAAAAACTGAGAATTTTATGTTTGTTATTTTAAGTATCTCTTAATCGATTTTCTAAATATTAACACTTAAGTGTTGCTTGGATTTTTTAAATTTTATGATAAACGTTTCATTTTTAAGGCGTTGCTTAACAGTCATGTCTTACATTTTTATCAAGAGCCATTTACTTTTATAGTATTTAAAACTTTTTATCAAAACCCATTTCCTTTTTATGTAACTACATGTTCAGATAATTTCTGTTACTATAAGCGTTTTTAAAAATGCATATCCCAAAATGTGATTATTCAATTTTATAATAAACCCCTCTTTCCAAATTCAATTATCTATAATTAGAATTATTTTTTGATAATTTATTCTGTGTTCCTCACATTAAATCAAAAAACTGTTGCTAGCCATATTGTTCTAGAAACCTGAATTGCCTGCCATATCCCAAATAAAATATAACGATAAATAAATTCTACTCATTTACTTAATGTTTTACCACAGTGAAACAGATGAAAATTATTCAGTACTTACGTTTGTTTTTTATGTCTCTCTATTTGAAAATAAATATGTCTATTTCTTTAACAATAAAGATCTTTAGGTTCTTCGATCGTTAAAGACAGTAGACAGAGACCCTATCTAGAATAGTTCACATCACAGAAGTATTGTCTATTTAAACCACCAAATTATTGAACCTGAGTCTTTCAGGTTGCGAGATAAGAGCATATTTATTGATAAAGTATAATATCGCAATCTGATATATGGTCGTTGCTGTGGTTTTCTATATAGTATTCTTTTTATTTTTTACAAGGGCTTCAAACAAAAAGAAATTAATAAAATTGGTGATATGCAAAGGCATAATCTAAAAAATTAGATTTTAATATGGCATAACTTTCAAATGTGCGGTGGTAGGATATGTAGTTATTCTAGCTATGAATATAGTGTCGGTCATAGAACAAAAACCCATTAAATGGCAAACAAATTTACTATTCAGCTATTTAAAGGCCTTTCAAGTTTTAGTCAACAAGTATAAACTTTAATATTTCAATGCTGTTATAATCTTTTAAATATGTTACAATTTAATTACATATCTCCCATCATCATGAAAATAAGCATTTATGCCTCCAAATAAAGGTCAATTGATGAGATTCTGATCCAACCCGACTATATGTTCACTTTCACAAATTACATGGCTCGTTGATCGGAAGAGTTTTCCCTACAATTAGGCAGATACAAAAATAAACAATTTAGGATCCATTTTCAATGACGCTATACCTCACTCAACATGGTAACTTCTGAAGCTAACCAGGCAGATTTTGTCTGACTTCGAATGAGATCCGTAATTGCCAGATCGGCATTCAGGATGTTGACAATCTTATCTTTGAATGCTGAATTCTCCCTGAGGAGAGAATGGCATCGCAAGTAGTTGGGATACTCTCAATTGTTTGGCCCCCAGGCAATCGAAATTCGTTGGGTCTATAGAAACTTTTAATTGTTCCTGTGATTTTTTTCTTCTTCGTGGCATTTCTTAAGTCTTGGGTCTAATTAGCCCTCGTAAAGCAGTAAAAGACATTAAAAAAACGAAAATAAACCTTTAAAGGCCTTATTTTGACGTTTTTCTGATCTTTTTCAAGTTTTAATTTGTTTGTGTTCCATATCGTTGTATTGTAATATATGCTTATTTTTTTTCAAGTTATGTTTTTCCAACTTTTCTTTTATCTTTATACTATACCTATTACATTTATACTGTTTCGAATAATCTCTTTTTCTTTCTTTTTTTAAATTGCTGCCATTATTTTCCCTTTGTCTATGTCTGTATCCACTGGGTATTTAGTACTTGGAATGTCTTGTGGTACATTCTGTATAAAACAAGAGATTGTCACCTAGATAAGTACAATATAAAAAGAATACTCATATAAAACGGAGCAGATAAAGAGGAACAGTTAAAAGTATTACACTTCAAAGTAATAAGTACAGTGAAAATCGTCGAAACAGCGACATAGACAAAGCAGAAAAAAGCCGTCACTTAAATACAGTGCAAGTTCATATTCAATCATGAAATCATGAAAGTACATTCCACTAAGACTTTCCCAACAGCAAAACAGCCATGTGTCCACAGAAAACGTCAGCCAAGAGATATTCTCAAACTTTTAACTTTTACCACCCTATAGATCTACACCAACATTATATATTCCTCTTTACACTGGAGACTGGTAATTTTTACATCAAAACTTCCCACTGTTAAACTATTATATCTGAAATGTAGATTTCTCTAGAAAGTTTTGTTAGGATATTACACTGGGTTTAAAGTTTAGACATGCTATCTCTTCGGGTATTAAGGTTTAAAAAACTGATAATATGCTACGAATACCGCCTAATGATGCGCGAGAAACTCATCAAATAACGATTACCAAACCAAATTATCATTCTACTCGATTATATATTGCTAATAGACCTACTTTGGGATCAATAGGATTATAAACTAACATGTAAAAAGAAACTACAGCATAAAATCTTTACCAAGTTCTTCGGAGTGAGAAGGAAATCGAGCCAAGGCAAACTTGTTAATTGCATTATCGTAACCACCTGTTGAAACTAAACAGTGATTTCATGACCTCTATGTGATTATTTGTTTGTTAACTAGTTAAAGAGTTAACCCAGTTTGTCTGGTCATGAGACTCAATAATAATGTTCATAATGTAACAAACTACAATCAATATTTAATTCAGTTAATAAGGTCAGATTTTCAGCCAATTTTCTTCATTCAATGCACAAATCTGTCACCCTGGTAATATCTTGAGTAACCGAGACGAATTTATGTAACTCCTTTCATAAACGGATGTTCTCAGTGATACATTTTACGGTATTTTGAACTAATTGAAGCTTTACCACAATCTGTAGGAGACAGAGTGAGTCAACTCTTCTCTTTCAAAAACAAAGAAAAATCAATTTCTACATCTATTCACTCATATGCAGAAACCAAAAACAGTGAGAGTGGAATAATCGGGAAAGGAAATTACATCTGAGTGAACAATAAAGATTGTGTTCAAATCGGACCATAACTACATTAACCGATTGAATAAATTTCGCTTCGCTCAATAAGGCTCCTTCGTACGCGTATCTCGAGGTTTGAGTTACACCAAATAGAAAACCTGATGAAGCTTGACTACCGAGATAACAGGAGTATCTCGATTCCATTAGCAGCGTGTAAAATAATAAATACTGTAACATTGAAAGTAGTGAATATCTTTTGAACACTACTGACACAAAACGATAACTTTTCGATTACTCTTATCTTATGGAAATAGATGAGAAACTCACTGATATCTTGCATTTAATAACTTATAACGCCATTAGAAAGAACGCTAAAATGTTAAACTTGGAAATATCACTGAGAATATAATATTTAGACGGTGAATAGCTAGACTGCCATAACTACCACTAAGTGAATTACACTTATACAAAGGTCACTTGCATGTGACATTCACTATATACAAGTACATAGTGAATATACACAAGTATATTCTACGCTATATACAAGTAAAAGAGCATGTAATTTTTTTCTGTAGAAATCAAGATCCTTTTTTTTAATTTTAACTGAATTTGTTCTCATCATATTATTACACTGACGTCATAATTGCGTTTAATTCTAGAGACCACAAAACATGGATCATTCAGATCAAGGCTTTTAACAGTTTAAAATTACAGCAGAACCTTAACTATCCCAGATAACTTGGATCGAGACTACTTTGTATAACTAGAAACTCAGAATAATACGGACGTATTAAAACGAAACATTTTGTATAAAATGTTGAAAAAATGCACTGTGTACTGCTACTGAAATATTCATAAGGCAAGGAAACAGTATCAAAGTTGGCGTCGAATGACATGGACACTCGATTAATCAGAGCTCAGATAGTCAAAGTTCAAGCCGTATTTCGTAAACTTTTCCTAAAATTATTGACTTTTATGAGACAAGTATTTTTGCTTTATATCTGTGATTCATATCTTGAATTCAGAAATCGACTTGGATTTTATGAAGGTTATTTTCTTGCTCTTGCGCTGGACTGGAAAATTCCAGATGATGTAGATCTTATATTCTCGACGGTTCAAAATATTTGTGTCTTTATTAGACGAAATTTCTATCTTATGTACTAGATGTTTCTTTGATCTAATCCTTGCAGAATAAGTTATGTTATTGAGAAGGAGAACGAATATTGGGGGGAAAAAACAACGGAGTAGGATGTCCAGGTGATCTATTTCCATCCCATCATAAAAGAATCCAAAATCAAAATAAACATGCTTTTTGTAAAAGGACTTCACCTGGTGTTCACCAATATTATCATCGTCCAAACACTTAGAATCTTACATGCATTCATCAGACAAAAATATATTCTTCACTTAAAAAATTTCATTTTAATTCACTACTTATAACCTTTTTTTTATGCAATCTAAAATACACTCTTTAATAAAATGGAGAACTTTTTACAAATTCCAAAAATAAATTTTAAATATAACTGCCATGTAACAATACAGTACTGAAGCTTTTCCAATGTTTTATACATGTAATTTGTGAGGTGGACTGAACATATACTTTGCAAAACCGATGTAAATGTGTTATTTCTCACCTCTTCTATATATAATCTGGAACTTACTGAGGAAAATATTTCTAGCAGAAAAGGGAATGAAAAATGTCACATAGAATACATGGCTTTTTGTACACTAAGGTAGGATAAAATCTCGACTGCAAGACTACTGTATTTCTGATAAGGGAAAATATAAAGAAAGTCACTCACAAATTCGGTCTAAACGGTAATTAATTTCACCGGAAAAAGAGGAAAAACAATTCAAGTGGATTTTTAGGAATGCCAAATAAATTTTGATTGGTTCTTATTTGGCGCATGTTGCTGTTCTTTCGTCGCGCACATTAAAGCGACTTGAGAAGAACTGGTGAAATAGAATGTCTTGTGTAGGTTGTGGTCGTCTGAATGATCTCTGATTGGTTTTCTACTTTTGTCTTTGGCGTTCTTTTTGGACTAATGGATGAGACACGACTTTAAAGAGCCAGAGACAGAATGTGACGCTTGGTCACCGCGCTGGACAGTGATGATACATACTTTTATGTATTGGTGTAAAGTTGTTGATGCGATTATGTTGACTACTGTATGTTTTCTTAATAATCTTGGAATAGTAAGAACTTAAATATTTTAGCTGTTGGTCGTCTTCTCTACCTTTTTGGGATGACGACACCATACCGCACTGTACCAATACAACAAGTTATTGGTGAGGTGATGGTGTCAGGGATCAATCTTCAAGTGATCCGAGGATAACACCTCATCATATTGAATCACTGTCAGACGAGACAAACACCTGAGCTGACATCATATTCTCAATCTCCTACACCAAGTCAAAGTGATACATTTGAGGCCACTACATCACTACTCCCTACGTACACAACGGTCTCGAACTGGATCGAGTTTCGAACTCGCAATGCTCTGGTTGCTAATTCGCGACTCAATCAACTGGGCAACCTAGGCCTCGGGGGTGAGTTGGATGAGGTTTTGACTCTTTAAGCTGAGGGTGACCTTAGTGGCTTGATGGTGAGTTGTTTGAGGACGGTGGGTGATATCTTTCTAACTGATAAATTTCTGGACAGCCAACAGTCGCTACTTGTGCTAATATGACAAATTGGGTTTCTTCAAGAATCCACTATAGAAAATGTGCAAGTATCGTTTATATAGCAACAGGCAGGTACAGACTTACTACTTGGTGTAGTTCTCGTCACAGGCAGTACTTGCGTAAAGGTTCCACGCTATTAATAAATGTTTACGCCATCTGGATATCATAATTTTAAAATTCATTTCAATAAGGATTTTTCAATTTTGAAGTACAAAATTAACTTTGACCGCTTACTTGTACACTTTTATTCTCTGTTTTAACTGCAGAACAAACAAATCTTCAAGCAGCTATTAAAACACATTTTTCTAAATTCTTACTCAACGCTTATTGTTCTTTAAGACTTAGAACATAAAGGAGAATGTATGAATCGAATGTACATACGAATTAGAATACGAATATATTTGGAAATTGAATTGGGTACTTCCCCCTATTTTCCCAGTGTATGGAGAGACAAGCGTAAAGAATAATAGTGGTTGCAAGTAACGAAATAACAAGAGAATAAATTTGACACTTTTTAATTATCCTAGACGTTTACATTTGTTATGGACATGGTCTTAGATGTTTACAGATTTAATGTTATGGTTGTAGCGGATACAATGCATGTCCAACCCTGTTGACTGTCCAAGCTCGAATCTGGTCCCCGTAGGGTAGTTTTTCCTTTGGCCCCATCGGAAAGGGTTCCAAAAGTTTCAGTTTGCATAAGGAGATAGTTTTTTTTCTTTCTTTGCTTGTTTGCTCTTTCCTCCCACGTGGCGTTACTCAACACTTATTAATCAAAAAAATCTGTAAAGTAATCACGGAATAATTTTAAAGCCGCCAAAATTACATACATACATCAACAGATTCATTATTCAAGTCACGGTACCATTCAGATTTCTTCTATTCTTACATAACCTTAAATCGTAAGTTTTTCAATGTGTTTCGTTGCTTCAAATTTTAATCGTGAAGTAATTAGTTTTTCTACTGAGCTTTCTAGATATTAACATATTATTCATCAGCAATTAAGAATTTTGAATTTGTGTAGATTTAATGGGAAAAAAACCCAGTAAAATAACGTTAGATATTTTTTAATGTGAGCTTTAAATTACGTTTAGCGTGCTTGAGATATTTTTAATTGTACCGCAACTGTATTTCTTTAATTAGTGCGAAGATCTATCTAATTTAAGAATTTTTTACAAATATTCTAATATTCTAATATAATAATTTAAGAATTTTTTACAAATATTCTAATATTATCTTTAGTATACGAGTCTCTTAATCATACCGAGTTCTCTATTCAAATCTTGACATTTTTTTGTTTTTTTCATAGGGGGGGGGGGCTAGAAGATAAAAATGTACTAAAACTGCATTTAATATTATTAATTCTTCACAACTTTTAATGCAGTTATAGTAGGAAGCAAGAGCAATATTTTAACTTACTAATAAAATACCAAATCAAAGTCAAATAGAAATCGGAACACTATAGCATTTTAAAATACTTTTTATCGAATCCACATTTATTATTTTAAAAGTTCAAAACTGCTAATTATGATAAATTCATTTTGCTCATTAGGCACAAAAAAATTATTTTAAATTATGAAAAATGCATGGAAGGATTTTCCTGTTTCGGATAATTTTTATTTTGCGTTGAGTTCAATGATGTAACCTAGAAGCGTCTAAACGAACTGCATTTAAATTACCATTCGATGGGTTACGAATTCGAAACTTGATCCGTAGTGTGCTTGAGAGTATGTACAATGTACTCAAGTGGGTGTGTTGTGGAAGTTTGGAGAGTGGGGTGCCAACTCAGGTGTTGTTCTCGTTATGTGACCATGATTCAAAATTACGAGGCCTTCCCCTTGGATCTTTTTCCTTCGGGGTCGTTCCCGGACCGTTGCTGGTAGCCCATTCTGTTGCACCAGTGTGAGATGTTACCTTTTAAGATGATCAACAATCTTTCTAACATTAGAAGTTCAATGATTTTATTACCTACATGTCGACTTGAGTTACTTATGGACTAGACCAGGTTAGAATGGGGTAGTTTTAATAATTTGAACTCTCTGGTGTAAATATTTGACAATCTGCATTATAGAACTTTTCTGATGTATCAGGGAGCTCTCAGAGCCATTCCAGACACCGTCCCCTCTTGAATTAATAAGGAATTGCTATAGAATTTATGCCTCTCTATTAGTGGAAACTGCATTACACTCCACACCAAAATGAATCATCCTCTCATCTTGTCTTATACCACTCTTGCTACTCTGTCACGTCTGCAGGTTTATAATTTCTGTTATTATGACATCTAATTATATATATATATATATATATATATATATATATATATATATATATATATATATATATATATATATATATATATATATATATATATATATATATATATATATATATATATATATATATATACACAATTAAAAAATTATTCCTGAGAAAATTGCTTTGAGGTTGGCCGCCGCCTCCGAGTATTTTTTCACATGTCTTTTACAGTTTCGCAGCCCATTGCATCAGAAATAATTAATTTTTGCAAGCTAAGCTAAATTCATCTTCCCACGCCGTGATCCATCTGTTCCCATCTATTTACTATATTATATCCCATCAAATGATACCATAAAAGCTATGAAATCTGTCTGAGTATTGCTGATCAGGGAATAATTAATTTGTTGATACGCAACTTGTACCTTGTTGCGCCATCTCTTGAAGCACTCGAATCATGACTGTGGTCTAATAAAGACGTCTTTTTCATTACTCTATGTGCTGCTCGTATTTTATAAGTAACCTAGTAGTGAGACTTGTAAGAAAGTCGTCACAAGTCGACAGGATTTAATTCCTGTCTCGAAACCCGGCGGTACGATGCTAATTTGAAGTTTTTAAAAAGAATTAAGCACGATGAAAGTGACCAACAATGGCGGCAGTTTGTCTTTTTCTGCCGCGTTAAGGAGGAAGAGGAATTGTTTCTTGTTTCTCTTTACGATTGATAGAAGAGTGGATGCGTTATCCAAAACAGCTGACGAAGAAAAAATATTTCGTCTCCCTCGCTTCGGAATGGTTAACGGTATGTACCCAAAGGTCGCCGGCAGAAAGAGCAGATCTCGAGGTTCCTGGAGTTCAAGCCCCTCAGCGGAACAACCTCACCTTGGAGAAGACCGACCCCTGCCTTCCCACCAAGGGCTCGGTTACAGCAACCACGGAGTAGGAGACAACAACAGTATCAGGGCCCATCATCCGGACCATGGAGATCACCATATGCGCATCTTTACTTTGGAGGACCATAACTTTGGAGACCTAGGCCTATCCAAACCCAAGGAGTGACAACCCCACCACGAGATAGACCCACAGCGACCTGCTACAAGTGTGACCTGCAGGGCCACTTTGCCTGAGACTGCAGAAAGTGATTTCGTGTATGGCCCCCCACCAGTATGCACTGTACCGGAAACGTATTTCTTGTGACCGAGATGTGTTTTACAGATACTGGACAAGACTTACTGGGACTCATTGACACTGGCAGCAATGTGACTATAATAAGCGAAGCTTTTGTCAGGTCTTTAAAATACAGAGAAATGGGGGGGGGAACAGTTGCAGGTAGTGTGGCAAACCAATGGACGATTAAACGTAACCAGAATTATAGAGGTAAGTGCCAAAATAGGAGAAATTAAGGAAAACATCATAATGTATGTTATTGACTCTGATTTGCCTTATTTGTTAATTTCCTTGCAACATGCGGCACTATTTGATTTACATCTCGATATAAAAAATGGAAAAATTTTTCAAAAGAGTAAAGATATTACGTATTGTAATAAGAAAGGTAAAGCGGAGTCAATGACTACATATCATTTGAGGAAAATTAATGAACAACATAAAAATTATGTAAAATTTAGTAAAAGTTATAATGATGTTACAGATAGTGAGAATTATGATGCGATAGGAACGAGATATTTTTATAAGAATTATAATAAACACATTATAGTAAAATTATTAAGTGTATTGATAATGTTTATGTGGCAGAGAGAAGTGCTGGAGATGTTGAGCTTCTACAATAATTACAGCAAGTGGGGATTGCACCCCCTTGACTGAAAATTTTAAAAGTCATTTCGCTATGCAGGAAAATTTACCTCGATTTGCAGAAATGGACCAAAACACAGAACTCGCATCTCTGGTACTCTCCTTTCGGCACATATTTTCCAAAAAACAAATTTTATATAGGACGAATTAGAATGGAACTTTGGCGGCATGAAGACTGTGATGAATGTTAAACTTGTTTGTTTTTTTTAATAATTATTTTTGTTTGTATGAAATTGGATTTTGAAGGAGAGTTGTTTTACTCTTTCACGTATGTGTTTCATATTTTTCTATTAAAGCTTAAACATACAATTATTATCACGAGAAAACATTACTCTGATAAATTAATTGGAATTAAGTAAAGATGTATTCATCCGGATTCATGTACCAAGAGACATTAATGAGATTTTGTTAAAAAAAAAAAAAAAATTGTACTTTGTGTTTTTATCTCGCAAGTATCCCCTGAGATGGAGCAAAAGAAATAAATGCGTGATCACGCAGGAGAATTGATTGTATTTTGTATTTGCAAGTTGAAAAGTAAAGTGAATGAAGTATATAAGGATGAGTAGATTTTTTTATGTGTACTTAATACTGGAAGGAAGTGAAATGTTAATTAGAAATAAATAGACACAGAGAATAGTAAGGGTTATATTATGTGTAGAAACAATTGAAAGAAAGTTGTGTTAATTGAAAGGAATTTGTGAATTTTTTTGTTTATTACGAGGAACCATAACTAAAAAGGACTTGGAGAAAATTTTTGATGCATCCTAAAGCCTGGCTTATAGTAGCGCTACTTACCTATTGCTTGTATATAATTAAATTACAGTGATAATCATTTTATGATTTACAAGAAATGTTGTACTTTCATGGTTGGTTTTTGAACTTATTCGAGACAGTAGATAAATGAAAAGATTAGGGTAAGCCCCTGGGTCTTTGATATTCTGAAGTTCGTACTGGTCTCACAAATTAATGTATTATAGTTGGAAATATTTTTATTATTGTTTTTTATTATGCGATTATTATAACATGCTGTTTATAGTATTATTGGTTTTTATTGTTTCATTTTCATTAGGTTAGTTTTTCAGAACACAATTCTCTGGAAACTGGTTGTATTATATTGTACAGTATTTGATTTAGTATGATTGTGAACTAGTGTGGTATTGATGCTCATTGATAATTGTATTATGATTACCATTTATTGTGTTTTATTTTACTTTTATGGATCCTATATTCTAATTGTTTATTGCGTTTATACTCTTTACCATGACTGAGATAAAGAGTCATTAATGTTAAAAGTGCTTTTGTATGTTAGTTTGTTTGTCAATAGATGGATAGCAAGTGGGTAGATAGAAGTTTTGGGTTATCGGGTTGCTAGTTAATTCCAAATTTTAGGTTTTCATAAACAGCTTCTTCCTAGATGTCCTACACCCTATGGACGCATAAAATGTAGTCTTCTTGGGACGAGGGATGTAACATTAAAAAATTATTCGTGAGAAAATTGCTTCGAGGTTGGCCGGCGCCTCCGAGTATTTTTTCACGTGTCTTTTACAGTTTCGCAGTCCATAGCATCAGAAATAATTAATTTTTGCAAGCTAAGCTAAATTCATCTTCCCACGCCGTGATCCATCTGTTCACATCTATTTACTGTATTATGTCTCATCAAATGATACCATAAAAGGCAATGAAATCTGTCTGAGTATTGCTGATCAAGGAATAATTAATTTGTTGATACGCAACTTGTAACTTGTTGCGCCATCTCTTGAAGCACTCGAATCATGACTGTGGTCTAATAAAGACGTCTTTTTCATTACTCTATGTGCTGCTCGTATTTTATAAGTAACCTATTAGTGAGACTTGTAAGAAAGTCGTCACATATATATATATATATATATATACTCATTGGCATAAAAATTTGCGCACCAAGAAAAAGTCGTCAAAATGAAACGAAATTTTACACATGTAAGTACTACTTTGATATAAGTGTGATTAGAAAATCAAAGAAAAGGATCATTTATTGCAGAAAAAAGTACAAATGAACGGAAGTTTTAGTACTCTGTTAGACCCCCTCTAGCGCGAATGCACGATGCGATACGAGCGGGTATTGAGGCATACAAGTTCCGTATGATGTCCTGAGACATCTCGTTCCACAGTTGCTGTAAACGCGCCTCTAGTTCAACCAAACTCGTAGGATGTCCAACTTGCCGTCCCAAATGATCCCAGATATGCTCGATTGGTGACAAATCTGGGGATCGAGCAGGCCAGGGAATGATGGTAATGTGGCGGAGGCAGTCTTGTGACATCCTTGCTGTGTGTGGCCGAGCATTGTCTTGTTGAAAAATGGCTCCTGGGAGCCCTGCCATGAATGGAATCACATGTGGCTGAAGGATGTCATGGGCGTACCGCTGGGCTGTCATTTTGCCATGGGTCAATATTAGGGTGACCGTGTATTGTAAGCAATGGGACCCCATACCATCACACTAGCTGTGAGAGTGGTAAGTCGCTGTAAAGCGAAGGCAGGATTGAGGCGTTCACTAGGGGGCCTCCACACACGAACACAATTGTCATCACTGCTCAAATTGAATCTAGATTCGTAGCTGAAGGCGACCTGGTTCCATTCCGTTGCAGTCCAATCCCGTCGTGCGCGACACCACTCCAAACGGAGGCGTCGGTGGATGGGTGTCATTGGCAGCACACGTAATGGGCCCCGCGATACCAGATGTCCTTTAGCCAGGCGCCTTGCGATGACGGGAAGACACAGGGGCCCGTAGTGAAGGTGCTGCCTGTGTCTGGATAGCGGCCAATGAGGCAGTTTGCTCTACGGGTGCGTTTCGTATGATGTGACGGTCTTCTCGACGACTGGTCTGTCGAGGGCGTCCTGAGCCTGGTCGCCGTGTAAATGACGTCTCTTCTGTCCACTGTTCCCAACACCTCCTCAGAGTAAAATCAAAGCGGCCTACTTGAAGAGCTACTCGCCGAGCTGACCACCCAGCTTCCATCATCCCGATGATTCTTCCCCTCTCGAACTCTGACAGCTGCTCATATTGTCTTCGATGGCGGCGTAACGACATGTCTACCTCAGCGTTTCCTTTGCGAAAGATTAAGTACACTCAAACAAGCTCTGCTTACCTGTTTTATACTCCAAGGAGAACGAAGTTCAACGCCCTCTAGTGGCATTACGCAATGCGCATTCACGCTGCATTTATAATCATTTGCATATCTGGTCTACATGTACCTTCATGTATTTCTTGGTGCGCAAATTTTTATGGCAATGAATGTAAATATATATATATATATATATATATATATATATATGAACCTCCTTCACTCGTTGGAGAAGACACTCTTGATCAAGCACAAAAAACAGCCAGAATCAGCCGAAACCTACAACGTTCACCGTACAACAGTCGAAAGACAGTTAGAAGCGTTGGGTTTCACCAGAAAGTTGGATCGTTGCGTTCCCCATCAGATTACTGCAGATCAACAGGACAGGCGAATCGCTACCTGTGTTTCCTTGCTTTCCCGGTATAAAAGTGAGCCATTGACACGGGTTGTGACAGGAGATGAGAAGTGGGTTATGTACCGTAACGTAAAGCGTCGACAGACTGTGTTTCGGCCTTCTGAACCGCCTACATCGAAGTCGAAATCGGAACTTCATCCCAAGAAGGTTTTGTTGAGTGTGTGGTGTGATGTGCAGGAAATAATTTAGGTGACAAGAGGTCCTGCCGCCTCAATCATTAATGTCGTCTTCTACTGTCTTCTGTTTGACATACTGCACAGAATTGGTTGCGAAGAGGCACAGCGTCGTTAATCACCATGGTGTTATCCTCCATCACCATAACGCGAAATCCTATGCTGCTGTCATCACTCATTAAAAACTAATGGGTTTTGATTGGGAGGTTTTACCACAACATCCATATTCTCCTGACTTGGTACCAACTGTCTATCACCTGTTTCATACGTTTACCAACTCTTTGAGCCAAAAAATCTTTGATGATCTTAATGATGTAAAAACTGCCATCCAATACTTTTTTCACTTCAAACTCAGAACTTTTACCGACTGACTTGACCTCTTGTCATCTTTCTCCTACCAGAAAGATGACAAGAGGTCATAGATAGTAATGGCGAATATGCAGTCTTAGGTTATATACATTTTGTATTCTTTGCATTTCTTCATAGTCACAAAAAAAGGGTAAAACTTTTGCTCTTGCCTAATATTAACAATGAGTAAAAGATGTTAATATAAGATATAAGAATGATAGTAATACTCGAAAGAAACGTCGTTTACATTGAAAAATAATAGTTTTTATTAAACAAAGAGAAATCAGAAATCTGCTATGATACGTTCATCTCTGAATAAATAAATATACTAAACATACTTATTTGAAAATCAACACTGTAGGAATACATTTTACACTCAGTTTAATTGAAAGTCAACAAATTTTAAGGTTCGTTTTAAATGTGTAACATTTTCCCGTGATAAAGTAATCATAACTGAACGATCAGAAATATTTGCAAAAATAGTGATCCAGACATGCCTTTAGATTTGGTGAATAGAAGTTATGAAAATATTGTAATGAACAATATAATTCGAAAAACCCTTCAGAATGTAGAATACATGCATATCTATTTTTTCTATGACTATTTTCAGTCAGTAAAATATTTCGAGAGAAGGCGATCCTATGAAATTTGAATTTCAAAAAATAACATTTTTTAAGCTATCTTGTCAATACATCTCCTAGCATTTGTCTAAAGCAAAATTCATGGATGAATGCTGTATAGTCATAGTTATGTTGTATGTTGTTGCATGAAAATATGCATTACATAAATGTATATTTCATTTTTTAATAGTGCTATGTTCTAAAACATTTTATGGAGGTAGTAAATCTACAGTTATGTTACGCAAACGTCAGGATATAAAAACTTGTCTTCAATCTTACAGTATATCATAAAACATTTATAGTCTGTACAACTTAATTGTTTAAAATCTTAAACAAATCGGGGGAAAAATTATTCTGAATAATAGTTTTGTTCGAAGAGTAAATTTTCTACAACTACTTAAACGGAAGAATATTTATTCTGTATTAATAATCTTGTTTGAATTACATTTAACTAATACAAAAATATATCGAACTTATAAAAAAGGCAAAATAAATGTTCTGTTCAGAAACAATATTCTAAAATATTCTGTTTAAAATAAGTCTGTTAAATGATCTGTTCATTATAAATATTATAAAATGTTCTGCGTGGAATAAATGATCTTCTGAAACGATTATTCACCCAGATCTTTTATTCTAAATAACAATTTTTATTTTGAACTAGCAAAATACCCGACCTTACTCGGTTTGAATTGGTTTACTCTAGATTGAAGAGATAATCAAAATATATAATGACTTACGTTTTTTGTAGAATAAAAATTTATTTTAACATCTTTCGCCATCTTTATATTTTCTACAACTTACTTTGGACACAAATCCTACACATGCATATCCATTCATGTAATACATTTCACATACATCGCACAATTGCTGTATGACAAAGCTACAAAATGACGAAAGGTGATACTAAGGTTACTACTATAAAAGACGATTTATATGAAGATTTGGAATTCCCTTTCTTAAGTTCTTTTCATGTTCAACTCAATTAATTAAAATTACGATTTACGGCGAGTGCTCTCGCACTCATAGTCAACAAAACAATATTTTTTTACTTGTGGCACTCTTGCCTCCGGTATGCGACATTGTGAAATTTTGCAATCTTCTAATGTCATTATTACAACGAATTTTTTAATGTTTGAAAAAGTTCCAGTTTGGTTTAATAAACATTATTATTCTTTCAATAAAGGCATTATTCTTTAAATAACGGCATTATTCTTTAAATAACGGCATTATTCTTTCAATAATGGTATTACACTTAAAATTTACTGAAAATTTATACTGACTTACCTAACATTTTTAAGTCTAATACTTTGTGGTGCTGTTGCGTGTGATGAGAAGGAAAACACATTTATTAAAATAATAAATATTTAAAACAGGAAACAGCGAAGTAAAACAAAATAAAAGATGTCGCAAAAAATTGTTCTAAAGATATTAATTTGTGATTCAATTTTATCTCTTGATCTCGCACAGTTGCCACAACTTACAACTAAAAGTGTACAAAATTTAGAAATGTGAAATTAATTCAGAGCGAAAGAACCAGAAAAAATATCACTGCTCGCGCGATCTTGTTCATTCTCGTTTCATTGAAAAATATCGTCTGTCCCAAATATTCTTAAATCGTTTTCATTGCGCAAAGAATAAAAATAAGACTCAAATAAATGAAGTATCAGAGATGAAATTCCATAAAAAAAAAAAATTTTTTTGAAGAATAATTACTTTTTCAGCAGTACTGGTAAAGCAATCGAAGTAATCGTAATATTCAATAGACATTCCAATTTTTCCAAAACTACCAAATTATGGTTGATTTGAGTATACTTACTCAGGTGTTTTAGCATGAAACTCAACTAAATATAACAATAAAGAAATGTTTAATATTGCATTCACTAAACTAATAGATAATGTATAAAATAAAATACAATGCAATCAAATATCTGGAATACAATTCATGTGATGTCTACACAAACACACTAACACAAAATCGAGCATAGAACAGAAAGACGGACAGACAGACTTTTGCAACCAATGCCATTCACTAAATGAAGATAAGTACTCACTGTATGCAAATTTTCATGAAAATATCTTAAACCGCGTGGACGTGTATAGGGCACAACATACAGACAGACAGACAGACGGACAGACAGACACCAAACGAAAAAAAGGCGGATTCGGCATCAGAAGGGTCCAAAACGGATAGAAAACTTGAAATGGGTCGAAAATATTGAATGTACAAACAAACACTCCATTCTTATTTATATAGATTTATTAAACTATTCGGAAAGGTTTATCAATGTTCAGTTTATAATGGCATTCGTTGTATTTAATCTCTGATTTCTGTACTTTTCAGCAGAAGCCTATCGTGTGTGTGGCGAAGATGGTCAATGGCTATGGGGCAACTGGACCAACTACACTCAGTGTTTGGATTTACTACCACAAGAAGCGGTAAGTGCCTCTTGGGCGACAAAAACCTTCCTTCTCCTTAATACTTAACGAAATAGAGTGCTTCTGCCAAGTTTGATTTCCTGCTCCAATTCGTAATTAAAAGCGTTATATGTACCATGTCTAAAGGTAGCAGGCAACGAGATGGAATGAAAAGCTCATAATGTGGAAAACATACTAAATCTTCCAAGTCCTTTTCTATCAATTCTGGAGACTGAGTCTTGGAAGATGTTATTACTTAGTTCCAGGGTATTGACAGTTGACTACGTTAGTTTTATCAGTATATTTATCATGAATGGGCTGAGATTATCGATCCAGTTTGTGCTATATTTCTCTAGAACTCAATCTCTAAGCATTACTATTAGAATAGATCGGTTTTATCTTTGAAAATTTTATTGTATCGCTAGCAAAATATCCAATCTCACTGGGGTTGAATTGGGTAACTATTGATTGAAAGTGATCAGAAAAATAATAACTTTGCTCTGTCGTGTAAAAATGCCAAATCATTTAAGTGTAAAATGATTTTTAATACTTTTTTGACACTTTTATAACTTTTACAACCTATTTGGCACATAAATCCTGTACATGTATGTTCATCCATGTAATACATTTCACGAATATCGCATCCCTGCTAAAGGTTAAAAGTGACGAAAGGTGGTAGACACTAAGGTAAGTACTAAAAAGGACGATTTTTAAGTAAGATTAGGAGCACTTAGTATGTTCTAAAAGCGAATACGTTTTATCTTGAAAATTCTGTTTTGTGGCGCGCGAAATAATAAAAGAACTTGTTTAAAAATTGAATGTCTTCAGTACGGACGAAGCAAAGGTAACCTATTATCATTTTAATGGTAAATCTAATCGGAAATAAGCCACTTTGAACTTCTGTACCTATGAAAAAGAATTTGCGATATTTCAAAAGTCCCAGTTCGTATATTTTTAACATTAACGTCCTTTCAATAATGGTAAAATTCCACATGAAAATTGCTTTATTCTAACTTACATGCCATTTTAAAACAAATACTCTGCGGTGTATTTGCGTGTGATGAAAAGAAAAAACTATTTATTAAAATAATATATTTTTTTAACAGAAAACAGAGAATTAAAACAAATTTAAAGTTGGTAGGAAAAAAGTTGTTCTGAAGATACAAATTCGTGATTCTTTCTTACATTTTGATCTCGCATAGCTTCCACAGCTTACAACTAAAAATAAGACAAAATTTAAGAGCACAAAAATTAATTTCGAGCGAAAGAACCAGAAAATATTACTGCACGTAGCAAAAGAACACGAGTTTCCATTACGTTGCAGAAAGGTTTGTCTCAAATATTCGAAAAAAAAGTTTATAATTTGAAAATAAGATTAATAAGGCTTAAAATACATAATAATTAATAGTTTTCGAAACATAGTTTATTTTTTCAGCAGTACTGGTAAAACAATCCAAGTAATTTCAATGCTCAATATACCTTTCCAGTTATTTCAAAAACTACCAAATTTTGGTTAATTTAAGTATAGTTAAACAGATGTATACCTAAATATATATGCAACGAAATTTCAAATAATGTATTCGCTAAACTGAAATATTTGTAGATCTTTTCATTTACAATGTTGAATTAAGAGGCGAATTCTGCTTCAGAAGAGACGAAAACGGATAGAAAACACTTGAAATGAGTCGAAAATATTCAATATATAAATAAACACTCCATTCTTATTTATATAGATTTTACGTGTTTGTTTCATTAAAATAGATGTATTTAATAGGACTTTGGGAACACAGTTACATGAGAGCTTCAATAAATATATGGGCAATTCCACGCCAAACATGGGACATGTAAGTGAAAAACCTTACCTCAACTTTTCTTTAGTCCTTTTCTAGATAGTTAAAACTTTTATACTTGAATTCGGTAACAATAGTAAGCATTTATTTTATCAGTACGTGATCAACTGTTCTAGAACCAACGGTATGAATTTTTATTACTTAGAACTTGGATGCTTGCAAATTTTTCTAATAACATTGTGTATTTTTGTTCAATTTTCATGCATAATAGAAAGAGCTATTAAAAAAGAGGAAATTATATCGAATTTTTTTTAACAGATATCAATAACTATATTTATGGAATGACTACGAAAAAGTGCTTAATATAATGTAACGTAAATCACAAAAACTTAGTTTTTTTAATAATTTTATAAAATTCTGCTTTTAAAATTAAAACTTTCTCCTCTTGCTTAGAATGAAGCCTAAGAGTAACTGATAAACTTTATTTTAATTCACGCCTTTTCTTATATGATAGAACACATTTAGTTTTATAACGTGAATCACACATAATCTGTCTTTGATTAAATGTTGCACATTGGCTTTCATCTATCTATATAAATAAGAATGGGGTGTTTGTTTGTATATAGAATATTTTCAATCCTTTCAAGTTTTCAATTCGTTTTGGACCATTCTTATGCCAAATATGAGTCTTGCGCGTTTGGAACCGCTCAAACCAGAGATCGCTAAGGCGTTGCCTGGGGTCCCAGAAAGTCGGCCGGATGCTCATGCTTTTTAGTCTTGTTGTGGTCCGGAATTAAAACCGGCAGACACCCGCCCCTTGGACCGTGAGGTCACTTGACCAAGCGGAATGCCGGTTAGTGCCGGAGGTGCTTTCACCGGTACTCTCGGTTTCCACTGCGTAAGCCGTAATAGCCGATGGTGGGCGATGGGCGTTTTCGGCGTTATGCTGAGTGCTGGTGATTTTATTCGGAGGTGCCTGGCTGGGGCTGCCGGGCTTACAAGTGCCTGGCGATTCGGATTACTTTCCGACGGCTGGTTATCGGATCGGGTCGGCAAGGAAAAGGCTGTAGGCTCGTTTGGGAGAAGTGATCCAGCGGGTAGGGGCAGGCCGCTATCCTTCCGGTCAAGTAGGGGCAGGAACCTCCCCGAGGTGCCACCTGGTAACTAGGATGTCTGGAGGATTGCCTCTCCGGACCTACCCTAGGCTAATACCTGCACGCTTACGAATTTAGGTTATCTGGTAGGCGGCAGAGCTCCACATATCACCGTGGATGATGGACCCGGTACTACCGCCCACGGGCCGGACATTAGGGTGAGAGAACAGTCTGCTGTCCTGTTGGGCTATTGAGGAGGGGGCGCTCTCCTAGTAGATGCCCTGGAGGTTTTGAGCTTCCTGTGAGTGACGCCTCGCCACTCAGTAATGACAACAATCCAGCTCCACTCAATATTCGGGGTCGCCACGGCGATGAACTCTAATGAATCTGATAGCTTCTCTCTTGAGGTGAGCATGATGAATCCAGCGGGTGAGCAAGGCGGCCCCCTGTTGAATGATAACTATGAGCTGGGACGGACACCTCATGCTTTGGCGGGGGCCGTGCAGGCTATCGGGGGACTCCGACCACGTCTCGGATAGCCTGGCGCACCTAGCGCGCCTCCCACATGCACGGGTCTTCTTTTTCAGTCGAGGCCTTCCCTGCTAATCCGGTGTGGGTTTTAAGTAACTCGGTACGGAGGGGATTGCTTCCATTCAGAAGAAGAAGGCTGTCTGTCTGTCTGTCTGTCTGTCTGTCTGTCTGTCTGTCTGTCTGTCTGTCTGTCTGTCTGTCTGTCTGTCTGTCTGTCTGTACACGTCCACCCGGTTTAATATATTTTCATAGAAATTGGCATGCAGTGAGTACTTTTCTTCATTTAGTGAGTGAACTTGTTGAGAAAGTCTGTCCGTCTTTCTGTTCTATGTTCGATTTTGTGTTTGTGCAGGCCTCGCTTGAATTTTATTCCAGATATTTGATTGAAATGTGTTTTATTTTATACATTATCTATCAGTTTAGTGAATGTAATTTTAAACATTTCTTTATTGTTACATTTAAATTAGTTTCATGCTAAAACACCTGAGTAAGTATACTTAAATCAACAATAATTTGGTATTTTTGATAAAATTGGAATGTATATTGAGTATTGCGATTACTTTGATTTGCTTTACCAGTACTGCTAAAAGAACAATCATTTTTTTTATGGAATTTTAGCTTCGATACTTCATTTATTTCGAGTCTTCTTTTTGTTATTTGCGCAATGTAAACGATTTAATAATATTTGGGACAGACGATATTTTTCAACGAACGGGAAAGAAACGGAAACTCGTATTTCTTTCCATCTGAAGAAATTTCGTACTTCTAAATTTTGTGCACTTTTTAGTTGAAAGTTGTGGCAACTGCGAGATCGAGAAATATAAAGGAATCACAAATTAATATTTTTCGAACAACTTTTTCCCGACATCTTTTATTTTGTTTTATTTCGCTGGGTTTTTTTTCTGTTTTAAATATTTATTAGTTTAATAAATTGGGTTTCTTTTTCATCACACGCAACATTAGCACAAATTATTCGACTTAAAGTGGCAGGTGAGTCAGAATAAAGCACATTTTAAGTGCAATTATGCCATTGTTGAAAGAATAATGCCGTTATTGTAAGAATAATAATGTTTAAAAAATCCGAATTAGAACTTTTGAAGCATTAAAAAAAATTATTTGTTATAATGAAAGGAGAAAATTGCTAAATTCCACAATGTCGCATGCCGGATGCAAGAATTCCACCAGTGAAAAAATAGTGTTTTGTTGACTATGAGTTCGAGAGCACTCGCCGTAAATTGTCGTTTTTATTAATTGAGTTGAACATGTGAAAAGAACTCAAGAAATGGAATTCCAAATCTCCCTCTAAAAGTCTTTTGTAGTAGTAACCTTAGTGTTACCTTTCGTCATTTTGTAGCTTTGTCATACAGCAAGAGTGTGATGTATGTGAAATGTATTACATGAATGGATATGCATGTGTAGGATTTGTGTCCAAAGTAAGCTGTAGAAATTATAAAGATTGCGAAAGGTGGTAAAATATTATTTTATTGTACGAAAAATGTAAGCCATTACATATTTTCAATCTAGAGTAAACCAATTCAAACCGAGTAAGATTTTGCTACTACAATATAAAAATTATATTACGGCACCTACAACTGCAGAAAGGCACAGAAAACGCAGTAAAAAATAAAAAGCAAGAAGGAAATTATGACGATTATGAAGAAAAGAATAGTCTTACTATGAAATAATACCGATGCAGAAAGGAAACAAATCATTGAAAATGCCAGTAGCTGTACAAAAAGATTTAAAAACAGAAGAATGTAAAAAATTCAGAAGTGTCACATTTTAAGGAACAAGGAAACAAGCATCTCAATAATACAAAAGTGCGAACAGTTTTGTCTAAGTTATGACCCGAGTAAAATGAAGTTTATCTAGCTCTCCATGTCGTAAGGAATTTATGTGATGAAATTTTTTAGCAGCATTTGTAATGCGAGTTTTAATTCAGTTAGTAATCATTCGAAATCATCAGCTTTAATAAGAGGTACAGTAGACAAAATAATATCATTTTGTTAAAGAAATGATATTATACTAATACCTCCTGGGCCTTAAGACGTCGCTACGAAGGAAGTGTTTAGTAAATAATGTGCACGAATTCGTAGAAATTGCCAAAAGAAGTAGAAGATAAAAGGGTTTTTTTATTCTAAGGAACGAAATAGGCTTATAAACTCATGACTTCAATTCCAGCATATTTCGTCAAATGACAGTCCTACACCTCACCTATATGTATTATAAAATCAAAGCTGAACACTGAATTGTAGTAAAATATGTAGTGATCGGTATGAAGCGAATAATATCATCTAATTTCACAATACTATTGAGTTAACCGCCTTTGCCGTAATAAAGTTGATAATTTTCCTATGGCCCCATCTGGGGAGAGTTTTCATTGATTATTATTCCTTACCATTTAGGCTTTGAAATAGCCTTAGTATATTGCTCGCTATTAAATGTAGTGTAACTACATATTATAAACTAGGTTTTTTTTTTTCATAAATCTAAACATTTTTTATTTAATGTTAAATCAACTTTGAGTCAAAATAACTTGATTCATATTTTTAATTCGCATTAATAATAACGCATAGTAAATATGTTCATAGGAAATTATTTTTAATGCAATTTCTTTCATTAATAAGCAGTTATTCCCAAATATGGTATACAATGTTGATTTTAGCACAGATTAAAATTTCCAAAATGTTATTAAAAAGCATTCAGTCCTCAGAATTAGCAAATGCAACGCGAGTCACAATAGTATGTAACGTGCGTCTCATAAAAAAATCACCGTATTTTATTAATTAATGGAGTAATTTCAGTTTTCTTTGATTTGTCATGGCCTGGAACTCTGAGTGAAGCATCAAATTTCTTTTTTCGTATTAACTTGTGTTAGAAATAAAAAACTGTCATTTTTGAAAGTCTAAAAAATTTATTTCCTTTTTTTATGTGACGTGAGTCACAAACCGAAATGTTGCCATTAGGGAAATTTAATCCTCACTAAAGTTTAAAATTACAACACAAATGCTTTTAGGGAAACCATTGAGTTTATAAAAAATGTTTGTTTAGTAATCTTAATCCATTCTTTATTAGATGAAATTGAAAATTGATGTCTGATTGTAACGTGAGTCACATGAAACTACCCATATGTACATTTCATAGTTTTAATTTGAATTAAATGTAGGTTTTCCATTTTTATAACCCATAGTTAAAAATATTTTCGAAATATTATTTGGAATCCTCAGGAATATATACAAATAATCAGTGTCTTATTTTCGAAATTATTCCATTCTGGAAATTCAAGTCCTCATTACGTGTTGCATGTATATTGAGTCGCACGATCTGATAAAATTATTTAGATAGTTTATTCATATGAAGATAACATGTTTATGTAAAATATGTACTTATAATCTTTAAATATAGTATGTATAAGATTGCTGAATAACAAAAATAATTGCTGTTATATCCTTATAAAATTATTCAAATGTACACTTAAAAAGTATTAGAGTTATTTTTACTCACACCTTTTAAAATATGAAAGTCATTTTCTGGTAACCTAACTGTTAGTGGCGGTAGTGTTTCTACAACGGTAATATTTCCTTGCATATGTTCTCCGAACATGAAGGCATGGCTTGTTTTTCGAATACGGTTTCAGAACTTCGCTAATTAAAATTCTACAGAATGAATTCTGAATTCATGAAAATGGTAGTCGATTGGTCAACGTCATATGAATTGACCTTCAAACATCTTTAAAAAGGGAACAAACTGCATTTTAAGATATTCCCAAAATTTTGGATAACGGAAGTAAAATCTCATTCCGTCTGGTTTGTTTTTTACGCTGAAAATTTCTCTCAAACACAATTGTAGATCAAAAATACTTCTTGCCCTGTTTTTATATGTGTCTGTTCCCGGAATATTTCTGTACATTGCAAAGTATTGATAGTAAATGAAGCCGATTTTTATCCACTTTACCATATTACAGCAAACTTGTCTTGATTTTTTTTACTATCAATATTTGATAGTCAAATAGGTATTATCAAAAGGAATTATATTAGTACAGTGATAAGAAGAGGTAAGTGTACTAGTGTCCATCTCAATTTTACGATTGCCTTACTCGTCTTCGGACTAGTCATAACCCGTGCATCTTCCTGAAATTTCTCATTAATTTTTACACCTGATTCTATAGATCTGTTTCGTCCTTTCCAAAGTTTTTTCATTAACCTCAGCGAGTAATATTTCCACTTTGAATTGATATTGGATTGGGCTTACATCTTCAACTGTCAGAAATCGGGTCAATGTCATTTGATACGAGCATCTGAAACATTCTCCAATTTGAAGGGCTCCTGTGATAAGCTAATGTAAGCCACATTAAAACCACTCAAAATGGCGCATCTAGTAAACTCTAGAAGCAATTCGTTGGAACACGAAACTTTCTATGTTAGATTGCAAGTAAAAAATTAGGAAGCGCATACTTTGCTGGCGACTCTCGTAAATATTTTATGTTTTTGGCCGTAAACCGAATAATGAAATTTCCATTGGAATAACTTACATCCTCTAATACATATGAAAAAGACACAAGAATAAGCAGCAAAATAACTAAAAATAATGTTATTAGATACCATATAACTGTTTCCGCTGGTGCAAAAAATTAAAAAATATCCTGTCGTCAAATTTCCGACAGCTTGAGGGTACAAGGGTATCAATTCACGAGTGCAAAAAATCGTTAATTTTATCACATTTCCTAACAAAAACTTAATTAAATATTATAATATATACAAGCTAAAATGAGCTATTAATTTCTCTTGTTACTTTACCCTTAAGGTTATAGTTTCCGTTCGATACCTAATTTACGGGGTTTTCTTAAAAGTTAAATTGTCAACTACTTTATGATATATTTTGAGATGCTTTCCTACTCTAACTTTCTAATCATAAAGTAATTTGACACTTTGACTTGTTTTTTCTCTCTTACATTTTTCTTCTCCCCAATCTTAATAATTGTAATAAACAACTGTTTGTGAAAATTGCAACAATGTGAAAGAATTATCAGAAATAAATTAAATTTATTCCACGTATATTCCAGTCAGTAGATACATTGTACCTTACAAAAGATGGGATATAAATTTTTTTGTACTTATATACATTGGTGCCAACATGAAAAACCCAAGTTATCCAACATGGCCGACCCCGGAAAATCTTATGGCGTTACAAAAACCACGAAAATTTACTATTTTTGGGGTTTTTTCGATAAATCTCATAAATGGTTGAATTTAGCAATACTTTTCTTATACAAAGTTTAAAGAGGATTAAATTTCCTACAATTTTCATCCTCAAAACTTTTTTTCTAGTACAAATAGCAAACGCGTTACAGTTCATTGAAAGTCGGCATTTTTTCTCAACAATTGAAGTTACTGATTGTGAGCGTTCTGAACTTGCAAATATGATTAATACATGTGATCAAGACATTATACTCACAAAATGTGCAAATACTACCTCTCTGAAGGATATTGTTGTAAAATTTAGAATTACATTGTGCGCCCTCGAATGTAAGAGACCCACTGCAAAATTATGGCTTCAATCCTTTCGTATGATAACACTACTCAAGCAGTTCATCGAGGTTGAGCATACAGGCAACTGGAAGCTTCAGCTTGACACCGTTCAAAAATCACTACCCTATTTCCAAGCAGCTGGACATTTCTTATACGCTAAAAGTGCGCACCTCTACCTCGAGGACATGTCGAAACTAGAACAATTAATGGACCCAACTGAATTTCACGATTTCACCACCAAAGAAATATTTACCATAAAACGCTCCAATAAGTACTGGTGTGGAATTTGGTCAGATCAAACTTTTGAGCAAACTCTTATGAAAGATATGAAATCCCGTGGAGGGATTGCACGTGTGAGAGGATTTTCAGACAAAGTTTTGGCAAAATGGACTTGGGCAATGATAGTCATGCAGAACATTGGTGATGAAATTGAAAATTTATGTGACATGCACTGCTGGCCGCCGTAAATGCAACACCCTGAAGGAAGCATGCAAATAATATGAAATTTACAACATTAGCATTAGCGGAGGTGAGATATGCTAATGATTAGAATTTCAGCGCAGACGCACATTTCAAGTACGGCAATTGTGTTTTTCTTGTGGTTTTTTCCAAAAAAAGATCAACTATGCCTCGTAGAAAACAACGATCATCTTTTGATCAAGTATCCGAGTTCGACTTTTGATACTTGGTCAACATGTTATCTACAAAATATTGTTGTGATATCTCTTGTCTTTCTTGGTGTTGCAATTTGGGAGGTCAGCAGTGTACATTATGAAACATCAAAGCAACATGTGGACATGCAAAAGTCTCGTATCGACAGAGATAGAAGTGTTAGGTCTTAAAATTTAACATTAACAAAAACCTAGATTCGTGGAAAACCACAACGTAGAGATGAACGACAAGTGGTTAGTTAGATAAATATTTTGGAGGAGAATCACCTACTCCTGCTCACTTCTGGATTAGTAGATAAAGTGTCGATATCTAATATTACAAATAGAAACAATCATATAATACTAAAAATATATTGAGTGATGTCTCCATTCTTCATATTCGTGTGATCTGTGGTGATGAAAAACCCAAAAGGATAAAATTAACAATTAACATTTTATTTGAACATTAAAAAAAATTAAATAGACATCACTTAAGAATAAAAAACTAAATCAATATTAACAAAAGATGGAGCTTAAGTAAACACAACACTTTTTAATAAACACACAAAAAGAGAAACATATACTTATATACGCGTCGTCGACGGTTATTAAAGGAGAAGCAAAAATCGGGTAAAAAGGGGAACGGACAAAAGGGAAAGAAAAAAAAGGGTTCCGATTAATTTAAATTAATACACAGCATGGACATTTTAGTCTAAGAAATGCTGTGTACAGTCTCGAGACATAAGAAAAATTAAAATGAAACGAAACTTATCGGGGACGAGGGTTCATCTCTGGAAGGACTACGAGAGGAGAGTCGAGGACACGACTCTGTCACTCGCTAAAAAAATAATAGAAGAGAGACTCCTTCCTGGGTATCATCGTTTTCATAACCTCCCAACATCGTGAAGATAGCTGTACGCGGATTGATCGTTTTGGCCACGAGGACTTTTGGCGCGAGAATTTGTCTAGAATGTTCCAGAAGGAAAGATATCGCATGGGGACGCGACGGTATGAAAAGTCATGTCGATGACGCTTAGATTCAGCTATGATGTTCGGGTAGATGAAAAAAAAATATCGGTCTTTGGCGGCTATTAAAAAAAAAGCAATAGGACGTGGGGAATGGGTGCTCCTTTTTTCTTTTTCTCTGGTTGATCGGATTGTTGTGTTGGTGGGACACAACAAAAGTGACTCAATTAAACTGCTGGAGTGGCTTTCACAACCCCCCCCCATTTTTCAGACACTGACACCATAAGGTCTTTAAGCAGTGGTATATTGTTGGAGGGGCAGATGTTAACTGTCATTTGGCCCAGGAAATTGGCATGGAAATGGTTACGGAAATGTACGCTTATAGCATTTTTTAAAATGTGACTTTCAAGAGGAAACACAAGGTGGTAACCCTAGCATCTGTTGTTAATAGTTTTAAAGCAGGATCCTTCAAAGTTACTGAAATATGACTAGTGTCGTATCGCATCCACTAAATGCATGGATGAACAGGATACTGCCTGTGTCAAACTTAAATGATTTAGTTGAGAAAAACACATCACCAGCACTCCCTCTTCCAGGCTTAAGATAGGACAAGTTGCTGAAGGACTGTCCTAACGCTGTCATCAGCACTAGCAGATCGATATCCTTCCCAACTATAGCAACTTTTTCAAGGGCCTTGGCCTTCGAAATGGCAGTGTTGGCAATTAGTAAGTCGGCGTCCTCTTGAGCCTGCTTGACTTCAATGTTACACTCTTCAAAATTTGTGCTTAGAACTTTGATCAGACGACTCTTGTTTTGATCATTTGCCAAAAATCTTTCTTGATTTATCATATTGGATTCAAAGATTACTTCAAGGGAAGAGTGCATCTTCATTCGCCGCAATCGTTCAGATCTTTTGGTGATAGTACGTGCAGGATATCCATCAAATACAACCACAACCTGAGATCCATACTGCCGTTTTTGAAATGAAGAATAATTCTGAGATATGGTTGCAAAGGAAGCATTGTTAGGCTAAATAACTTTATGTGGGATATATCCCCCATCTACAACAGCTAGCGCTTTCTTCTCTGCCATTTCATTGCTGTTGATTTATGTGAAAGCTTTGTATAAAGAAGATTTATTACCTTTTCGCATAAAAGTGACATCGGGTTGGGTGCAAGTATATGATAAAAAATACTTTCAAGTCTTCATCAGACTGTTTCGAAACGCACAATCTTTGGAAAAGTGTAAGTGGATCAATAGTTACTTTTAGAGATCCTGATTAAAAACAATTAACAACAGATTGGGTTACCACTTTGTGCTTCCTCAAGAAAGTCACATTTATAAAATTGCTATAAGCGACCATTTTCGTAACTATTTCCAAGCCAACTTCTAGGGTCAAATGACAGTTAATATCTTCCCCTCCAACAATCCACTGCTTAAAGACCTTATGGTGTCGGTGTCTGAAAAGAGGGGAGGGATGAAAGCCGCCAATCCAGTCTCTGTCGATACGAGAGCTTCGCATGTCCACATGTTGCTCTGATGTTTCATAATGTATTTCACAGAAATTTTCAATTTCATCACAAACGTCCATCACATACTCTCCCACGTGTAATCCCACCATGGAATTTTATATTTTTCATAAGTGTTTGCTCAAAGGTTTGATCTGACCAAATTCCACACCAGTATTTCTTAGAGCGTCTTATGGTAAACTAGCCTTTGGTGATAAAATGGTGAAATTCAGTTGGGTACATTGATTTTTCTAGTTTCAACATGTCCTGGAGGTAAAGGTGCGCACGTTTAGCGTATAAGAAATGTTAGGTGCTTGGAAAAATGGTAGTGATTTGTGAACAGCGTCAAGATGAAGCCTCCGGTAGCCTGTACGCTCCGCCTCGATAAACTGTTTGAGTAGTGTCATCATACGAAAGGATTGAAGCCATAATTTTGCAGTGGGTCTCTTACATTCGAGAACGCACAATGTATGTCTAAATTTTGCAACAATATCCTCCAGAGAGGTAGTATTGGCACAGACTGTGAGTATAATGTCTTGATCACATGTATTAATCATATTTGCAAGTTCAGAACGCTCACAATCAGTAACTTCAATTGTTGAGAAAAAATGCCGACTTTCAAGAAGCTGTAACGCGTTTGCTATTCGTACTACAAAAAAGTAGTAGTGATTAAAATTGTAGAAAGTTTAATCGTCTTTAAACTTTATACAAGAAAAGTATCGCTTTATTCAACCATTAATGAGATATATCGAAAAAACCCAAAAAATAGTAAATTTTCGTGGTTTTTCGAACATTGTAAGTTTTTTCGTTGTCGGCCATATTGGATAACTTGGTTTTTTCATGTTGGCACCAATATATAAAAGTACAAAAAAAAACATTACACCCCTCCTTTTGCAAGGCAAGCCCTTATTTCATACATGTTGACTTGACAAGTATTACGTATAGTGTTTTAAATAAACGATCAAATTTACAGTGCAATAAAACAAAAATATCTTCGAAAATCAAATTCTTGTGCAGCCACCACGCACAGCGATGACATGTCGTGTAAAGAATCATATGTATGTATCATCTGAATGTCCTGCTGAAGAATGGCATTCCAGATGACCTCTTTCTGATGCGAAAGTTCTGTCGTACCCCCTGCCCGACCAATGTAAGCCCAGACATACTCAATAGTCGACATATCCGGGGAACGTGCAGGCCATGGAAGAAGTGAAACCTGTCGTGTACTGAAAAGGGCTAGTACATTTCAAGCAACATGTGTACAGTCTTTGTCTTGCTGAAATACAACTGCGGAATGCGTTGAAGTAGGAGCTTGGGTTCCACAACTTCCCTGATGTAGCGCCCGCTGTTCAGGGCACAATTTAGAGCAGCCCATGATATTATCCAATTGCGCCCCAGATCATAACGCCATGCGTTAGTCCTGTATGGCGCTGAATAAGTCACTCCTCGAGGAGGCGTTTACTTCTGTAGTGTCTGGCGAGTACGCGTCCATCGTTATAGTCCAGATTGTAGCGGGACTCATCTGAGAAGACGACTTCTTGCCAATCGGCATGCCATTGGCTATGTTGGTGAACGCATTGTATCCGGAGGCATCTGTGGTCCAACGTCGAGGGAATCCTGTGTAGACGAATCCTTGCACGTAGCCCATTTCGCAGCAGACATCAACGGACCGTGGGGACAGACAATGACACCTGTAGACGTGCTCCAAATTCGTGCTAACGCACGAGAGGACGCTGTATGGTCCGTCAACGCCATGCGGATGAGGTGTCTGTTGTCACGTGGTGACGTCATAATGCGTGGTCCATTGCCGGGGTTTCGACTTATCTTCCACACACGCATCTTTGTTGTGGCATTACGGCCTGTGCGAGTGGCGATTTCGCGATACGAAAGTCCACCCTCATGTAGGCCGATCATGCGGCCCCGTTTGCACTCTGCGTTTTTTGAGAGGCATATTGACTTCTAATCAGTCGTTTACAGCAGTCAAACGACGATACACGCATTTCAACGCACCTTTACAGGGCTTCTTATACACGGCTTGAAAGTTTAGAGAGTGTTTCTGGGTCTACGCATGCGTGATCGCTTTGTAATTCTAATCATTTGCATATCCTAACCTGTTTTATATTTTCTACAAGTTTCGTTTAATTTGCATGATTCCTTCATGGTGTTGCAATTTTCACACACAGTAGTGTACATTCAATAGTTACCATTTCTATTCTGAAACAAAAAATTTTCTTTTACTTTTTAAATTAATATTTACATTATAACTGCCTGTTTTTCATCCCATAAGAGATTATTCCTTAAACTTTTAGTAGTGTTGTCATCCCCAAAAACCAATGTTTTGACCCAAAATGAACTTACTAGAAGAATATTTGACAATTAATTACGAACCAAAGTATTGTGGCTTACAAGTGAAACGCTAAATCAAAATACATAGTTCTGAGAAAACGAAAGAGAAAAAATTTACTCGCAAAGTATGTTTCGCAAGAATAAAGGTAAACCTCATGTGCGTAGAAACAAACACACACACTTCACCATCCAATGATCACCACGTTCTGGTTAAGAAAAGCTAAAAAACGATATCTTGACATTTTGCCTGTATTTTTACTAGTAAGTCGACAGTATGTTCTATTCTTAGAAGAATATTTTTCTTAAATAAGATTGTTTCCTATATAAGTATTTTCATCAGTGTATACTTCTAGGTTAGGCTTTTATTTAGTCTTATTTACCTTTATAGCGATGAAGACACAACCGTCAAACATTCCTTTAGTATATTTGTTTACTTTCTAGAAGGTAGAAAAATCAGGTTTAATTTAGTTTTACTAAGTTTCGTATTTCTTAACTTTTCTAAGAATTAATCTGTGCTTTTCCAAATTTTTTTAATTCTTTTTGTACATGAAGAAAACTTTGTATATTTATTTTCCTTTTAATTGTCTCTTTGAAACATCTTTACTTTAAGATTGTTTTCAAACATGATAGTTTTTCCTACATTTTCCATTACAGCATCTCCAACATTTTTCTTTCTAAAAACTCCGTTTGTTTTGTGCAACTGAAACCATTTTATTCATAAAATGAATCATTTAAATCCTTTATTTTTAATTACGTCCTGACCTCGTACTGCAGTGTTTCGGGGTGGACAAGATGTAAGGACATTCTTGATGATCCTATACATCTTTTGGACATTTCTCCTAAGAAGGACATCAAAGAACTAATTTAACTTTGATCCGGGGTGTGGAAAAAAGTTTATGTTTCAAATAATGTTATTGTTGTCTTACTATTTACGCGTTTTCATCTTTTCTATCTACACACTCGTTACCTTCATTACTTTTTGTTGAGTAAAATACATTTCATTATTCGACTATATTCGAACTTAGAATTATGGAATGTTCAAATCATATTGCAAAACTTGAAAATTAACTTATATTTATTACTGATTTTAAAGTATTATAACTAATTATTTCTGATTTAGAAATTCCACGTGTCTTTTAGAAGACTTGAGACAAACTATCTACGAATCGGAAGAAATTCTTGTTTATATTAAAACTCTAAGTGTTTTCGACAATATATCTCGGTCATTAAGATCTGACCCATTTTGCTATGACGAGACATCTCGTCTTTATGATTGGTCATCAAGATCTGACCAATTTTGCTATGACGAGACATTTCGTCATCAAGATCTGGCCAATTTTGCTATGACGAGACATTTCGTCATCAAGATCTGATCAATTTTACTATGACGAGACATTTCGTCATCAAGATCTGACCAATTTTACTATGACGAGACATTTCGTCATCAAGATCTGACTAATTTTGCTATGACTAGACATCTCGTCATCATGATTGATCATCAAAATCAGACCAATTTCGCTTTGATCATGATCGTCATCAAGATAGGTCATCAAGATCTAACCAATTTTGCTATGACGAGACTTCTCGTCATCAAGATATTACCGAATTTTTATAATGTTGAGATTAAGATGTGGTCAAATTTTTTGTACTTGATGGTCGAGATACCTCGTTCATCAAAATCTCATGAGTTTTGCTAACGACGAGATTTAACGAAGATTGCTACTCTTCTCCAACCCGGATTTTAATTATAACGCTCGCATTAAATTAATAAGTCAAGAATAATATGGAAATGTGGATAGATAAAGAAAACTTTTATGTAAAGAAATATACTTGTATCTTAGGTCATAAATTCAAATCAAATTTTTCTGTCTTCCAAACTGCATTCAAGTTTTTGAAATTTTAACCTGGATAGTCAATTACCAAAAATATATTTCTCGAAAAATTACAGAGAAAACAAATACTTTTAAATACCCTTCATATCAATATTAAACGTAATGCGTCATTTAAATTAGGTGTTGAAGACTTCTTCCGTATTGCGTTAAATTAAATCACTTAAAACCTTCAGGTGCAAAAAAGGCTATTTTTCAAAACAGATGTCATTTGGCAATCCACATTTTCACTCCTCTTTCATTTCATAGAAATGATAACAGTTATGACATACTTTTACTGCTCTTAAGGCTTTAAAAAAGATTTATACAAATAAATATAAAAAACGACTCTCATTCATATAAAAATTGTTATTTTTCCTTCTTGCTCAGAACTTGAAGATTTATAACCCCCCCCCCTCCTTTTTGTCCAGCATATTTACTAAAGAAAACAAGATTAATCTAATGTCTGGAGCATAAAAGGGATAGATGGTTTGTATCTAATTCAGAGGGAGTTTAAGAGCATCATCAACAATAGGGGAAAATAAAATGTATTTAAAATTATTGGAAGGTTTAACACCATCTTGATGTCAATCGAGATATGCTCTAAGAAGCCCGAAGTATAGAATCCATTTCAATGCTTTCGCGCAGTAAGGAAAATCTCATAATAACAATTTTTATTTCGTTACATTGAATTCTCGCATCGACTGGATTTTCGGCAAGCATTTCTCGGTTATTTGCACCGAAAAGGAGTGTTTATGTGTGTACCTTAATTTAATTTGTTACTATTTTTATATAAGAAAAGTAAAATTTAATAAAAAGTAACTCATCTGTTATGGGTTTTTGGATTAAACTTGGATATTAAAAATTACTTTTGAATGGTAGATACTTTTTAGAAGTAAAAAAAAATGGTAATTTTTAGTTAACGTCGTACTAAAGCAACACAACGGGCTATTGACGACGGTCCGGGATCAGTCCCTTAAGGGAAAGATCCGATGACAACACCTCGTAATTTTGAACCACGGTCAGATGACGAAGCATCACCTGAGCTGGCACCCCACTCTCCAAACTTCCACGCCAACCCAACGTGAGGACTTTCGGCCACGACAGATTTAAGGTGCACCAGCCGCCTCTACACCATACGCTTACAAACATCCATGCCCGGACCCGGATTTGAACCAGGAACCTTCCGATCTAGAGGCTAACACCTTAACCACTATACCGGTTGGTCGGCAACTTTTTAGAAGACTTTAATATTTGTATATGAGATTGATTTTCTTTCATAAAGAAAAGTAAATTATAGCTTTTTTGGTAAACTGAAGCTAAATAATTTAAATTAATACCAATAGTGACCTTAAAGAAAGAAATTAGGATTGATAAAAGTGAACTTTAATTCATAAAAAAACACATTTATCAGGTTTATCCATCCCCTACATAGCACTTTCCTAAGAAAAGTGTTAAAACCCAAGAAAGGACACTTTCATAGAAAAGCCAAATAACTATAAAAAGACTTAATATTTAAGTATGTAAAAGATTTTTATCTTTTGCTTCTGAATTTAAAATTTGTAAATTGCGCATCATATCTTTATTAAGATTATTGTTTAAATCCTAATTCGATTTCCAATTGATTTGAGTTCAGCACATTTCATTGTTATTACATATCCATTGACTTCACGACTGTGGTTCCAAATTGTCCACCTATCTTTTCCTTCGGGATTGATGTCGGACTGCCACCAATATCCCTTTACGTTGCTTCGCTGCGACATAAATTCTAGTAGTTACTATGTATTAAGTAAATATTACATTGATATTTTGTTAAAATGCGTTTATATTTCTTTGAGCTCATATTCCATTGAGTTCATATTCTTTGAGTTCGTAGAATTTTGTTATTACGTGTTCCATTTTCTCAAGAAGTTGGCTTGCCTACTCAGATCTGAAGGAAATAAAACTCTGGATGATTTTGATGTAAGTTCATGAGAAAAAAAGGATTTTCAATTGAATCTCTATAACGCACTATGCGAAAAGAAATGGCTCGCAGAAGTTGTCCATTCCGCCGCTGGAATAAAGTGGATGAAGTGAATAATGCTACACTACATTCTGAATGACAGGATACCGAAAGATAACAAAGAACTTTCTTTGGAATATCAACAAGAGAGGCTTGCCGCATCCATGAACAGGGGCATTACAGGCGTCGTCTTTCAGCGAAGGTTGCAGCAAAAAAAAATTACTCGGAAATGGAACAACTGCTCTGAACCACCAGCCGTCGTCAAATTGGGCGACGCATTCGAGACAGCACTGGTCAAACAACACTTGAGATGAACATCGGAGAGTTGCTAGATAGTAAAAGAATGGGATCGATTTCGTGAGTCGGTTTCGATACAAATGTAAATGAATGGGGAAAAGTTGAAAGAGAAAAGCGATCTTTATCGGTGTGTTGTGACTTAGTCCAATACATACACTACCGATACCAACATGAACCTGGCACTAGTATTAGTCTATCCTATTATTTTTACACTCCTCTCGCCGAGGTTTACAGACTTACTAACTATTGTTGAATTTGTCGAGTCTCAAATTTGTTTTGCAATTTCAGCCTCGATGATGAAAACAATTTATTTACTTCATGAGTGGGATTTTTAATGTAAAGCAAACCAGGCGGAATACGGATAGTTTGCTTCCTCTAACCAAATACTCTCGCACTATATATGTCGAGGTTACCTTACAATACATAATACTTTAGTTTTAATACTTTTATCAACTGCATCCGAGAAATTTTTTAGCTGTCAAATAAATTACATTTTGTATCACACCAGCATATTTCTTCTCTCCTCCCCAATCTCGCCAATCAGAATGAGGATACGCCTCAATGCTCCACCAACAATACCGGGTTAGACAATCAAAGAATATCTTGCTTCTATCTCTCTGTGTGTGCGTGTGTGCGTGCGTGCGTGGATGGTGTGTGTGTGATATTTACTATCTGTACGACTGCTTTATCAAGTGGATATATCATTCGAACGGATAGCGAGATTATACTTGATTCCCGCATAATAATCCCATTACTCATACAAATGCTCGTTGTCTGCAAATGATATTTTGTGAAATTATCCTAATCGATGAACACTTTTTCAGGTTTTGCTTACAAAACAATACACTAGAACGATAGAGAAGAGATTAGGCTTTTATTTTAACAATTGTATACTTTCTCTGATACTCAATGGATTTTACTCATCTCCAATCGTGTTGAAATTCCGACATCAATCGCATATAAATTTATCAGACAGATATTTTGTTTCTTCATTCAGTAACATATTGATTTTCAAACAATTTTTTTTTACCATAGCAGGATTGATAGATTTCCCATTTATTAGAGAGGGAAATTTAATTTATTAATAAAATACAAAAAAAACGCCTAATTTTGTATATTTTAGCCGATTTTTTCTTGAATTTCTAACCATTTTTAAACTTTTTGAGCTGTTGAATATTTGAGAATAGGATTATTTCAATCAATGGATGAGGCTATTTAGTCAATAAATGTGATGTAGAATCAAATCAATATTTCAGTCTTCGAAATATATTGTGATGCTCAAAATGTTAAACTATCCATGGTTTATAAACATCTATGATCTTTACACCCCATCCTCGTAGATGTGGCGATAAGGCAAATACCTTAGGGAAGTGTCCATTCCTGTATTATAAGCTCCCCAGAGGAAAAGACTGCCATCACGTACGGCCATCAGAGTAGTTTGTTTATTTCATGAACTCAATATTACACTTATCGCTTCCAAATGATCCCGGTTATAGAATCTGTGCTAACGATGCCATATGTAGGAACATTGTTTAAGTTTAAAATGCCCCGATTAAACAAATAGACTAGTACAAAATCACGTGACTCAAATGCCAATTCGTCAGTTTATGTTTACCTTCTGAATTGCTTTAGATGCACACTTATATCGGTGGTCACAATTAACATTGTTGAATAATATAACGTACACGTTGTACTACTCCCTTCGTACTTTTATTGTTAGCTACCTTTGTTGTAACACATATATCTTAATATATATAAATTACGCGTCACGTTGTTTGTCCTCTATGGACTCCTAAACTACTTAACCGATTTCAATCAAATTAGTTCACCGTGTGCAGTTTGATCTAACTTAAAAGATAGGATAGCCTTCATCTCAATTTATAGCCGCGATATTATTTTATTGCAAATTATTGCGGTATCTGTTGACTGGATTGAGTAAGTATTCTAACAGATGGCGCTGTGTTGAAAGTACCAACGTTTCACATAAGCTACAATTTAATGGCATAACCACCACTTGTTGCTGAGTCTAAAGTATAAGTTAAATTTATTTCGTAGTAAACGCAATACAGTGATTAGCATAGCCGGCCACGTGTTATTTAGACTGAATTATAAACTGAATTCATATTATAGTAAAAGTAATACAGTGGAATTCTTCTTGCTTTTTAATTATTAGTGCTTCATTATTCAACAATCTTTAATTAAAATATATACATGTAAGTATTATCACATAGTCATATTATTATATATTTGCTCTCCATCAAATCATACTGTATGATATATGTATTTTGATGATTTTTTGACAAATGGCATCTGTGTAAAAAATCATGGTGGTCCCCATGACTGGTGTTCTCCTGCCGTTTCCCTTGAATAGTTTACTACTATGCAATATAATAAAAACCGTAGCCACAGCAACGCGTGGCCGGGTCTGCTAGTAAATCATCTCTCTATATTAAAAAAATGTTACCGCCGCTGCCGCAGGATTGAAAACTGTGTTGTTTAGCTCGATTCTTAGACGGTTTTCCGAGAAAGTACTGATCGGAAAAAAACAAAATTGACATGGTTTGTTCTTCATCGTATTCCCTGGACAATTATTAAGATTTTTTTCCGATGCGGAAATTTCTTCCGCGAGTGAGCAAAACACATACAAATTTTCAGTCTTCAGCCGTGAGTTTTTTTAAGAGTACCTCTGAACGTAAATTTTTGCACCTCGTCGAGTTTTTTTTTTGAAATTTCAATTTGGTTCTTGATAATATTTTTTTGAAATTCGGAAAAAATCAGGATATTTTTGTTACTTTTTTTTAAAACTGCCGTATTTATATCTTATTACTATTAGTTTTTAATTTTTAAAGTATCGCAGTATACCTCAGAATGGTACTCTTTCTTACGGTACTATTATTTTTGAAATCAGTTAATAATTAAATTGGAGTAGCGTAAGCGAGCAGGGGGCGGAGCCCCCTAGTATATTAAAAAAACATAACTTCTTTAGTTAAAATATATTCACCTTTTGAGCGTCACGATACTTTTTTTGGAGGGTTGTGCATTAATACTTTTATTCTAGACGCCACTAGTGGAAACATTTAAAAAATATACTTAGAATTTGTGTTTTTTTTTTATCGTTAGAACTGTTTGTGTTAAGAATTCCTCGACTAGCTGTGCGTCGATATGCCTTAAAGCAAATCAATATTTCAAAGCCACGGCCTCTGTTAATGTACAGTCGCGAGAAAAAACGTACCACCTCCTATATTTTGAGCGCTGTTCACACAGAGCAAATTCAAAGGTATCATTCAATAGGGAATAAAACATCCTCAGAAATTCATATCCAAAAAAAAATTGCTCAAGGGGATGTCTTCTTTTCAAATTTTTCACAAAACAAAGTATTTTCTAATGGAAACAGCATTTTTTGATAAAATAATCAAATTCTGCTTCGTTAAAATAGTCTTTATATGAAATTTCTTGACTTTATTATCTTTATATCGCGAGTTAATTAAAGCTAAAGTTAGAATCAATTTCAGAGATCATCTTCACAAAGAAAGTCACAATTCGTAAATCGAAATTAATTAGAGGTATTGCTATATATATATATATCCGAATTTAAAATTTTAATACTATTTCAAACGCATTTATCAGCTATCCGAGAATTATATTTACTATGCAAGTGCAAACGATTTGAGAATTACATTATTATATTTATAATGCAAGTGTTAATGATCCTAGAATTATTATCCGTGGTTTATCAGACGTTTTTAAAAAATTTTGTTGCCCCCATAAAATTATAGTAATGAGAAAAATTAAATGTAGAGCAAAAACTTATTATCGATATGAGCTTGAAATTTTACATGGCCTTATTAGAAGTCGTTCTGAATCGATTTTAATCAAAATATAATAATGTTCCAATTCATAATTTTTTTATAAACATTAATTTAATAATTATTATTGTATACTAAAAACTGTTATTAATATAAAATATAAGGTGATTTTGTTTTGGTTGTTTTACAGTAACATTGTACAAAATATCAGCTCTATAGAAATATTATTTAGGAAGATATCCATAAAAGTGTGAGAAAAAAAAACTAATTTAACATTAGAAACCTTAATCTTTGTGTACTCATAACTTAGAAAAGGGTTAAGATCTAATGACATAAAATTTGGTATCTGAAGTTAATTTTGCTGTAGATTCGAAATTGTGTGTCGAAATATTGGATTTCTATTGGAAATTATGCAGTTGGTGCTCAATTTAATATGAAGACGGCCTTTATGCAAATTTTATGCGTTTAAATTTATAAAAGACGTTAGTTGTAGTCAAACGCTATTTTTTAATTCCCTTTAGTGTTAAAAATGCTCGAATGAAGAGGGGTTGTTTGGGGAGTTTTTTTCGCGACAGTTCATAAAATTGGTAAATAAATAAGTTACAATTAATCTGCCCACTCATCTACTGCATCGCACGGTACAGATTATATTGGTAAGTAATGCAGGATAAATTGCGCTTTGCATGGTGAAATAAAGTGTGCATGGCCCTCAAAAGGTTAAAGAAAATGTTAGATAATCTTCTCATTTGTTTTTATGCCTGATACATCTCTCCCTTGCGTAAGATTCCTTAAACATTAAATTGTCGTGGTGTGGATGTTTGTAAAGTAGGATGTCAACTCAGGTGTTGTCTTCGTTATATCGCACCTCGGCAAGAAAAGTGACACAACTCAAAATTGCAGAATTTGAGAAACATCAACTTAAAGGATGCTATAAAACTTATATTGAAATGGTATAAGCTTCTTTTAAATCTTAGGTATGTATTTATGGTGGTAACTTCTATTATATTCTATAGAATAGTAAAATAACACGCTGCAGCACCCAATACATATTTTTCAATGACATGACATGAAGATGTTTATGTTTTGACTTGTGTCACTTTTCTTGCCGGGGTGAGATATGACCGTGGTTCAAAATTAGGTGTTGTCTTCGGATTTTTCCATTTGCGATTGATCACGAACCGTGCCAATAGCCAATTGTGCTTCTCCAGCGCAACGTCAATTCAACAACCTACCCCTGAACATTCAGTATCCTTTTATCTTTATTCAGTTCTTATTGCTTTATATGGTCTTGTGTCTGGTGCAGCATGTGCGTGTTCCATTTAAGACACCTTGGGGCTAAAAACTCAAAAAACAACCATTTAACCTTAACATGACCTTTGTAAAATTGTCAGTTGAGAGTCACAGTTAGAAATCATAAATTTCACTCCAGACACATTACACAACGTGAAAATTTTAAACTTCCTACTTTAGTCACTTAGACATGCTCTCCATTCAACATGTGGGAGAAAAACGATTCATTCGAGCACTAAATCTTAGAAAGTACTTCAAAGTTAACTCATTTGCATTGTCGTAATATAAGTCAAAGCTTCTTCCTAAGAATGAAGGAAGGCGTCCAAACTCAGAGAGAGAGAAGGTGCTGTTATAGTATAGTGCATAAATTAAACCCCGACTTAGCGGGAAAATATTTGGGCTCTCTACGGATTCTACTTTGAAGCACAGTCGTATAACTTTAAACGTTTACAGGTCTTAAAGTAAGTTATTGTTTCGGCTATCCAATTTATTTAAAGTTTGCATCTAAACTGAGTTTCCGGAATTAAACTAACTGTGCATAGAGTTTCCAGAAATTCGTATGAGAGTTTAAAGCCTCTTTTATATATATTTTGAAACAATTCATGTCTTATTCTTTCCTTTCGCTCGTTGGATTATCTTTAGACATAAGTAGAAAGAAGATTTAGCTCTGTTTGAGTGGTTATTAACCACAGAAGTGGTAAATCTTTAGCCACATACTCTCTTGTTCGTTACTACTTTTGGTATAATATACATACGTGTGTTTTAAAATGTTTCAAGTAATGATGTGATTTCCCGATGTAATACTCAAAAAATAATTCTGGCAAAGTAAAACTGGAGAGTGATAAAATTATGCAATACGGGAAGTCACAACTAGAAAATAAATTATATGGAATAAACATTTTTAAACAATTCACTTAATGTGTTATTCTTTCCTTTCGCTCGTTGGATTACCTTTAGAAACATAAGTAGAAAGAAGATTTATTTTTATTTATGTGATTCTTAACCATGGAAGTGGTAAATCTTTAGCCAAATACTCTCTAGTTCGTTACTATAATATCCATACGTGTGTTTTAAAACGTTTTTTTAAATAATGATGTGATCCTTACCGATATAATATTCAGAAAATAGTTCTGGCAAAGTAAAACTGGCGAGTGATGAAATTATGCTATACTGGAAGTCTCAACTAGAAAAGAAATTGTAAGAAATAATTATTTTTAAACAATTCACTTAATGTTTTATTTTTTACTTTCGCTAAATGGATTATAGTTAAAACATAACTGAAAAGATTATCTTCTTTTGCTTATGCGGATCTTATCCACGAACCGACATTACGAGGTAAATATTTTGCCATAAACTCTCTAGTTCGTTTTACTACTTATGGTGCAATATTTGTATATGTGCTTTACAAGGTTTTAACTATTATGTACTTTGACCTTTTATCTAACTCAAAAAACCGATTCTGACAAGTAAAAATGGCGAGTGATGGAATTGTGCAATACTGGAATTCACTTTTAGAACAGAAATTATGTGGAGCAAAATATTTTAAACAATTCGCATAATGTGTTATTCTATCTTTTCGCTCAACTGATTATATTTTAAAACATAACTGAAAAAGGATTTCTTCTGTTTATGTGGTTTGTGGTTTTTAATCACGAACCTATATATACATTAAGATATTTTATCATAAACTATCTAGTTCGTTTTACTACCTATGGTACAATATTCGTTTTATGTGCTTTGAAATGTTTTAACTAATGTACAATACTTCTACCCTGTATATAACTCAGAAAATAATTCTTACAAAGTAAAAATGGCAAATGGTGGAATTATTGTAACTTCTTTCTTTATTTTTTATCATAAACTATCTAGTTCGTTTTACTACCTATGGTACAATATTCGTTTTGTGTGCTTTGAAATGTTTCAACTAATGTACAATATTTTCTTTAATAATTTACACATAACGTGTTATTTTTTTTTTATTTTCTCTAAACATATTATGTTTTTTTCTAATTGAACAAAAGCAAACTCCCGTCCACCACAGAAGTACAGCACGAAGCTTACAGAAGTACGTTGATTAAACAAAGAAACAGTGGTAAAAAATTAACTAATATTACAAGAGTTGAACTCAACAAATGAGTAGAAAAGCAGATTAGATTGAACAAAAACATTGAGTTTCACTGACCATGATTTACCCAATCTTCTCAAATAATTTGATAACACGTTCTTAAATTATGTTTTAAAAGTATAACTGCAAATATTATTTTCTTCTGTTTATGTGGTTCTTAACCACTAACATACATGAAGATCTTCTAACTCATATTATCTTATCCTTAACTACAGTTCATACACTATTCGTTCATATGGTTTTAAATGTTTTAACTGATGATGTTCGATATATAATTTAGAAAATAATTCTGCCAAAGTAAAAAATGGTGACTGATGGAATCATACAATACCGAAAGTCACTATTAGAAAAGAAATTATGTGGAATGGAATGATTTTTTTAAAAAATACTATTACATACGTCTTATAACTCGTAAATATAATTGTTGATTCCCATGACATATCGTTGTCTTACAAGTGAAATGCCATACGTCAAAAAACATAGAACTGAGGAAACGAAGAGAGAAATTTCTAATTTCTGAGCTACGCAAATATTAAAGAGTTTGCTGCAAAAAGAAGATAGCTCCAATTTTTCAAACTTTTGAAAAACCGTCAAAAACGTTTGAAAGTTAAAAATTCTAAGTTGTGGGAAATTATTATTTTCAATAAATTTGATTAATTGTATTTAACTAACGAGAGATATATCTTTCTGGCACCAAACAAAAAAGGATTTTTAACCACAGGATAGTATATGCAACTCCAAACTTCCACAGGATGAAGCTACCTTCTTTTTACTGCTTAAACTTCAATTGTAATTTTATCATTTTAACGATTACTTTTAATCATTTTGATTCTTACGCTTTGCAAGAGTTAAACTTATCAATTATTTAAATAAGAGTACTTATGATTATGTACTAGACAAACTTATTAATAAAGTTATAACATTAATGTCCTTTTATTAATTTCTTTACGCATTTCTCCAAGTGCGTTTTTACAGAATCAATCTAATCCTCACGCAAATAAAAAATGACAGAGCAAATTGCTTGGACACCAATCTAAAAACTACCACATTCTGATCAAAAAATAAAATAAAACTCTCATATTTGAAAATTTTGATAGAGTGTCTTTCATTTTTATATAGAAGCCGACAGTTGTAATCTTATAAGTAACTTCAATTAATCTTCCTGTCGTGTACATTGCCCCATATAAGATCCATGACATAAAGTCTTTGGTAGTAACTTTTTTATTACATTTTTCTGTCACATAACAGTTATGTAACGGATGGGTTATTTTGTATTCCTCAACTCATTATTTTGTGTTCGTGTTAACTTCTATTTAACCCTATACAACATTCAAACCTTTATTTTTTTATATACGCGTCGTGTTTGAGCGAATCAGTCATGTGGCCTTAATTTAAGAATTGTAAAAGTAGATTTATTGAGACCTAATGAAATGAAACGACGCTATGAAATTAATTAAGAATAGTAACCCTCACCCAGAGGTAAAACGTGAAGGCTAATGACTGATAGAGAAAAGTATGTGCGACACGGTAAAGCTTTGGTTTCCTAAGAAAGTGGAGCCATTATCTAAAAGCCGTGATACGTCATGATGCCGCGGGCATAACTAGACGGCCGTCTAAACAAAAATCCCGAGGTGTCAACTTAGACGGACAGAATACGTTGGAGAATGGGCAACACAGACGGCTGTCGTGGTTTATTTTATTCGAGAAACAAAACAAAGTGGTTTTTTATTCTCTAGTTTAAAGTTTCTAACTTCGGGATCGTTGAAGGTAGAGTGAAAATTTCAACAGATTTCAAATCAGCGCAAATTTCTACGCCAGATCAATATCAAAAACAGTTTTATTATTCAATTATTTACCATTTGATTATTTAATTATTTATTAAATAATTAATTATTTATTAAATAATTAATTATTTATTTAAAGAAAGTCACATATAAGGTAACGATCTGGTGTCAAATTTTCCTCAGATTTCAAATCTGTTGAAATTTTTATTCTGTGTTTAACGATCCTGATTTTACATAAACGAATTAATCAATGACAGTCAAAAATGTTTATTTATTTCGCTCCTCTTCGTTCGAATCGTTTGGAGCAGGAAATGAAATCTTGCCGCTACAAGAGAAAAAACGTTCCCCAACTTTTGAGACCGCTATGACGACAGTCATGGAAATGGCGGCTCCGATCATTTTCGTTACGCTCACAAACAACGCTCTCTAGGAAACCAACACCATGTGTTAATATAAACAACGTTTTAGTGACGTCACCCACCGATACATCACGGCCGCTAGATCACGGCTACGCTTTCTCAGGAAACCGAAGCTTAAGCAAAGTGTGTGAAAGATGCGTAATCTTCGAATTTAGGATTTGAGTCACAGGCTTCTCTTATAGCAGGGGTGGCCAACCTGTGGCGCATGCGCCAAACTTGGCGCATTGGATGATTATAAGTGGCGCATTGTATTATTGTGCCTCCTTATTCTTTTAAAGTAGGCGCCATAACTGAAAATATCTTCATATTTTCAACACCATAGTACTCTCAGTTCAATTCATAGAGCTTTCTTACTCGTCATTTCGTCGAAATTTTTTGAGTTTGCAATTTATATTCTGTGTGATACGACGTATTTGTGATATGTTTGGTTTTTTTTTTTTCAAGATATTTTGTACTTTTTAATTTTTTTTTTTTTTACATTCTTCTTATCTTTTACTGTACAAAAGAAAATAAGCAAAAAAGGGCAAAAAGTATGAAAGAAAGAGTGAATTTAACCAACAGTAAGAAAATGAGTTATTTACAGCAAGTCCATCAGGAAAATCGTTTTTTGCATTGCTTGTGAAACTACTCTTTCACATAATAGAAGACATGATCTTAATAAACACTATAAAACACAGCATCAGGGCAACATAGCAGGTAAAATTAAACTTGTTCTCGGGTCGGAGTTCCGTAAAGAATATGTGACTAAAAAAAGGAAGAAATCAGAAGACAAAATATTTTTGCTAATGTAAGTTGTGAAGACGAGGCGATGATAGAAGCGTTCTATGAAATTGCTTTAGCATTGGCGGAAAAAAAATCCTATTCTGACGGAGAAGCCTTGTTTCCAAATATTTGCACGCCATCTTGGTTATAAAGGTATTGAAAAGAAATCATACGAAATTGCTGTACCAAGGCAGACTAATGCGAGATGTATCGTGAAACTATATCTGGATGTATTTCAACAACTGGAAGACTTTTCTCTAGCTTTGGATGAATCAATGGACATATTGGACGTAGTCCAGTTATAACCATTTTTGTAAGAGGAATTGATTATAATTTTAATGTCGTTGAAGAACTTGTTAGTCTGGAGTTATTGCATGATGAAACAAGAGGATCAGATATATTTAAATTGTAAAAACATGCCAAGAAAATCTAAATTAGATTATTGTACTAATCAGTATGTATACTGACGGTACGCCGTAAATGGCACTACAACTTTGATTGGAATTTTTTTTTTATCGTACTGCACTAAAATATCAATGTATTATACACCAAGAGGCACTGTGTGTAAAATTTTAAAAAATGCAGCATGTTTTGTTACTGGTTGTGAAATGTGTGATTAAAATTAGAACAAGAGTATTAAACAGACGAGAATTCAGAGAATATTGAATTATTAGATTTGGAATATGGTGAACCTTCTCTTTATTGTTAGGTGCGCTGACTTTCTAGAGGACAGATTCTGAGTGCATTTTAGAAATTAAAAAATGTTATTTTTAATTTTTGAGGACAGGAAATTGAATTATCTTGTTGAAAGAACCCTATTATTTGATAGCAACTGGCTATTTGAATTGGCATTGTTAGTTGTAGTACTAGCCATCTCAATTATCTAAATTCGACCCTACAAGGCAAGAAATTCTTTGCTAGCTTAGTAAATAACATTAATTAATTTAAAAGGAAATTAAATCTGTTCATCTCTCAGTTAGAAAATCAGGATTTGAGTCAATTTCCATAGTTGAAAGAGCAGAGAGGATGTGCTGTGGATAATAACAATTTGACCAAATATATTAAAATTAGTTATTACAAGGGTCATATGAAAGTCGTTATCTTGATTTGGCTACAGAAGAAAACTACATGCTCGCATTAATGAAGCATTTTCACTCAGTGAACAAAACGTAATGAAGATGCCTAGAAACATAGAAATTATACTTATTGACTTCAAAACCAATTCATTATTGAAATTGAAGTTTCCTGAGCTTTATTATTCGGATCAAAATGCTTCTGACATGATTAATTTCTGGCGTTCATTACACTGTAAGCACTTTCCGGAACTAAGAAAATTTGTAAAAGTTATAAACGTCGTGTTGGAACGACATACAGATGTCGCGAATGACTAATTCAAATTTGAAGAATTCTCTGTAATATGCATTGTTTTACATACAATCTAGTTAAATCATTTAAAAATGTTAATTATGTCGATAAACATACTTTTATTAAATAAGTTACTAAGAATATAGCAGGACCATGAACGTGAGGTAGAAAAGGTGCTTGAATTGTATGGCGCATCTGAACTCGTATGTGAAAAAAATTGGCGCATGGCATGTAAAAGGTTGGCCACCCCTGTCTTAGAGGAATAGAGTGGCATGCATTTGATTACTATTCTGTGCATGGGAACTAAATAAATAACCAATATAAATGGAATACATTAAAGAGAAGCATGTTCCAGGTTTCGTTCATTTATTATCTGAGTTTCTGGTTATCCGAGTTGGTCCAATTAGTCTGATAATAGAATCTTGATAATCCTAGGTAATGTTGACTGATATCATCTCGGATAATACGAACGTAGTAACTCAAAATAGCATGTATGATGTTTAGAAAAAAAACACTGCATATTACTAATACTGCTACTGAACAAGTGATACAAAAGTAGGATTGAGAATAATTTGTACACGGGTATTTGTGTTACAATGCATATTGATAGGGATAATTTTACAATTATTCTGAACATAAGCTACGTATCTTTGAAACTCTAAGAAAGTAATTTTTTATCTTATATTTATTGCAATAATATTAAGAATAAAATACCTTAACTTAAATTTGGTGTGATAATTTTACAATAAATCTGGACTTAAGCTGAGTATCTTTGAAAAAGTTTTTAAGGGTCTCTATTTTTCGCAGCACTTTCTTGCTTTTTTGTACACCGTGCTCGCAGCTTTATTTAAATATTGAAATTTGAAGTCAAAATCGGCTCAGATAACATGGGCACTCAATAGTATCTTGGATAATTAATATTGTTGCTGTATATTATTCCTCGTGATAATTTACGGAAATATGGTTACGTTTCTACACATACCCATATTGAAACATGTATTTCACTGAATGTGAATTGAGTGTTTGACGGAATGAATAAATAAATGAGTAAATATACTTTGACCATTAATTGTCATAGTGTTGCTTTGGATTATGTACCATCGCATAGCAATAATGCTACCTTTGTCATCTTTTTACCCTTATGTAACTATTTATCTATACCGATCTAAGAACCATTGAACAGTAAAGTATCATGTAGGTTTTTAGCTTCTTAAATTTCTTAGAATTAATATGTTGAGCTTTCTTTGCATAGAACTGTCTATTTTTTTTTCCAGAGAAATGTTGTTGGACATCTGACTGTTAGCTACATTCTGTTCATCTGCTCTTTCATATCTCTTATCGCACTCATTGTCACCCTCGGAATATTCTGCTATTTCAAGTAAGTATAGACATATTTTTTAATTCACATGTTCAGCTGCATACACACGGTCAGGTTTTAGCTTGCTTTTACTGTCGTATGGTAAAACTACTTTGAATTGCATGCGGTGCTGCCTTTTTTTTTGCACATTCGGGCAAAATTTTCAATTTTCTAAACTTTCAACTTCTATAAACAATTACCATACGACGATCAAAATAATGTTCCTCGGTGGGTGAAAGTTTCTTACATAGACTTTCAACCGTTCTGGTGGTTTATCTAAACGTCGAAAACTGTTTTGTAGTTACCAGACTTTAGTGCAAAAACCTGTTACCAATTGTCACCAGTTCTGAGCAAGAGACAATTCGTTTCTCCTACTATGATCTCCAATTACTTGGAGTAACAAAATTTTGTCTCGTCGTTAGCAAAATTGACCAGATTGTGTACGAGATATATCGTCGTTATCAAAAATGACACCAGAATTTAGATGAGGTATCTCGTCGTTAGCAAAATTGACCAGATCGTGGACGAGGTATCTTGTCGCTAGCAAAATTGACCAGATTGTGTACGAGATATATCGTCGTTATCAAAAATGACACCAGAATTTAGATGAGGTATTTCGTCGTTATCAAAAATTACCAAAACTTGGACGAGATATCTCGTCGTTAGCAAAATCGACCAGATCATGGGCGAGGTATCTGGTCGTTAGCAGAATTGACCAGATCTTGGACGCGATATCACGTCGAAACACTTCGAGGGTTAATGAAAAAGTTATCAGCTTATGAAACAATTATAAATTGAAGTTTTGAGTATCAATTTTTCGCAAGACTGGAGGAAATGCTGTTTTAGATGAAAAGCAAATTTTCGGTAAAAGGTTCCCCACAACACAGTGTTTGGGTCAATCCAGATCAATCTGAGTTTAGTAGCAATTTATTAATGTGGCTTCGAGTGCATAGAAGCGGAATGATCCGGATTCAGGCATTGTGGAAGATTTTGAGACGAACAAAGGCTGTTTCTTATGGAAGCCAATTTCCTGAATCTTCAACAGTCAAATTCTACTGAATTCAGATTGCTGGTGTGAGTGATTGAACCGTAGTTGAGTCCGAAGAGTATGAGCGACCGTGAAGTATTACGTTGTTGCATATGGGTTCTACTTTGTCAGCCCTGACCAAATATAGCATAAGTATGTGAGAAAAGTAAAAATCTATGCAAACATCGAAAATGAACTTTTGAAAAGTTCAACTTTCAGTAACTTCAAATGTATCATTTCAATTGTTAATATTTCAATATTTCATATTTATATAAGAAAAACAAATTTGGGTTAAGGCTTGAAAATACTCATGTTTCCTTTATATTGCACAACGTAGCTATTTTCAACCGATGTGCCACGTTGTTGATCCCTACGGATGGTGAAACGTCTAAGTTGTGTAAGGTTTATTTCATTTCAGCTATTTAGTCTTGAACTTTTGACAAGTACGTTCCCAAATAATTTCAAGTAATATCCGCATAAATTTTTTATAGTAATATTACTTATTACAAAAATTCAAGTATAGTATAATCGATTCAAAATGTTTTTAAAAACCGCTTTGGAGCAAAAGTGGTAGGTAATTACTTTTTTTGTAAAACAAACAAAATTGTACTTTTTCACGTATTGCCCAAAAAATTTATTATATTTTTTGTTATACGAATAAAATTGAAAATCGCTGCTGTAATGAGTTGTAAGATTTATCAGCATTAAGAAAATAGATGAATAATTTACAGCATTCAAATAACTAACATTGTACATATATACCAGGATTGATTTACAATAAACATATGTCTAAAAATAAAATGCATTGTTGTTTACAGATTCTTAGATTAAAATTGTTGTAAAACTTAATTTTTCACTCCTTACATTTACCTTTTCCCAGTTGATCTAAAATATTCGAATTCTTTCATGCATTAAACTACCAAGCGCTCTTCCGTTCATATGACAAACTCAATAACATAATAAAGCTGCTTTCCGTCCTTGAAGGATGTAATTTCAGCGAAACGTCACATTTCCTGAGAAGTTAGCAAGCACACAGTGTGCTTGAGCAATTTGAGTCTCCTAGTACCAGACTTTATGGAGATTTTTCGCCGTCAGCCGTTAAACACTGAACTTTAAAATATCTCTCGACTGGGCTGGTGTTTAATAGAAAGCTAGAATGGAATTGATGGACATCGTATCCAAGGATTTCAGTTATCTGTAAACTCTTGAATACCCAAATAAAGAAAGAATAGAGGGATGGCAAAATCTTTGTGGCAGGGCCCCTACAGAACAATTAAATGAGGCTCCCCATGCAATAAAGTAACCAAAGAATAACTTGCAGAAATATATAAACACATCTCTTTTTCTATAGTCAATTATACATTATAAAAGCAAAGAAAATATTATTATAAATTTTTAAAATTATATAATTTGATGTAACATTAATTAAACCATCACACACTCCCGTGCCTGGTATCGTATGACACTGTACCAGTTTAAGGCCCGGTACACACATTCGGTTTTTCTAAGTTCGGCGCCGCTGCCGCAACTCAAGTGCAGTCTGAGATATATTAGATCCAATGGAGTCGTGCACACATGCTTTCGGCATCGCTGCTGTGACGCACGTCCAACTTGTGTGCAATTTGTACCGCAGTACCCCACGGCGCCGCACATGAGTCTCCGTTCTGAAGTACCTTGTTTTTATAAACAAATGGAATATAAATAATAATTAATAAATGGTTGTAATAATGGTAAAAAATTTTGTTACAAAATATACTTTTTTTACACCAAGTAAGCAAAATAAACACGTTTTCTTCGATAGAATATTTATCGCAAATGGCGCGAAATTAGAATTTGCGTCATTTCGCGGTTATGTGTGCATAATTCGACTTCGAGGCCTTAATAATTGTGGTTGGGAGTAATAGAGCATGTCACCGAGGTGGTATGTCTATCCAAAATGTTAGGACATATTGCATCCAGGGCTGTAGTGGAGGGTATACGACGGTATACGCCGTATACCCTCTGGTTTTTCAAGCAAATTCCATGTACCTTCTGCTTTTTCTTAAAAACTACGTACACGCTTTGCTTTACCAAGAAAACGTCGCACGAAACGTCACGTGAAACGCAGATAGCTGTATAAGCAAAAAAAAAGTTTTTATTTCAAGCTATCACCTTTGTACATAATTCCAAAATCGTACCTATTAATCATAAGCAATTCATACATAGTATTATTGATAGAATGAAATCATGACTTTGTTCTGATGTTAATGAAGAAAATTATCAACGTTTGAATGATAGATCCATGTTTGATCCAGAAAGTATAAACACGGGGTATATTCGCCATGGAGAAAAAGAGGTAAAAAAAGGATCTGTCAACGTTTTGGTATAGATGAAATGTGCACTATTCAGGGTTTCAGGGACCAATGAAAACGTCCAAGCTGTTCCAGAAAAATAAAAGCCTCTTCTAAGAACAATTGAAATATTTCCATGTTCCACGGCCGAATGTGAGCCCGGGCTTAGTTTAATGAATAATATAGTGTTAATAGATTTAAGATAATCTTTATTGATTTCAAACGTCTCTAATCTAATGTTTAATAAGACAAATGGACCACCTATAGAACACTCAACCGGGAAAAAATTTGTAAATTCTTGGTTGGCCAACCATTGCTCTTCAATAGACAATATATCGAGAATATGCTCTATAAAATGAGACACAGAGATGGATTTCTCTAGTCAAGCAGTTCGGAAAATATTTCAATGAAAACGAGAGAGGAAGGCCTTAAAATTTTTTTTAACGAATTTCTGCTTAAGCGAAGTTTTTTCAAAGTTCCACAATTCCTTTCCTGTAATATAAAATTAATATAGGTTTTTTTTCCTCTCGATAATTTGAACTTCGATTAATTCGAACATATATTTCCAGGTCCATGGGCGCCCGGAGGAGGGGGCGGACAACCTCCTGGCTTATGGATTTCATATACATATACATGTATGTACGTATTGGTACATGTTTTTTGCCCCCCCCCCCCCGGAAAGTGTTAGTAGTAAGTACGTTTCGCCTCCCCATGGAAAACATTCTGAGGCGCCCATGGTATAGCCTCCGTTTCTTTTACGACTACAGCACCGATTGCATCTAGCCCTTGTTACTGTTAATGTTCCTGAGACATGCGATTTTAAGGTGGTCGGCAAGTGAAGATTTCATTCCAGGTTCAGTTTTTCTAATTGATTTTTTAAACCATTGATATAATATACAAGCCCTTTTCGCATTTCCTCCTATGATCTGGACCCTTTGTGTTAAAGTAACAGCGACCTTTTCTTGGTGAAGCAACTTTGGGCGAAGTTTGAACTGATGATTTAAATTAATGACTAAAACCTTAATCATGACCAATGGGTGGATTATGATTAGTTTTAGGCCCTCCTCATCAGCTAGTGATAGATTTTGTTTTAATTTCATGATTGAAAATTGTGAATGAAATCGTGTCTCCTTTCAACTTTCTGAATCATGTCAAAACAGAATGCGCTTGTGTAAAGTTTTTCAACGCAATAATCCAAATACTCACACGTTGAAGAGGATAATTAAAATAAAATTAAAAAATGATAGAAAATGAAATTATTTTCATTGGTTCATATTTTACAGAATAACAAATTTCATGCAACGCAACAAAAAATAAAATTACAAAAAATGTGAATCAAATACAGAAGTTCAATTACCTTGCTTCATAAGTACAGGGTGTCCTAAAAGTTCCCGTGCTGACGATTCGGGAATTTATTATACAAAGCAACAAACTTTAAAACAATTATTTTTATGCCAATGGTATAAAGCACTTTTAACCTAACGTAGGAAACTGAGAAAGCAGAAACGAATATTTCATTATATAAATCTATTTTACAGCTTTTTACAATGATGCAATTTTAAAAACGTTTTCAAATATAAGCGTCACCCTATTTTCTTTTACTGATTATACAAGAATATAAATCAACAACTTGTAATATAAGGGTTATCACATTGTACTTAAAAATAATTGATTGGTGAGTTTTATGGTGCAGGGCAATATTTGACCAAGTAGTTAAACTTTGAAAATAGATTATTGAGAACAGATTTACTTCTACTTGAGAACAGATTTACTTTGAAAATAGATTATTGAGAACAGATTTAAAAATTCAAACAGATTTACTAGCAAAAACGGTTGAATACCAATCGTCTTGTCATATATCTCCTTCAGAAAAAGGATCGTCATCTGACCGTGTTTCAAAAATAAGTGGTGGTGGTCTCGGATATTTCCCTTAGGGGATTGATCCCGGACCATCGTTTCTCTCTAGTACGACGTTAATTAAAATTACCTTACCTTAAAAAAACGAAATGAGTCCTACTTTTCACTCGTGTATCTACTTGAAAAAGAGTAACTCATCATTTCCAACGCTTCCTGAATGTGTCAGAAATTACTGACGAGTTGTGAGAGGGATGATAGAGAAATTTGTTCCAGTTCACTTACATATGCCGATAACGATCTCAGTCTTCGTCTCTTAAATTGAGTGTAACGAATCAATATTTTTCATAAAGGGATTGGTAACTCTGGTGTTAGGAATATTAAAAGGGAATATAAGATTTATCAAACGACATTTATGCGAAAGTAATAATTCTGCTTTTTACCATTTTATCCCACGATAATTCTTTATTTAAAAGTACAAGCTATATCTGTTTTACAAACGGTTTTTATTAATGTTTTAGTTTTCTTAGAAGTTTGAAGACTTCTTCTCAAAATTAAATTTGTGTGTGTAATTTTAATAATATTTGCTTTGTAGAAACAGAAAGAAGATAAAAGCAAAGACTGAATACATGTTCTACAAAAATGTCGATACGGAAAAGATTCTTGGAATTTTTTAATGGAATATCAATAATGTGTAAACACAAAAATGATTCAGTTTTTCATACTTAAATGTTCCATTGCCAAATAGAATATATGCCCGCAAGCAAATACAGTACTATAAAAAGTTGTCTCAGAAATTCAAATTAGCTCGAACAATGACGAAATTTAAAAAATGTAATTATTTTTTAAGGAATGAAGAAATGTTTTTTATTTCTAGATCTCTACAATGTTCACGACTGCGTGTTCATCGCAACTTGGTCGTCTCCCTCATCATACATTCGGTACTACTGATGATCATTCCATCTACTGTTATATTTCGACCTTCGTTTCCTACCTACACAGATGTGGTGAGTACTAATATAATAAAAGAATTACATCACTCTGCTTTTCATGAACTACAAATTCTGATTCTGTTTTTTCTACTAAACGAATTTAACAAATTGATTTTAAGTGTAAGAAAAATATCAGCCTATGAAAACCCTCTAGAGTTTAAGGGGGCTGGTGCACGTTAAATCTTTCAGGGCCTGAAATGTCATCACGTTATCCTGGTGTGGAAGTTTGAAGAGTGGGGTGCAAGATCAGGTGTTGCCTCGTCATCTGACAATGGTTCAGAATTATTTAGAGTTGTCCTCGGACCGTCGCCAATAGCCCGTTGTGTTGCTCCAGTGCGACGTTAATTAAAAATACATACATAACTCTCGCGTTAATAGAAAAAAATGGTAGGTAGTATCAAGGCCGTAGACCGTAGTTTTCACGAAAATACTCGAGCCTAATATTAAATTGTGGAATGAATCGAGCAGACATGGAAAAGTCATTGGGAAATACAATAATTAATTTCAGTAATAACGATTAAAGTTCAGTTTGATACTGGGGATAATTATATTGATTAAATGCCTGTGATTGTAGTGTAGTTTGGTAGCTTTCTCTAATGACGACACAGGCCCGGTGCACATATCTGGTATTTCGACGTGCGGCGCCGCTGCCGCAACGCAAGTGCGGTCTGAGATACATTAGATCCAATGGAGTAGTACACACATGCCTCCGGCACCGCTGCGGCGACGCACGTCCAACTTGCGTGCAATTTGTACCGCACTTCCCCACAGCGCCGCAGCACGCCGCACATGCGTCTCCGGTCTGAAGTACTTTGTTTTTATAAATAAATGGAATATAAATAATAATTAATAAATGGTTATATCCAGTAACATCTATTTTGTTTCAAAATATACTTTTTCTACACCAAGTAAGCGAAATAAACACGTTTTCTTCGATAGAATATGTATCGCAAAGGGCGCGAAATGAGTACTTGTGTCATTTCACGGTTATGTGTGCATAGTTGGGTTTAATGCCGCACGTTGAAAAACCGGATGTGTGCACCGGGTTTTACTCAGTCCTCACTCCACGCAACCCAATTTCACTGACCCAATGTTCGTAGAATTTCGTATAAAATTCCCCTCCCCGCACTCAGTGTGCACACGGGTCATGTTCGTTACTGCACGACACTATATTTATCTGAATGTTTTGTGTGGTTCTAAAATCATCGACAAACTTGTAACGATCAACTTTTTATGCATGTCTTCTAGTACTGTTAAAATTTTAAAGACGCATTCATGTCAAAATACATACATAAACATCTATACTATTATAAAAGGAGGTGTGTGCGTGTGTGTATATGTCTCTCTGTTATATGGATGTATCCAGGCGCAACTATCGAACTTACATCAATAAAATTTGGCACACAGATGGTCCTAAAGGTGACTGAATAGACTTCGAAGCCCGAATTTTAAAATTTAATGAAGAATATTTTTTGAATTAATTTATTGGCATTTATTTATTATTTGTTTTCCTTAGAAAGGTAGCAGTGTAAAGAGATCACAGATTAGGAATTTTTTTTTCTTTTATTTCCTAGGCACAAAAGATTCAAGCAACACAAATAAAAAAAATTTGACTGGTTTTTTATTTCTTTTTTATTCAAAAGTCCAAGTTCCTATCTTCTCGATCGTTAAAGATAGAGTTAAAATTTCAACGGATTTCAAATCAGCTTAAAATGTGATTTTCTTTAAATAAATAATTTTTCAATTGGAACTCAACAATATACGAATTTGGCCGCATTTGACGAAGATGTTCATTTTACGAACACAAAAAGGACTATTTGAGGTTTTCTATCTTTGCGATCGTTCAAGATAGAGTGAAAATTTCAACGGATTTGAAACCTGCGGAAAATTTTACACCAGATCGATACCTCAGGTAGTCCGAATTTTATGAGAAGTCCGAATGTCATGGGCAAAACCGTGCTGGAATATAGGAACTGTAGGAATCGACCTTCTAATCATCGATTTAGTAATAAAATAGAACATATTTTCGGAGTTGTCGTGGTAAGATCTCAGTCACGTTCGCTTACTAATCGACTTGGGCCTATTGGCTATCAAATTGCAGACTAGTGTTTCAATTACTCGGAATAATCACTTTAACCAATCAATATTTTGTCCCACAATAGGATTCCTGCTTTTTTCCCGCAACCACGGGACAGATCTTCAAACCAAAACACCGGAAAAAATAGCAAGAAACTGAGCAAATAGGCATTTTCTATTTTACTAGAAGGTCGATTCTTCTAATGAAACAGATGAAGTGTGTGGGCGAAGCAGCCACCGAAAAATCTCAGAAACGTAGGTCACGTGGGCTTGAGAACCTACTTGAGTCGATTGTCTTCCGAAGCACAGACTAATGTTTTTCGTCGCGTTCCTCAATTAGCCTTACGTTACAATTCCTGCGCTCTTTCAATACCTACGTGAACTTACCCCAGGTCTTGAAACCGAGTGACCGGACGAAATAACATGTACCTACGAGCACATGCTCTGTTGATTTCATTAGAAGGTCGATTATTGAAGGAATGCTAATTTTGCGTGCTTGCATAACCAACACGCCTATTTAATTGTCTCTAGACTCTTAGTGTAAGAACGTTAATAAATATCGTAAAAAACTATTTCAGAAAATTCGTAAAACTACAAACGGATATTAATTTAACTTATAAATTCTAGTGTTCTAAACTTCCGTTTTCTAATATCATATTGACGAAATCATCAAAATCGTTTCCTTTTAACTTATAATTCAAGTGTTCTAAACTTCCGTTTTCTAGTATCATATTGACGAAATCATCAAAACCGTTTCCTTTTAACTTATAATTCTAGTGTTCTAAACTTCCGTTTTCTAGTATCATATTGACGAAATCATCAAAATTGTTTCCTTTTAACTTATAATTCTAGTGTTCTAAACTTCCGTTTTCTAGTGTCATATTGACGAAATTATGAAATCGTTCCCTTTTAATACAAAAATAGTCCGCGGTAGACTAATTGAAAGTGCAACGGATTAGCAACCGGAGGGTTGCAAGTTCATATCTCTATCCAAACAAAGACCGTCGTGTGCATGGGAGATGATACACGTAAAATCTGTCGTAGCCTCAAATGTCCTCATGTCGTGGTGTGGAAGTTTGGGGAGTCGGGTGCCAATTCAGGTGCTCTCGTCCTAGGTTCAAAATTACCTAGGTTCTGACCTAGGTTCAAAATTATGATTTTTTAGACATTTTCCTTCACTATTAGTATCGGACAGTTCCACTTTGTGTTGCTCTAGTGCAACATTAATTAACTACCTACATACCATAATACAAATATTTTATTTTTTAACGATTTAAAAGGATGTCTCCGTTAAAATTCATGTGTACTATAAAATTCGATAAAATTCTTTGCTTTAAATTAGCTTCCGGAATTACTTTTTTGCTGAAGCTCCACTTACTTTTATAACGAAACCTTTTATTTATTTGCATGTTGGTGAAACTGGAAACAGCAATTTTCGGAGACTTCGAAACAAAAAGTATTTCCTCTGTATCACAATCCATTCAACAATTGAAACTTCAGAAATGAATGATCATTTTCCACCAGAAAGGGAAATAAGCTTCATTACTTCAGTAGATATTGCCTTTCTTGTCATTAGACAGTCTCTTCGAGATTTTTTTTAATACCATCGACTCCGGAACCATTAACGATTCAAGACATTCTGTACAAAAGCAATAAGTGATCTCGTCCCGAATAGAGCTGTAATTGCTATTCAAGATGTTCAGAAATGGGATATGCAAGGAATACGTTTAAAACTAGCAATCAAATAAGTCCAGTAAATTTTTTTTAGTATCTTCATGAGATTTAAAATTTTTGAGAATCGTAGTTTAAGGCACGAAGTTTCATCGGACGTATTACACTTATTATTTGTTTATTTTACCCTCCTGTTGGTTGTCTCGACGAGGTATCTCATCGTTATCAAAACTGATCAGATTTGGATCTCGTTATGATTAAAAAGAATCAGATTTGGATCTCGTCATGATTAAAACGAATCAGATTTGGATCTCGTCATGATTAAAAATGATCAGACTTTGATCTCGTCATGGTTAAAAATAATCAGACTTTGATCTCGTCATGATTAAAAATAATCAGATTTGGATCTCGTCATGATTAAAAATAATCAGATTTGGATCTCGTCATGATTAAAAATAATCAGATTTGGATCTCGTCATGATTAAAAATAATCAGTATTATCCTGGTGACAAGATATCTCATAATTATGAATACTTTTATAATCTTTATTGACGTGATATCTCGTTGAAAACCATTTGGAGGGATAAAAGTGTTTGCTGATTTGTTTGTACGTCTTTTGTGTCCCACAGAGAGCAGTAACCTTAATGTAACACAAAAGTGCCGCAATAAAAACCATGCAAATAGGTAATAAGTATAGAGTGGTTCGAAGGAGAAGGCAGTTGACCTTGGGTTTGTCATTTCTTGAGTAGGTATGAAAGTTCATGAGGTTGGGGTGCCATGCGCAAAAGTATGAATGGCGATCGCTGTGTTTTTCTCCCGCCATCTCATTATTACTGCTATCTCTTAGGGAACCGAACTGTAAACTCAGAACCAGAATCAGTACTGAAGACACCAGTGTGGAAGTTTTTTATTTGCGTTCCGATTTATCAAAACCCTGTAACAGGCATTAATTTCACTACTCGCTCATTACTGCTATCTCTTACGGCACCGAACTATAAACTTAGAACACGAATCAGTACTGAAGACACCAGTGTGGAAGTTTTTTATTTGCGTTCCGATTTATCAAAACTCTGTAGCAGGCATTAGTTTCACTACTAGCTCATTGCTGCTATCTCTTACGGCACCTAATTATAAACTTAGAACCAAAATCAGTACTGAAGACACCAGTGTGGAAGTTCTTTATTTGCGTTTCAATTTATCAAAACCCTGTAACTGGCATTAGTTTCACTACTCACTCATAGATGGCAGCAAAAGCAATTTGTATTTGATTTTGTTAACTTTTAAAACAAGAGGCAAAGACTAACAAAGATTGCCAGCAGTCTGATGTGTGTGGCGACCCACTGATCGGGATTTCGGGAATTAAAAAGATTCTGCAAATGGGTAAATGTTGGGTTGTGTCAACGCTGTTTCGTAAAATCGCCCAATAAAGTGTTTGGGAATGTATCTCACCCTCGGGGTAGCCAAGCAATCAATTTTGCCTTCATCCCATTATTCTATTCCCCAATCCCTGTTTTTGTCCCTTTCGCGACATTTTTTACTGGAAGTTCTGTCTTGTGTTTGGCTCAGCTTGATCAAATATCCCTCTTGTGCCATAAAAGCGCAAAACAGCCAATAAGCCTATTTCATGGTAGCCAGTTATGTTTTTACTCAACGATTAATATTACTTTGATAGATCCTATTACAAGAGTGCTAAGGCTTCCAATAAGAAAAATGAACTGAGAAAAGCACGGTTCCAAGACCATGTTTTCTTGGGTGATGAATTGTTCCCATCGCTCACTGAGCTCTTTCGCTGTTCATTTCCTTCGCGAGGTCTAGTTACATTTTCTGATTGTCACACCCTATGAGACACGCAACTTAATAAAAGTGTTCACAGAAAATAACCCTTTTATTTGAGAGTCAAGTGCAAAATGGAACCCACATCACTTAATTCATAACTTTAATCTGCATGTTGGCGTTATGTACGACTGTAATGTTTAAGCAGAAAAACTGCATGGATTAGTGATCAACACAATATCCTCTCAGATACCTACTTTCCCATAGACTTGTAATGCAGGGTGTCCATAAAAGAATGTCCCAGTTTCAATGGTATATTATAACAGTTTAATTTAGACTATTTACAGCAAATCATATATATTAAATTGAAGGTAAACTCACCTAGTTTTTCTTACAAATGTTCAATATGTGCATCTTTAGTTATACCCACACATCCAACCCAAAGTCCAATTCTTCCCACACTTTGGTTAACAAGTCCGCAGCAATAGCATCTTCAATTCTGTGTCTCAACTCTGGCAAATCATTAGGTAGCGGCGGAACGTAGACATGTAGATCTTTTATAAATCCCCAAAGGAAAAAATCGCTTTTCGTTATGTCAGGTGAACGCGGAACCAAAAATAGGTCTAGACCCGAAATGGTCTAGCTCTGTCGTCTAGACCATTACGACCAATCCAACGGTCAGGGACTTCGACTTACAACCACTCTCGAACAAAGAGATTCCAATGGGGAAGGGTTCCATCCTGTTGCCAAATAAAGTTTACAAGTTCACCCTCTACTAATTGGGGAAAGAGCCATTCTTTCAACATATCCAGATAAGCCACCCCTGTTACGGTAAGAATTGGACTTCAGATTGGATCTGTGCGTATAACTAAAGATGCACATATTGAACATTTGTAAGAAAAACTAGGTGAGTTTACATTCAATTTGATATATGATTTGTTATAAATAGTCTAAATTATATAATATGTTATACTGTACTATTAAAACTGGGACATTCTTTTATGGACACCCTGTATAAGTAGACTGAGCGAGACTGTTGAGAAGAGCTTCAAAAAGCGTCCACAACATGTTGTCAGTAGTCATGTGACTACTCAGCGAAAATTCAGTTTGGTTTTTTATCGCCTCTCTTGTGTTCAGTTCCTTATAAAAAGTTAGCGATTCGATGCGCATAATACTGACTATTTCTAGAATTTGAGTTACATTTTAACATTGTTGGGCAATGCAAATCCATATTTACTTTTTCACTACTGAATATGTTTTGAATCAGTATTACTTTTTAATGTTTTTAGTTATAGAATTAACTGAAGTTCTCATTGGGATTACGGTTAACCAGTACGCCTAAGATAATTAAATTGTAGTCAATAAATTAATTCCATATAACATATACAGTTCTTCAACTGTATTATGTGAGGTAAATTTATCTCAGGTTTAATTTCGGAAAATAATTCAAACTATTTTTTTAAATTTAATGAGGTTCGCATGAGTTGGAATTATTGAAACATTATTCTGATGCTTACTGATTGCAAATCTATGAAATCTTTTTACTACGGGAAAATGTCCTCAGGTTGTATTTGTTAATTCCAAAGTTAGAAAATTCATTTTTATCACACTAGAAAATATTAAAAAATACAAATACGTTTTTCGCTCACCTCTGAAATGTAATGTTTCCACCTTCAATAAATTTGGAATTACATCCATATGCACAGCACTGTAGACCCATGTTACTTAAACTTTCAATGCATTTCCTAGTTTAGGGAAGAAGGAATGCGCAAACAATATGCGCGTTGGAGAGACGAGTCTGATGATCACGTGACTACTGATTTTGGTCACATGATCATTCGGGCATAAGAACGTTGCCACAGCTCACTCTACTTTGCACCAACTCTATATACTTTCCAAGCTAAATGTAAGTGGGGATTGGGTCTTGTGGAGGAATTTATATTTATTTTATTTATCTATGGAAAACATATATAAATATAGATGACACAGTACCTCAATTGGAAGAACAATGAATTAGTAACCGGAGGGTTGCGAATTCGAAACTGGGTCCAGCCAAATACCGTCGTGTACACGGGGCTGATGCACGTTAAATCTGTCCTGGCCTCAGATATAATCTAGTTGGAGTGATGTGGAAGTTTGCAGAGTGGGATGCCAACTCAGGTGATGTTCTCGTTCTGACAATGGTTCAAAATTACGTTATCCACAGATATTTACTTTCGGGATAGATCCCGGACCGTCGCCAATAGCCCAGTGTGTTGCTCCATTGCAACGTTAATTAACTACCTACCTACCTTATGCCAAAATATCTAAAATATATTATGCAAGAGAAATTTTTCGGAACCCTTATACAGTGTCGGTCTTTATATTAAAAGTGTATATGAAACCACGTTCAAAAACCCTCTTCCTGTTTGGTTTTCCGATATCCTGGGAAATTTTATAAAATAATATTGACTCTGTCCCTGCCAGCCGCAGACATTTTGATGTGGCAGTCTTCCTTTTTTGGACTGCACATGACAGCTTCCGCGAACACTTCTTTCTTGGACTTAAGGACTCTTTCATTGATTTTAACCAGGCTAAAAACTCTAACCATTTGAACTTGTGTTGTCCACTTAAGAACTTAGACTGTAAAACAAGAAAATGCAGGTGATCCAGACCTTTTCTTTAAGGGAGGCTGAAGATGATTGAATTTTTTGTACAATTATAGTGCCCTTTTTGAAATATCAGTTAATATCGATAAAAGCTCAATCGGAAAATGAATAATTGTTGATATATGAATTATTATTTTTTAGATGCTTATAAACAAACACAACTTGGCATCTGTTACAAGATTGAGTGTAAAAAGAATTATATAGCTGGAAAACAACGTCCTTGTTGTTTGTTGTTTCTTATGCCTACACTGGCAGACCAGAGGAGTGCCAGGCCCGTCATAGACGGCAAGAGGCGAGGGGGGTGCGCCTTCCATGTTATTGGGCCCCATTGGGAGGAAGTCCGACTTTGCTCGACATACATGACACATCCATTTTACAGGAAGGTCCCTTTCATACATCCATTCACTCACACATATCGTAATTTAGATTCCAATCAGAGGCCGATAACCCCCTGATCAGGTACCCCCAGAGGTATTGATTTGGTATGGGAGACATTGTGACCACGACCTATTTAACGTGCCCCAGTCACCATTAGTGAACACGACGGTCTTTAGCCAGGTCGAAGCGCCGATCTCGCAATCATCAGAATTGGAGGCTCCGCCGAGGACAGAACCCACAACCCTTCTGATGCGAGTCCGACGCTCTACTGACTGAGCTACCGCGGCTCCACAACGTCCTTAAAATAATTTAAATGATACTCATGTTAGATACTGCCTCACAATTCTTACTTTTCGACAGCATACTTTTAAATTATTGAACACCAATCGGTCACTCCATATCTTTCCTGTCATTTCTATTATATTTAGATATACGTTGCAAAGGCAGTTGAATATTGCAGCTCTAGAACCGGATTACATTGATCTGTGTGTGCGGCGAGGCCACGTCAGATTTAATGTGTGACTCCCGTTTACACGACGATCCTTGGTTGAATCGAGGTTTGAACTCTCAACCCTCCGGTTACTAATCTTCCAAAATTAAATTGTGTACGATTTATTTCATTTCAACGGTCTAGTTTCAAACTTCTGACACGAATGTTCACAAGCAATTTTTTGGTGTTTCGAAAAGTTTATTTTAAAACTACTTCGGAGCAAAACTTCTAGGTAATTACGAAAATTAATTTTTCAAATCAATCAAAACAAACAATACCTTTTTTGTTAGAAGAACGAAAAAATGTAACATCTTTTGACGTGCCCCAGAATTCTAGTAATTACTTTGAGATGAAGAAGGTTGAAAATTAATTATCAAAGGAAATAAAAAACATCCGAACTCTGAAACTGTATTGCACCTCAAGTTAACTTTAACTGGCATGTCTAAAAATGATCTTGGTGTTGAATTTTTTAAGAAATTCCAATAAACACACTGATTGATGTTTCCAAAATTATCAAAATTTGATTGTTTCCAAGCTTATTGCTCACTTCTGAAAGCAGTGATAAAGATTTGGCTAGGAGGATTACAATCAATATTTATGCATTTGCGCGTGGCAGCCACCTCGTCTCGAGCTTTTACCTTTTCGAAAATCTACTGACTCAAGGTCGATTGCAATCTTCACAGAATGGCTCTATAGCCGTTAGATTTGAGGACCTTTAAGAACCAGCTCATTAGAGGAAATAAACTGGTCTGACGAAAAGTCGAGACAGGAGTTGATGTGCCCGGGTGAGTGCTGAGCTGAATTACATTTAAAGCATGGAGAAAAGTGTTAAAAACCTAATTAGAAGTTCATTGACTTCAAGTGTCCAATGCGAAACCTGTAGTTTGGTCTTTCTGCTGCCCATTTTCCCCAATGAGGCACCTAGGTCTCCCTTGGTAAAATGGGCAGCAGAACCTGGCTGACATCATAATGAGGCATAGTAAACAGAAAAGCGATACAACATCTGTTAATTCTCAGACACGAGGTATCATAAGTAAGAAGCTTTGGCTTTGTATCTGCCTGCTCGCTTCAGCTGGGAGCAATGGAATAGCCTTCAGAATTATAACGATACCAGGAGCGAAATCCCGACGTACTTTGCCATTCTATACTGCCACACCATGTTGAGACAGCATAGCAGGATTCAGAAGGGGTTTTATAGTTTTCAATTGATTCTAACACTTCTTTTGTTGTAGCACCTACGAAAGTAGACACCATTTTAAAAAGCAATTTGTTACATACATATCAAACCTACCGCTCTCTCTGGTGGAACAATGTATATAAAAATCTACAAAAATAAGAAGATACATAAAGATCTTTCTAGTGTTTTGTCAGTTTTATATAGATTAGCTTTCTCTTTTATGAAAAATTTCTATTCCACAGTTCCATTTTTATGAAAAAGATTATCTTCGCATACCACATACTTCAGAATAATTAGAAAAATTCATGGGAAAATGTTTCACATTTTCCACATAAAGTAAAAGAAAGTACCCACAAATTGACAACATTTCTGTTAATTTATCCAGTTTGCGTAAGAATAAATTCAAAATCTTGTTATTTTTATTGAAAGTGTAACATTTTTACACCCAAATGGTTCAGTATGAAAAATCGGGTTAGCAACTGATAGAGTAATTGAGTTTATTACGGCCCTTTTTTTTTTTTTTTTTTTTTTTTTTTTTTTTTGAAAAATTCGTAGAGCATCCGCTTTTATAAGTTTGGTACGTTACCAATAAATATTTCTTGAGGTAATGTGATCTGGGTTAGTACTGTTTCTTATTTGAGGATGGAAGCTGATTCCACACTTTTATAAAATTATGGAATGAAATGTTTCACGTATTCTTGTTGTTTTTCAATTCATAGCACATGTTATATGTGTTTTGTGTACCGTTTTGTTTTTACGTTTGGATTTTTTAAGCAATTTTTCATTTGTAAAAGTCATTGAACAATATTATTTCTAGTGTTCTTTTCAATCTTCAAGTTTTTTTATGACATCCTCAGATTCTGTTTTAACGAGCGTTCCACCATACTGGTTGCTTTTCTTAATCTCCTTCTAGAAAAATCTAAGAAATGATTCATCAAACTTTATGTTTCATGCTTTTGAAAACTTTTGTAACGGATAAAATAATCTAGTTTATTTTTAAAACAGGAGGGGGTATTGATGTTTCCAACACTATGGGCTTGTTAAAATATTCTTTAGATATTTTTAGATTTTTCATGCCTATTATTAAAAGTTATATGGAACTTTTGTAAACAAATAAATCCTATTGATAAAAATAATAAATAATTTTTCGCATTTGTCGAAACTTTCTAAGTTGTGGACGGAGACGTGGAATAGATTTTTTTAAACTAGTCTTCCACAATACATACGGGACTCGTGAAATGGTGTATACTGCCGAAAACTCTGCTATATGATTTGACTACAGAATTTGAACTTAAGTTTTATATGAATTATAAAACGCATTTAGAAACATATTAGGCCCCGGTGCACACATCCGATTTTTCAACGTGCGGCCCCGAAGCCCAACTATGCACACATTGACTATTGAAATGATTGGGCTATTGAAATGACGCAAGTACTCATTTCGCGCCATTTGCGATAAATATTCTATCGAAGAAAACGTGTTTATTTCTCTTACTTGGTGTAAAAAAATATATATTTGAAACAAAATAGACGTTACTGGATGCAACCATTTATTAATTATTATTCATATTCCATTTGTTTATGAAAACAAGGTACTTCAGAATGGAGACCCACTTGAGGCGCCGTGGGGAACTGCGTTACAAATTGATGTACCGACTAGAAGCGGATCATTTTGCTCGTGCTCAAAATGTTCATTCACCGTCTACACTGAACGAGCTGCCAATCAAACCTGTCTCCGGGGTTAATCAATCATCCATGTTTTGCTCTGCTTCTCCGGTGTGGACGCGGCTTAAAGCCGCGTCCACACCGGAGAAGCAGAGCAAAACATGGATGATTGATTAACCCCGGAGACAGGTTGGGTGAATCAATCTCTCTGGTTTTTCTGGTTTGACAGCTCGGACACAAAATGTTCCATGTGCTCGCGATCCATCTGGTTGGTTGTGTGTTGAAGTTAAACTGCAAACTTATTGTTTGAAGCAAATTGTTTTAAGGTCCCGTTCTTTACGAAGTCGGCGTATAATCGCGAGTGCAGCGTATATTATCATTAAAGATTTATTAAAGAGGAATACGAAGAAAAGTTCCCAAAAAAGGCGACATTGGTGATGGAAAATATTCTCAGGAGCCATAAGATGGGAAATGTATACGTCTTTTGCTCACACGCGGTAGAAATTACGCTTTTCCTACTGGGACACTTAATAAACCCTAAACTAATAGCCGCCTCGGAAAATAATCCACTTCATCGTTAACCCAGTACAATTTTGAACAAACCGTGTTTTCAATCCTGCGACGGCGGCAACCACTTTATTAATATATATATATATATATATATATATATATATATATATATATATATTTATTTATTTATTTATTTATTTATATCCATACGTACTTGCAAAATTGATATTAGCAGATTATTTCCCTACTAAATAAGCCGCGCGACCAGCCGGTATAGTGGTTAAGGTGTTAGCCTCTAGATCGGAAGGTTCCTGGTTCGAATCAGGGTCCGGGCATGGATGTTTGTAAGCGTATGGTGTAGAGGCGGCTGGTGCACCTTAAATCTGTCGTGGCCGAAAGTCCTCACGTTGGGTTGGCGTGGAAGTTTGGAGAGTGGGGTGCCAGCTCAGGTGTTGCTTCGTCATATGACCGTGGTTCAAAATTACGAAGTGTTGTCCTCGGATCTTTCCCTTAAGGGACTGATCCCGGACCGTCGTCAATAGCCCGTTGTGTTGCTCTAGTACGACGTTAACTAAAAAAATTACAAATTACCCTACAAAATAAAAATTTCTTACTGAATATTTCACTCATATGTTCCAACATATTGAATGTCTCTTTCAATTCGGCATTTTTCGGTAAAACGTATTAATATTGCAGTGCAACAATTTTAAATTTTCTTTAATTGCAAAAAAGTTTAAATACATTTTAAATATCCACCTCTTATTTATCTTAAACTAGCCACTGCGTGGTGATTGCTAAGAATTCCCATTTGGTTTGCGAAGCCTATTGGATAACAGCAATCATGGCATTGGTTTGCCTCACAAACCAAATGGAAATTCGTAGCCTATTGGAATGGATTCCCAGCAAATTCTAATTTGATTTGCTTCGCAAACTAAATTATGAATATTATGAACTATGATTTGCTTCGCAAACAAACACCTCGGGCAACGCCGTAATGACCTCGTCATTGCCAAATTCGAATTGCGAAGAGATCCAATCGGCGTGACGTCAGAATCTCTTGCGAAAATATAAATATTTAATTGAAAAATTATTTATTAAAAGAAAATCAAATGGAAGGTTGAGATTTAGGGGTTTAGATTTTATTCAGATTTCAAATCTGTTGAAATTTTCATCTGTCTTTAACGATCCCGATTTTACAAAAAAGTACTTTACAATGCCAGTCAATATGTTTTTTTTATTTGTTTTGCTTTTCTTCGCTGTGAAATGGTTTGAGCGTAGGAAATTAAATCTGTGATATCTCGAATCAAACGAAAGTCATTCTTCACAGAAAGTGGCGTTCGTGTTGGAAAAAATATAAGTTTCAATTTAAAATTATTCATTTATCGAAAATCATATTTTTAGGTATAGATCTAATGTGAAATTTTCCGCAGATTTCATATCCGTTGAAAATTGTACTCTATCTTTTACGATCAAGGAGATAATAAAAAAGAACTACATAACTAAAGTTAAAACTTTAGTCTGCTGACAAATCTTTCTCCGCAAAATGAAATCGGAAGCGGAAAAAATACATTTAGAATCTGCTAACTTTTTATGCAACTTTTATTCCAAAGAAGACAATAATAATTAAATTCCAATAAATTATTTTTTAAATGTTTTAGATTGAATTTTAAAATTCAGGCTGGACACAAAAATTGCAAAAACTTCGGACCACCCGTGTGCCAAATTTCATTATTGCAAGTGCAATAGATTCGTCCGGACATTGCGTAGTGGAGGTCGGACACTTCATTTTATAATAGCAGAGATTTGATGTGCAAAGTTCCCCAAGACTACTAATATAGACCATCTAAATACACATGGATGGACACATCAATTTTGACACTAATATGGGCAGATTACATTTTCACAACTAAGTTTTAATCGTCAACTATGTATAGCAAAACACACAATGCTTACAAATAGACTACTTAAATAATAGTATCACTTTACAATCCGAAGAAATATAAATATTTCTATGTTCCGATCCCCGACCCGTTTCTTAACGATGATCCCGGTGATTGATTGAACGTCGAGCAAGGGAACGAAAAAACGCCGTCCAAATAGAGCGAGCACGAGCACTTGCTTTCCTTTGATGTACCGACTAGAAGCGGATCATTTTGCTCGTGCTCAAAATGTTCATTCACCGTCTACACTGAACGAGCTGCCAATCAAACCTGTCTCCGGGGTTAATCAATCATCCATGTTTTGCTCTGCTTCTCCGGTGTGGACGCGGCTTAAAGCCGCGTCCACACCGGAGAAGCAGAGCAAAACATGGATGATTGATTAACCCCGGAGACAGGTTGGGTGAATCAATCTCTCTGGTTTTTCTGGTTTGACAGCTCGGACACAAAATGTTCCATGTGCTCGCGATCAATCTGGTTGGTTGTGTGTTGAGGTTAAACTGCAAACTTATTGTTTGAAGCAAATTGTTTTAAGGTCCCGTTCTTTACGAAGTCGGCGCATAGTCGCGAGTGCAGCGTATATTATCATTAAAAATTTATTAAAGAGAAATAGGAAGAAAAGTTCCCCAAAAAGGCGACATTTAGTGACACCCGTAATGGAAAATATTCTCAGCAGCCAAAAGACTGAAAATGTATGTCTTTTGCTCACACGCAGTAGAAATTACGCTTTTCCTACTGGGACACTTAATAAACCCTAAAATAATAGCCGCCTCGGAAAATAATCCACTATCGTTAACCCTGTACAATTTTGAACAAACCGTATTTTCAATCCTCCGACGGCGGCTGCGGCAACCACTTTTTTAATATATATATATATATACATACGTGCTTGCAAAATTGATATTGGCAGATTATTTCCCTACAAAATAAAAATTTCTTACTGAATATTTCACTCATATGTTCCAACATATTGAATGTCTCTTTCAATTCGGCATTTTTCGGTAAAACGTATTAATATTGCAGTGCAACAATTTTAAATTTTCTTTAATTGCAAAAAAGTTTAAATACATTTTAAATATCCACCTTTTATTTATCTTAAACTAGCCACTGCGTGGTGATTGCTAAGAATTCCCATTTGGTTTGCGAAGCCTATTGGATAACAGTAATCATGGCATTGGTTTGCCTCACAAACGAAATGGAAATTCGTATCCTATTGGAATGGATTCCCAGCAAATTTTAATTTGATTTGCTTCGCAAACTAAATTATGAATATTATGAACTATGATTTGCTTCGCAAACAAACACCTCGGGCAACGCCGACCTCGTCATTGCCAAATTCGAATTGCGAAAAGATCCAATCGGCGTGACGTCACAATCTCTTGCGAAAATATAAATATTTAATTGAAAAATTATTTATTAAAAGAAAATCAAATGGAAGGTAGAGATTTAGGGGTTTAGATTTTATTCAGATTTCAAATCTGTTGAAATTTTCATCTGTTTTTAACGATCCCGATTTTACAAAAAAGTACTTAACAATGCCAGTCAATATGTTTTTTTTGTTTGTTTTGCTTTTCTTCGCTGTGAAATGGTTTGAGCGTAGGAAATGAAATCTGTGATATCTCGAATCAAACGAAAGTCATTCTTCACAGAAAGTGGCGTTCGTGTTGGAAAAAATATGAGTTTCAATTTAAAATTATTCATTTATCGAAAATCATATTTTTAGGTATAGATCTAATGTGAAATTTTCCTCAGATTTCATATCCGTTGAAAATTGTACTCTATCTTTTACGATCAAGGAGATAATAAAAAAGAACTACATAACTGAAGTTAAAACTTTAGTCTGCTGACAAATCTTTCTCCGCAAAATGAAATCGGAAGCGGAAAAAATACATTTAGAATCTGCTAACTTTTTATGCAACTTTTATTCCAAAGAAGACAATAATAATTAAATTCCAATAAATTATTTTTTAAATGTTTTAGATTGAATTTTAAAATTCAGGCTGGACACAAAAATTGCAAAAACTGCGGACTACCCGTGTGCCAAATTTCATTATTGTAAGTGCAATAGATTCGTCCGGACATTGCGTAGTGGAGGTCGGACACTTCATTTTATAATAGCAGAGATTTGACGTGCAAAGTTCCCCAAGACCACTAATATAGACCATCTAAATACACATGGATGGACACATCAATTTTGACACTAATATGGGCAGATTGCATTTTCACAACTGAGTTTTAATCGTCAACTATGTATAGAAAAACACACAATGCTTACAAATAGACTACTTAAATAATAGTATCACTTTACAATCCGAAGAAATATAAATATTTCTATTTTCTGATCCCCGACCCGTTTCTTAACGATGACCCCGGTGATTGATTGAACGCCGAGCAAGGGAACGAAAAATCGCCGTCAAAATAGAACGAGCACGAGCACTTGCTTTCCTTTGATGTACCGACTAGAAGCGGATCATTTTGCTCGTGCTCAAAATGTTCGTTCACCGTCTACACTGAACGAGCTGCCAATCAAACCTGTCTCCGGGGTTAATCAATCATCCATGTTTTGCTCTGCTTCTCCGGTGTGGACGCGGCTTATATATCTCAGAACGCATTTGCGTTGGGAAGCGGCGCAGCACGTTGAAAAAGCGGATGTGCGCACCGTACCTTAGGGTAAAAAAACCTTTCCAAACATTTTTACAGGTAGAATTTTGAAAATTTGATCGTCGAAACATGTCACAAAATGAGTATTTATACCCAGAGTCTATTTCGTACAGAAACACTATAAAAGTATAAATCATTTTACTAAACATATTTCAAATTTACAATTATTGTTCTAAACAATTTACAAACATTTCACTACACACTGCATAAAAAATATAAATAGGATATGTATTCAACGAAAAAATAATTCACTTGATATCCCTAAGAACAAGATTTAATTGATAAATTACACATACAATCACAGTATGAACAAAACAATGCACCTGATTCCTGACTTAAACTCCGTCGTTTAAACACAGTAATTAGTCAAACAAGACAGTTTTCGGTTTAAAAAAGTCAACATCATTACCTGCTAACTTTCTTCGACCATTGCGTGAAACAAGTAACTTTTACCCTGTCAGCATAACACAATTCATGACCCCATCCGCCAACAACGGCGCTTCACAACACTAAATAAATTGCTTTCCTATAATCAATGCATGCAGAAACTTGGAACATCTATTGTGTTCTATTGACTGAACTCGGACTTGAGGTGAGGCCCTGGGCACATCGGTCGATCGGGGTATATGTTTATTTTTGCGCTATGTCCACAAAGACGACGCGCTTAGTCATGTTCGCTGTGGTGCGTTGTGTTCCTTAGGTAGCAATAAATATCATCGAACGCGAATACTGCTGTTTGTAGAACTAGAGTTAGCGCTTTCTCATTTCTTCAACGGTATAACTCCGGTATTTGGCTATTTACATGGTCATACTTTGATTTTCTTGGTCATAAAAGCATGTGTTTTACCAAATTTATCGATTCGAACAATAATTCACGAAATATAATACAAAAAAATCCCATCGTATAAATCAGGTATCACAAAACCACATATATTTCAATACTCGTGTTATAGCATAAGGCTGGGTGCACACATCCGGTTTTTCAACGTGCGGCACCGCTGCCGCAACGCAAGTGCGGTCTGAGATATACATTTTATGCAATGGAGTAGTGCACACAAGCCTCCGGCACCGCTGCGGCGAAGCACGTTCAACTTGCGTGGAATTTGTACCGCAGTTCCCCACGACGCCGCAACTCGCCGCGCACGCTTCTCCGGTCTGAAGTACCTTGTTTTCATAAATAAATGGAATATAAAATAATTAATAAATGATTGTATCCAGTAACGTCTATTTTGTTTCAAAATATACTTTTTTTACACCAAGTAAGAGAAATAAACACGTTTTCTTCGATAGAACATCTATCGCAAAAGGCGCGAAATGAGTACTTGCGTCATTTCACGGCTATGTGTGCATATTGGACATCGGTGCCGCAGCGGCGCCGCACGTTGAAAACCCGGATGAGTGCATCGGGCTTGAGATTGCTGAATAACAAACGAAACTGCTGTTATATCCTTATAAAATTATTCAAAGGCATACTTAAAAAGTATTAGAGTCATTTTTACTCACACCTTAAAACGGCTTGTTTTTCGAATACGGTTTCAGAATGTCGCTAATTCAAATTCTATAGAAGGAATTCTGAATTTATGAAAATGATAGTTGATTGGTCAACGTCAGTTGCATTGACCTTCAAACGTCACTAAAAAGGGAACACACTGCATTTTAAGGCCCGGTGCACGCTTCCTGTTTATCAACGTACGGCACCACTGCGGCACCGAAGCCCAAGTATGCACACTTAACTATGAAATGAGGCACTAACTCATTTCGCGCCATTTGCGATAAATATTCTACCGAAGAAAACGTGTTTATTTCGCTTACTTGGTGTAAAAAATATATATTTTGAAACAAAATAGACGTTACTAGATACAACCGTATTTAATTATTATTTATATTCCATTTGTTTATGAAAACAAGGTACTTCATAACGGAGACTTGTGCGGCGACCGTGAGGCGTCGTGGGGAACTGCGGTACAAATTGCACGCAAGTTGGACGTGCGTCACCCCAGCGGCGTTGGATGCATGTGTGCACTGCTCCATTGTTTTTAATGTATCTCAGACAGCACTTGCGTTGCGGCAGCGGCGCCGCACGTTGAAAAACCGGATGTGTGCACCGGGCCTTAATCAAATATCTCAAACCACATATCCTTGAATACTCGTGTTATAGCATAAGGCAGGCATTTCATCCAGAATATTTATGTGATAGTTTCTGTAGAAAGACTGGCAAATTGAATGTTGTAGTAGTATGTTTATTTAACAACTACATAATTAATGTTACGTGAAATATTCTAGATGGATCACACAGGAATATATACAAAAGAGAAACGCAACTGCAAATGATTTTTTCTGCCTTCAAAAGTATTCTTCGTTCCATTAAGGTTGCGGTTACAGAATAAATTTAAATATATTTTGCAGATATTAGAATTACTAGCAGCTTCACGTGCAACAATATGATTGGTCTTGCAAATTATTGCTGTAAGTATTCGGTTTCTAGAATTTTTACATGGGTTTCCTTTCCTCATGACTGTTCAAATTAGTAAAACTTACGTTTGTTTTTCATGTTCAAAATTTAATTATAGTTTTTATGAATGGTGCACTCAACACACACATTCATCTAACTACACAAATTCTTAACAGGTACGTGCTTTTCATTCGCTAATCGAACCTCCGCATTGAAAAATGCCATAAGGATTCGATTTGAATCTACATGTCAGTTGGCCTAAATTAAATTTGTAATTAAATTTTGCTGTTTTGGGGCCAAGTTTTAGAGTATTAATGTCAGAAAATGTTATTCTCACAGGGGGGGGGACTTTTTTTTTAATGTTTTAAATGCTTTCACATGACAGAAGATTTATATTGCTTACTTTACAAGTTCTATGCAACTTATAGGTAAAACGTTTGTTGAAAACGGTGAATTTCTTTCAAAAATTCTATTAAAAGACCTACGTGTTCAGAAATTTATTTTCGATTACCTTTGCTTTGTCTGTGAAATATATTTTAACAAGTACAACAGTACAAGTACTTTTCTTGTCACCCAGTACACAATACGAACAGAAAGTATTCTACCACTAAACACTAGCGCCTTCAACATAAAACTTTACAAATAGTTTCCCACACGATAGGCATTTAATTATGAAACAAGTTTTTAGTTATTTTATGTGCAAGTGAATGAAATTTTCAAGAAATTAATCATGAGTATCCGATCACATTATTTTCTCATAAATTCATTAATTATGGTGGAATTCAGAAATATAGCATCCCTGACGCAAGAGTGTCTCAAATAGAAATATTGGTATTAAAACTTAATACAAGACTATTCACCATTGGTAATTCACTTTAATCCGAACAACACAGGATTCTATTTTGCTAGTAAGAAATAAAATATTTAAATATATAAATAATAGTATAGACAAATGACATGTTTATCTGTACTGCGTAGTTCTTTGATGGCATGTCATTTGATGGATGGCTTAATCGTAAAGTATTTAATGTGGCTCATCTTCAGAAGCTTGGTATCAACGTTCTAAAAGGTTTAATAAATAAACATTTTATCCTAAAACCTAAACTCTAGAAGGATAATATGACACGGTGATGCCATGCACATGTTTGGTATAACTAAGTTAATGTAACAGAGCACAAGAGAAAAGTACATGCAACAAAATAACAACGGAAATGGGTGTTGAACGTTATGGAAAAAAACTCTGTATCAACAATTTTGAGGGAGGATTGTGACACTGTATGAGATAGATACTAAAAATTGAATTTTTAAATAATCGTTTCCCGGAAACTAGAGCGAGGGGATGTTTATGCATTAAAGGGAAGAAGTTCTAAACTTCGTAAGGCCAAATCTTAGAGGTGTCTCTTTAAGTATAGAGTTTGAAAAGAACTTTTTCACATCGCACCCACATAATGTGAAATGTATTCCCATCACGTCTGTCTTCAGGAGAAAAAATAGCATCCACCCAATAATAACTATATCAATCCAGCCATTGTTGAATATTTCTTTTTTCCCGAAAAGGAATTCCATTATCTACAAGATTGAATAATGCCACCTGAATCGTGAGGAGGTGGATGTATTCGGATATTATTACAATATTGAGGCTTTTGAACCGCGTTTTGGGAGCTCCCTTCAGAGTTCAGTTCTCAAGACGGTTGTACTACGTTCTTTGTACTTTCATGAAAAACATTTAAGAATAGACGTGAAGAAGTGACATTTAAAGCGATACGATCCATTTTATCATAATAAAGTTTGTTCTCGTCTTTGATTATAAAAATGTTGGTTTGTAAAGTAAGGTTACTTGCTTGAACATCTATTTTAAAGAGAACATGTCCTCTCTTTCCGTTCGGATCTTTTTTTTCACTCTCCTTCTTAAGTCGGATCTTTTTATGTCCCCCTTTTTTTTTTTTTTTTGGTTGTTCACTTTTTGTTCTCTTTGTTTATTATTTTGGGTTATGTTCAAAAAGATATTTCACATCTTAAATAATGCTTTAATTATGGTAATCTATTCACATTTCCTACTATATCTTTATGTGTGTGTGTGTGTGTGTGTGTGTGTGTGTGTGTGTGTGTGTGTGTGTGTGTGTGTGTGTGTGTGTGTGTGTGTGTGTGTGTGTGTGTGTGTGTGTGTGTGTGTGTGTGTGTGTGTGTGTGTGTGTGTGTGTGTGTGTGTGTGTGTGTGTGTGTGTGTGTGTGTGTGTGTGTGTGTGTGTGTGTGTGTGTGTGTGTGTGTGTGTGTGTGTGTGTGTGTGTGTGTGTGTGTGTGTGTGTAAACCACAATTATTCAAATACGTACTAGATCTAGTACATTGTACGAAAATCGTACGTATTATTGATACACATCAACGTACACCAGGAAGTTCAACCTCTAGTGTATATTGAGCACCATGTTAAAACGACTCATTAGGAAATCAAATAGGTATATAACTCTCCGAATTTTGCGTAGCAAGCAAAACGTCTGTCTTACTATATATATATATAAATATATATATATAAATATATATATATATATATATATACTTAGTTATAATTATGTATTGGTGTATTATTTACTTGTGTTGTTTGTCAGTGTTTGTATTAGTTCTGCCCATTGTGAGATTATAATTTTTCGTGTTTATTTATGTGATAAAGTTAAAAATATATAATATTGGTTGCAGTTAATTTATTAATCGAAATTCTAAACAGGCTGTACATTTGGATACATAATTGTGTAGGAAGTATAGAGTCTCATCCATGTATTTTGAGACATGATCTTGTCAGTAATTTTTCCCGCAAGCTTTTCAAAAGATGGAATACTCGGAAGTTATTGAAAACCTTTGGTTTTCACTTTTCCCTGACCTCTTATTGTCCTCTTTCTTTCAATGTAATTTTACAAAATGTTCTCTTTTCCGATATTCATCTTCTGGCAACCCTACTGCGAAGTATATTTTTTTTAATGCTTTTAGGTTATTCCTTGTGATACTTGATTCTCGAATTTTTTTTTTCTTATCCCTGATCATTATTAGATCAGTTCTGTGATGTCTTATCTGGTAAAAATGTTTCAAATACAATATGTCTCCGATGATCAGGAACGGCCTTTAATAACCTGAAGCACTACACTACGTGGTAATGACTAATCAAGTTATCTTGACAATTGTGAGCCAGAATAACCTTTGGTGGGACCAGTTCTAAACTTTGAATGTGATCTATTCATAACTACATAGCTTAAAATTGGATAGTTCTTAATCTCTTCGTCTTCGTTACTATTGGTGTTGTACCGGATGAAATGGTGTGGTGACAGAAATGAAATGGTAGCGTAAAGGAATAGGATCTTTGGTTTCACCACTACAATATTTATTCTACCACCCTACAGCTTAGCAGATATTTACAACAAGTTTACAGATATTTTTGGGGAAAGAAGGGTACGGCAAGTAAGCGAGCTAGTTCTCGCTCTCAGGTCTCAGTAGTCTCTGTGGAAAATTCTAACGTCTTGCAGGACGCCTTTGAACAGAAAAAACCAGATGTCGATGGAATTTTGAGTGTTGTCATGGAGCTTGAGATTGATGAGATTGTGATGTCAGTGTAACGTCAGATGAAGATGGTTTTTTTCAATTGCCCAGAACTTTATGACCGATGTAATGTCAAATAAAGTACTGTAATAATACTTTTGGGGTTAGTTATGGACAGTTGATCACTTGAAAGGAGTTTTATGATCTCCAATTAGTTAATTCTGGTATACATCTGCTTTGTGTCGGCATGATCAGAGAAGCCGCGTTCAGAGCGGTACAACTGGCGGTATATTGTCCTCTCCCTGACATTTCGTTTCTTTTTCTTACAAGGAGTCTATTTCTTTCAAAGCAAAGATAGTCACACTCGGCCAAATTTAAGCTACAGCCGGCCCTCGCAATTGTGTCCGCACTCTCCGAACTTCCACCCCATGCCAACTTGATGGCATTTGAGGCCATGACATAGTTAACGTGCACCATCCGCAACATACACAACTGTCTTTGGTTGGATCGAGTTTAGAACTCGCAACTATTCGGTTTCTAATCCGCTACTCTTCATACCAGACTACCAGGGCCACGTTGCACATGAGAAGGATGTCCTGGGAAATGTCTTGAAAGCCACTACAGTTCTATTATCGCAATAGAAATAGGATCTCTTATTGTATAGTAATTTTCCAGTTTTAGAAAGCACTAAAGATACACTACCCTACAATAATGGACAGCCGACCAACCGGTCTAGTGGTCAAGGTGTTGGCCTCTGGATCGGAAGGTTCCCGGTTCGAATCCGGTGTTAGGGAATGGGTGTAAATTGGGCTGTCCTTTGTTAGGGACAATGATGGTCCACCCACTGGGTGCCTCTTCACAAGTGACCATCACTTCTGGCCTTGTATAAGGCTAAAATGACCTCGGTCAACTCTGTACTTTGTATTGTATTGTATTTGTATTTGTCTTCGCAATTGTACTGCCTTGCCATTGGAAATAAATAAACGATAATGGACCGGACGGCAAGATGTGATGGCATAAGGAAAAAATACGTTTTAATAGAGGGCATGGTCCCACACGTAATGCAATTACACTAGCAACCCTTCTGGGCATACTTTCAACAAGGTTTTGAAACACAGCTATGGGTATTTGTGTGTCCATTCCTGCTGCAAGAATGTCGCCAACTCAGCTGTAGATTTCGGATGGGGTTCCCTGGTTCGCAAGCGTCGCTCTAACTCGTCCAACAAGAGCTCTATGGGGTTTAGGTCGGGACTCTGAACAGGCCAGGGAAGACGTTTTCCATCCATATCTTGATACCACAGCTTGACAGAGGCTGCAACATGACATGGAGTTTTGTCGTCCTGTAAGTAACATTCGTCCATTCCATAAAATTACCGGAGTGTAGGAAGAACCTGATTGTCCAAAATATTCATGTGGGCGTCGGCGTTCAATTTACCAGTAAAAAATGAAAAGGTCCCAGGGCATAACACGAAAAACACCCCCAAACAAGAAGTCGGATTCCGCTATTCCGCTGGCTTCCGGACCGTTATTGTAGGGTAGTGTGTGTATCTCATTGTCCAGACTTCCATTCAGGGCTTGATTCTTGCAATTGAAAAATGTGCTTTTATCATTATGATAAATGAGAAAATATAAGATATTCTCACCACCCAAAAAGTTACAATGCCGATTCCTTCAATGATTCAAATTAAAAATGTGAGAATTTCCGATTTCATTAGTAGTGCAATGAAAGTTTTACTGTAAAGAAAGGTTTCAGACAAAAATAAATACCCCTTTTCAGAGCGCTATAGTTGTTCCTTTTTTATTTAACTTTTTCATTTTAGATTCAGTTTATAACTGAGTCTAATTCATTGAAGTAAGGACTTAAAGTTATAAAGCACCAGTTTGTTCAAATACTTTTTAATTACAAAATTAAAATTAAATTTACGATTTATAATTAATTTTGAAGAAAAATGGTTTTACTTTATTTTATTTTTTTCCAGAAAAGGAAATAATCGCTGTTTGAGAGCCTTTGGGACCCTATATTGTTCAATAGTTCGGAAATTCATAGTTAAAACTTTTAGTTAGGCTTTAATTCTTTTTATTTAGGCTCTAATTCTTTTTATTTAGGCTCTAATTCTAGCATGAAAATGCCTTATTTGTTTTACACCAAGACAGAGGTTGAAAATGAAACAAAAGAAATTAAAGATTAGAAAATTACAAATGGAAGAATAATTTTTAGTCTGATTTATATAAATGCAGAGGATGTTCGTACGTTTTTGAACAATTTCTGAACGATGAACTGAATATCAACTTTTTGCAAGACATTTTTGTGTTTTAAATGTTTTATTTGATATCCCTTATTGTTAACTCTCTTTCTACATCTTAATTTCCATGGTAATGACTTTTATAGAATCGGTTGAGGTATATTATTCCATTCTTGTTCCTCGGTTTTCCAAATTCCTTGGATGGTTTTCGGTTAACGTTTCGATAATGCTCTTTTTCGATAATGTCCAAAAGCACTAAAGTCCATGGGTTAGACATCTGGAGATTTAGCAGCTATGTTAGTTAAGGGTATTCACTTGAAACCAGTTTCTTGTTCCATTTTTTCCAAAATTTAATAGTGGACATGGATGTGTGACTGCTTGATTTAGCCTGGTGCAACTCTGTTGATTATTCGCACTATGGGTAAATATATGTTATTTCTTTATTTTTTAATATTGGAGATACAATATGTCTACTCTTTTTACTTTCTTTTTACTCTTTTTTTTTCAATGTATGCAAAACCGGCAACAATTATAAATCTCTCAGGAAAAGTTTCTTTAGAATCTTTGAACCACGCGCGCGCGCGTTTTAAGATTTTTCTCTTCCTTTGTGGAAATAAATTGGTTTTTTTTTAATAACTAGGGGGCTCCACCCCCTGCTCGCTTCCGCTCGCCAACCCCCGGGGATTGCTACGGAATCCCATTTGGTTTGCTTCGCAAACCAACACTCCTTTTACATATGGCATGAGTGAAACTATCTGAATAATTTGTATTATCCTGATTTCCCTTTACGGTCCATCACATCACAGCGAGGGCTTCTCCCCTACGCAATCCCGTTTGGTTTGCTTCGCAAACCAATACCTCTTACGCAAGTGATTTCACTCTTTTTTGCTTTAACACTTAATGCACCCTAAACTAATAGCCGCATCAGTAAAAAATCTTCTGCATCTTGTTCCCTGTACAATTTTAAATAAACCCTGTTAATCTCCAAACTTTACGATGTGTACTTTGTACTTTCTCGGTAAAACGTCTGAGAACAGAAGGAAAAAAGCGAGCCTTTTTCCTCGCCAAATAAAAAGAAATCGTTTTTATGGCAATTGTTGCTACGATAAATTTGATATCTGGCAAACCCGATAGTCAAAAATACAACCCTCCGCGAATACAATGCTCCGCGAAATAAAAAATACGAAATTTGTGTCACCAACTTTTGATTGCATCGAATTTATTTATGAACCAATTTTAAAAATAATGGTACCGTAAGAAAGAGTACAGTCTGAGGTATACTGCGCTATTTTCAAAATAAAAAACTAATAGTAATACGATATAGATATGACAGTTTTAGTTAAAGGTAGTAACAAAAAGTAGCGAAAATATCCGAAGATTCCGAATTTTGTATGACCAATTTTTGATCGCATCCAATTTAATTATTAACCGATATCAAAAATAATAGTACCGTAAGAAAGAGTACATTCTGAGATATACTGCTATATTTTAAAAATTAAAAAATAATAGTAATAAAATATAGATATGGCAGTTTTAAAAAAAAAGTAGCAAAAATGTCCTGATTTTTCCCGAATTTCAAAAAAATATTATCAAGAACCAAATTGAAATTAAAAAAAAAACTCGACGAGCTGCAAAAATTTACGTTGAGAGGTACTCTTTAAAAAAAACTCACGGCTGAAGACTGAAAATTTGTATGTGTTTTGCTCACTCGCGGAAGAAATTTCGCTTCTTCAATTTTAAGACTTAATAAACCCTAAACTAATAGCCGCATCGGAAAAAAATCTTAATAATTGTCCAGGGAATACGATGAAGAACAAACCATGTCAATTTTGTTTTTTTCCGATCAGTACTTTCTCGGGAAACCGTCTAAGAATCGAGCTAAACAACACAGTTTTCAATTCTGCGGCGGCGGCGGCGGCGGCGGTAACATTTTTTTAATATAGAGAGATTTGTGTTTAATTGTCACATATTTTTATCCTTCTCCAGCTAAATGCTTCTCGTATATATTTCTGCAGTGAGTTCTGGGTTCTGCAATATGTCGTGGAAATGGCCGATGACCATTGCATTTTTATCTTTTTAAGATTCAAATCACTGTTAATTATTTTAATTACAGTTGAAACTGAGCATTTTATGACTTTTCAATAGTCTTTTGACTGGCGGATTCTTTTTAAAATTAAAGATCTTTCCTAACAAATATTCTCAGAAATTATTTTCTGGATCCGTAGTTGGAACTATTTTTCCATTTTTACGTTTTTTCCTTTCTTATTAATAATATTACCTATCATATCTTTAGATATCGAAAAAACATGACTTTTACAGCGTTTTTGATTGCTTGAATAAGTATAATTATTTTCGGAAAGAGCGGAAACATAGCATTCGATCCATTCCTTAGTTAAAAACGCCATTTTGAAAGTAAATAAAACTTAGTTTAGTTAGAAGACGACAAGTTATACATTAGTATTTATATTATATTGAAGTATAACTTTAATATTTTTACAGCTTATCAAAATCGTTCAAAAAATGTTCGAACAATCTCTGTATGTATCATTATTAACATTAGCATTTTTTTAACAATTTCTATGAGGCTAAAAGTTTATGTTCTATAATTTAGCATACAATCCGAGTTTGCTAGCATAGAGTAACAAGAATTCGTCCAATAGCGTATTTTTAACTTATATTTAAATTATACAAATTACAACTTGATATGTGTTTCCAGTTAAATAATATAAGTGCAGTTAATATTAGCATACTTCATGGATATCCGTTTATAGCTACATATCAGATGTCATTAAATATTTATTATCGTCTCTTGAGTCGAGGTATATCCTATGTATAAATACACATTAAATAATTGTGCGATTTGATTTACTAAGTCTATTTCATCGCCGTAGACTCAGAATAGAAATACTACCTCTAAAATGAGTACACGAGTGCTCCCTAATAGGTAATTGTAATAGAAATGAATAAAACATTTTAAAAAGTAGACACCCAATTCTAACGCAAGCTGATATAGTATGACCCTGTATAGCAATACCGAACGGTGTCTATATACTTTATAGTACATTAGATTCGAATGCATCCCGTTCCGATCCTCAATATCCTACGGATTACTCAATGCCCCAAGCTGTCACCTTGATGTCTTTGCCAACTACCTGAACTCTCAACTGTTTAACATCAAATCTATCTGCCTTAAACACGGAAACTTAATGTCTCAATTGTTTCGATGCATTAGGATGACTAAATAATTCTTGTTGAGACATTTAATGGTGTTCGTCCGTAATCTGTGGTGATGAACTGTTTTAGGGAACTGTGCTATGCGATACTTCAATTATTAGCTATGGTCATATGAGGATATGAAGGTAGGTTGTAAAGGTATTGGGTATGTTTCATAAGGATATAGATATCCGTACTCAATAGCATGATGTAAACAGTGTTCCAAGCAAGTTTGCTTGGCATGAGGCGTCGGTTAGCATAAAGGGTATTCGACCAGAGTGTGCGCTATCGTAGTTATGAATTTGTGGGATGGATCGAAACATATGAGCAGGATTTCCTTCCTAATGGCAAAAGCGCATATGGAGGAAGTTCGTGTTGCATGACCAGCGGTGTTTTCGGGGAAAAGTTAAAAATAGCAACTTTTTTCAAATTGGATGGGGATTGATTACTTTCTGGACGTGTTGTCACAAGTTCTCGTCATTCATACCAGAATAGATTGGGTTGCTTCAAGTTGCAATGTATTTTGAAGATTTGAGATGCCTTAGATATAAGTACTCGCTTTCTATATTTAAATTAATAACAATCACTAATTAGTTTGGTAGGCAAGGAATGGTATCACAAAGCACAGTATAATTCCTGCCATTCATAAATATTAAATACGAGTAAAAATAAATAAATCCACCGTTGGCCATACACTATATAATACTACCTACGTGATATTCAAACAAAATTATTAATAGAATGCTGCCATCGCAAACTGATTTGTATGGATTAAATGGATTCGATTACATTTTCAATTAATTCGCCATTTTTTCTCGTAGCTTCTTTTTGTTTGCTTTATTCTCAGAAGATTAAGCAAAAAAAGTACAGATTACTGATTCCACCGATATTCTTTGGCTGCGAAAGTGAAAGGTATCAAAAATAATTAAGTTGCGGTAATTTCGTTAACCTTTCATAGTTTCGGAACTAAACCCTAATTCAAATCAAGTAATCTTTTAAGTAGAAGGCAAGTCGATAGAAGAAACTCCATTCATCTGTACTCATTATTTTTCTGTTTATGTATTAAAAACGCTTCACGTCCCCGAAACTGTAATTTGAATGTTTCTGGTATTAACATTAATACATCCGTGTGTGTTACAAAGCTTTTAGTTTTAAAACCATGAGAATAAGCATCTAAAATTCTAAAAAAGATATTTAAATAAGGTCGCATTAAAATGATTCCCTGAAATTGAACTTTATTGTTTTTAAAGAAAAGGAGGGATTAAATTGTGTCGAGAGTAACTAACTATCTTTAGTAACAATCAAAACAATGTAGTTCTTTTATATTTCCAAGTTGATACTGCCGCGCTGGGTGGTAGGGTTTAATTTCTCAGCCACACACCTCCCAGGCGGACAATTGCGTGAACTACCGAAGAGTGGTTTTGGTAATCCAGAAAGGTAGATCGTTTATAAAAGAACGAGTTTAATAACAAGGTAATTTCTACAAACAATGTAACCAGTGCATAAAGACAAATAATATTTCATAAAAATGAGAAAGATAAGTTGCAAGTCTCTTTGTGTACAGATATTTATAGTCGAACAGCTTGGCCAATCTTTTGGTTTCAGTTCTGGTAAGTCACCTTGAAGACTGTTGGCCACCTAGCGGCCACCTGTCGGCACCTAGAGTGTTATATTCCGGTGCGTCACCGCAATACTTAAAATTTTGTATTGTAGTTTTAGTACAGAAATACATTACGAAAAGATATTTCATGATCATTTAGTTTCTTAACCCTCAAAGTGGATTTTACAGAATACCTCGTCCATCGCTATGCTAATGATGAGATTTCTCGCCAAGATATTGACGATGTTTTGTTGATGCAGAAATCAAGAACTGGCCACAACTACTCATTCTATTACTATCTTATGGCAATATCTCTGTCGGATTAATGTTAATAGTTGATTGATATTCCGAGATTGAATTGATGATGATAGTTTATTGATGTTGATAGTTATATTGATGTAGATAGTTGAATTATGCGGAGATAGTATTGATGTTGATAGATAATTGATGTAGCCTACTATATTTGTTACGTTAGTAATAAATGTTGTTTTGTGTTAACAAGCGTTCTAGTCCTCGTTGTGGCATTAAAACGACAAGAAACGTTAACCTTAGACAATCGAGCAAGATTGACAGTCCTACATGTATTTATTTAAATAATTTTTGATAATTATAATTAACTTCTTATTTCGTTAGTAATAGCTTTTATGTAAAGTTTTTTCGACAAATGTATTTTTAAATGTCTTAGTTTAGACTGAAAACTGTTTTATTTTAAACTAGGGGGCCCGCCCCCTGCTCGCTAACGCTCGCCAACCCCCGGAGAATTGCTTCGCAATTCTCATTGGTTCGCTGCGCGAACCTATGCTCGCTTCGCTCGCATCAATGAAGACACGTGTCCTAGCAGAAGGGATTGATTACAAAATAAGATATTCCAAAAAAATATTTTTCAAATCTAAATTTGTTGCATTACATAAAAGATATATACAGTACCTCTAGAATCAGAATTTAAATGAAAACTTTGAGCAAATTTTTACTCGAATGTGGTCGCTGCTTTGGAAATTGAATACCCAGCATGTTGTTTGTGTGTACATTTCCCCAGTACTCGAGCCACCCATATACTTTTTGACTGAGTTTGTTGTCGAAAGTTGTAGTGCACGCCTCTTGTTGTACTATAATTGTTAGCCTTGAAAAGGACCGTTTTTTAAATAGCCCTGAAAAGATCCTCCGCTTTCTTAGATTTCTATTACAAACCGCAACAGCTCGTCTAAAATTCATTTTTTTCAATAAAATTTCATCCGATGACGCTATAGATTCAAATGAGGCGCGAGGCTCCTAGTAAACAAACAATCGCACAATGTTGCCAAAACGCGGTAACAAATAACGTCTTTTTTGCGTGCCACGTAAGAGAAATATATATATAGATTGAACTAACATCGAAACGCATCTCAAAAGCTGTAATTGGCTCTCAAATCTCAAAACAATACTGTCCTTACTATAACATCGATTCTTTCATAAGTGGACGCTTTATTTTGCTTGTTTACCTCTTCAAACTTCTTTGAAATAAAACTGTCTCTCTCGTTTCCCCAAACGTCAAGAATATTTTTGATTAGAAATCTCTTGGAAGTAGAGAGCGAGTGGGTGTCTCGTAAGGGAAATCATAACTTTTGTTTCCATTCAAACAAGCAGCAAATCCAAAAACGCGACTCCTCGATCTTGTTCTATCGGAAGTAGATTAAAATCGATTCGATTTACAGCTCACGAGTAACCAATCCCAGAAGATCATTTCGTCTACAAAATTCAAAATTACAGAAGTGAATCAAGTTCAGACTCGATCTCCTAAGACGAAATAACAATCTTAGTTTACGAATAAAACGAAATACTCCTGACAGAGGACTCGTAAAGAAACTAGAAAACTAGTACTGCCATCATGTAAAAAAATGCCTTGAGTTTAAAGTTCCTCGAATTTTATAGAGGAATGAAAGAGCGATGTAAAGGTAAGAGGAAAGACTTTTGTGTTTGCTTTTTTTCCTAAAATGGCATTCTACGTGTCTCTATAATCGAAAAAAGGCGTTTTCTTTTTAACCAACACCTGGGAACACGATGGCTACGTATCTCGTAATATAAAGAGTGAGAAATCTAACATCAGACGTGCGTCGGAGACTCCAATGCGGAAACCCTTTTTGAATAGTTTTGCGCATTTAATTTCTGCAATTCCCCGTCCAGGGGCAAGTGCTTGTATTAGCTTCAAGGACACTAGTCTGTCGGGAAAAGTTTGATCAAAACAGCTCCGAGCGTTATGCCGAGTGGTGACGTCTTTCAACTTGGTTCGAGGAACGCATTTCGGCACACTTTGTTTTAGAATATCGCCGTATCGAAATGAGTTTTGTTGTCTTGCGTTCTCAATTGCGATAGAATGATGAAGGGAAGGAATGAAAAACATGAACGAAACTCGAGAACTGCCAAGAAAATTTAATCTGATCAAAAATCTAATTTTATCTTTATTTTCATAGTTTGTGAAATTGACGCCTCGGAATCCACCAAAATTAAATTCAAACCGTGTATATTATATAGCTATAAAAACATTTCGCCTGTTTAATACTGTGTACTTTGTAAACAATTCTACACTGCTGTTTGTAAAAAATGCAACACCATGAAGGAATCATCCGAATGAAATGAAATTTGCAACAAATGTCAATACAGCATGTTATGCAAAGTAGTAAAGTTTCAGAGCCACCACGCATGCGTAGTGAGAGCAGCGCCTTCTGAACTGATGTTAAAAGCGTATAAATAGAGGGCTGTAGCGGGACGTTGAAAATAGTGCATGGTTATTTTTTAGCGGCGAACGTTCAGTGAGACCTAAGTATGCCTCCACGACGACATAGGGTGAAATTTCAGCAACTTAATGAGTTTGAACGGGGAAGAATCATCAACCTTCGTGAAGGAGTAACGCGATGATAGACACCTGGTCCACATGGCGGTGAATGACCGTACAGCTTCCTCCAGGCAGTTGGCAGCGCTTTGGTCTACTGCTACATGTTTACTTATGTCGGCTTCGTCAATTCGCCGACTTTTGCTGCACCGTGGACTGCGTGCAAGGATTCCTTTATACAGGATCCCCCCTCACGCCAAACCATCGACGGCTGCGTCTGCAATGGGCTCATGAGCACAGAGCCTTACGGGCTGATTGGCAACAAGTTGTCTTTTCTGACGAATACCGCTTTAATTTGTGGAACCATGATGGCCGCATTCGTGTTAGACGCTATGGCGGTAAACGCTGCCTTCCAGAGTGCGTTATCGAACGACATAGTGGCCGAACACCCGGAGTTATGGTATGGGGTACGATTTCGTATCATGGACGATCTCAGCTGCTACGAATTGAGGGTAATCTGAAAAGCAACAGGTACATCCATGAAGTGCTAGAGCCCGAAGTCGTTCCCTTCTTTCAAGGCATCAATGGAGCTATCTTCCAACAGGATAACGCACGCCCACGTGTTGCGAGGAATGTTCGAGACTTCTTTTCAGCCCAACACATGCAACTTCTTCCTTGTCCTAATTATTCGTCGGATATGTCGCCTATTGAGCACCTGTGGGATTTAGTTGGTCGGCGTCTCGCTCGTGAACCGCGGCCTACAGCTTCAAAAGACGAACTTTGGGTGCGCATACAAACAATATGGAATTCTCTTCCACAAGCAGACATTCAACACCTTTTTCACTCCATGCCACGTCGTATGGAAGCACTTATTGCAGTGCGTGGTGGCTACACCAAATACTGATTTTGGACACTTAATTTCTTGTTTGCTTTCAAAATTTATTAATTTATTTGTACTAATACAAGCCGTTTGTGTATTAAATTGCATTTAATTCTGATGACTCCTTCATGGTATTGCATTTTTTACAAACAGCAGTATATGATAAAGCTTTCTCTTAACTTGATTATTCATGTGTAAATTTCTTATAATAAACACTTTCGGTGACTGTATCGTAACAAAATCTAAACAATACTCTTTATTGAAGAATAAGGCCCAGTACACACATCCGGTTTTTCAAAGTGCGGCGACGCACGTCCAACTTGCATGCAATTTGTACCGCAGTTCCCCACGGCGCCGCAAACGCTTCTCCGGTCTGAAGTACATAAATAAATGGAATATGAATAATAATTAATAAATGGTTGTATCCAGTAACATCTATTTAGTTTCAAAATACACTTTTTTTTAGACCAAGTAAGCGAAATAAACACATTTTCTTCGACAGAATATTTATCGCAAATGGCGCGAAATGAGTACTTGCGTCATTTCTCGGTTATGTGTGCATAGTTGGGCTTCGGTGCCGCAGCGGCGCCGCACGTTGAAATACCGGATGTGTGCACCGGGCCCTAATGTCACATAGCATTGTTATAAACAAACAATTTACAAAATTAATATTTTGAAAGTCTCTACATAAACAATCTGCTATCAAAATAAATCTGCAAAAGACCGAATGCGACTGAATCTATAGTTATAGAATTTCGTTTTATGAAAACTAAAACATACAGCACACAAAAAAGACTGATAGCTAGTCGAATTTATTAAAAGCACTTTTTAAATATTTCATAGGTTTCCTTATTAAATTTCCTTATAGAAAATTATTTAACTCATAAAAACTTTCATTTCTTTACCATTTCAAATAAAAGTACTTGATTTTATTGAAAACTGCACTAAAAACACCATCATTCTAATTGTTAAGGGGACCTAACACCTTAAAAGTGTCAAAAATACAGAAAACAATTTTTTTTTGCTTAAAAACTTGCCTTATACTGTTTAAAATGTTGTCCTACAAAATCAGACTGATTCTTGTAATTTTTTTTTTTAAGTCATGAAGTTTTTTGTGATTGTACCTGTGCGATCACAGTGGTTCGAAAACAAAACTAACCGCATTAGTTCGTCTGAAAAGCCTCCGTATTTATTTTCGATTAATTAAATTAAATAGATTTAGAAGATGAGAGGGCACCGAAGCCCAACTATGCACACATAACCGTGAAATGATGCAAGTACTCATTTCGGGCCATTCGCGATAAATATTCTATCGAAGAAAACGTCTTTATTTCGCTTACTTGGTGTAAAAACGTATATTTTGAAACAAAATAGACTTTACTGGATACAACCATTTTTTAATTATTATTTATATTCCCTTTATTTTTGAAAACAAGGTAATTTAGACCGGAGAAGCGTGTGCGGCGAGCTGAAGCGACGTGGGGAACTGCGGTACAAATTGCACGCAAGTTGGACGTGCGACGCCGGAAGCATGAGTGCACTACTCCACTGGATCTAATATATGTCAGACCGAACTTGCGTTGCAGCAGCGGCGCCGCACGTTGAAAAACCGGATGTGCGAACCGGGCCTTAGTTTCACTTCTTAAACCGTTCCTATTGGTTACTTTTAGTTTCAGTTCGCGTTTGTATATAACGTTTACTTCTTTGTATGTTAGTAATGTACTTTGTCTCTCTGTCGTTGTAACGTGTATGTGCTGTGATTTTTGCAAAATAAAAACCTTCCGATTATGTCAGCTTCACTGGTGATCCCGGATCGGACATTAAAACGAATGCATTCCAGCCCTTGGCGGCAATGTTTACACTAAAATAAATAAATCGAATCTCTCCAGTGCTCCTCTGCGCTTTGCCGAAGGAAATCGGATCCCCGTTCGGCAGGAACTCCGTGGAAACATTTGCTTGTTTTTTATTTGCTCTCCGAACTTTTTCCTTTCGGCCAGAATGCTGACGGGCGATGCGACTGCACCAGTGCATCCCTAGTTGCATTGATAGTCCCACCCTTCTGGAAATCTAACGTTCGCCTGTGGATTACGCAATGTGAGAATGCGTTTGTTTACAGCGGAATCACTAACGATAACACACAGTATGCTGCTCTTGTTGCTACTATGGTCTCTCACTCACGTCTCCTATGTCGTCATAAATCATCTAGCAGAGAACAAGTTCAAAGTCCTCTCGGACAGACTCATTTCCGAATTCACTGATTCTGAAAATCTAAAAATTAAAAAATTGCTGACGTACCTTCAACTAACTGGGAGACGAGTGCCTCAGAAAACTACTTCGTAAGATGACAGAACTCACTGGAAAACGTTTAAGTGAGTATTTTTTACAGAGCCTCATGATACAGCGAATGCCTAGTGACACCCAAACAATTCTGTCTGGCAGCTCTGAACCTCTGGCCAATTTAGAAAAAATTGCCGATAAATTAGCAGAAGTGTCGATGCCAACCCCTGTGTTTGCCACTGCCTCCATGACCTCTGAGTATGATTCCTCTACAACAAGGTTCGTAAAACAGATTGCAGAACTTATACGAAAAGTTGAATAATTGTCCGTAAAACCCCGCTTACGTCCAGCATTCCGGAAAATTTTCTATTTTCGAGGACAATCAGGTTCTTGCAGCCGATCACGTGCACCTCAATCCGACTGTGTTTGCTTTTACCATCGTTGATTTGGAGATAATGCACGCAAATGCACTGCCCCTTGCAACTTCGTATTACAAATAAAGACGAATGAAGTCAGCCATGGTTGGGATGACGGATTTTAGAGATTAGCTCCAGCACCTTTATAGTCGACAGAAAGACCGGCCAAAAATTCTTAATGGATTCGTCTCGGAAATTTCTGTTCTAATGCCTTCTTTTGCAACAACTTTTGTCCCGCATCCAAATTTCCCTTGAACGCAGCAAATAATTCCAAAATTCCGGCCAGCTCGACCTCGGGCTAAGCAAACCTTTTCCCTGGACAATTGTTGCTACAGATGTGACCTGCACCATCATTGGTGCAGATGTCCTACAACACTTCGACCTCGTCATTGACCTCCAGAAAAGGCGTTTTATCAACCCCAAAACATCCTTGCGTGCTCTGGAAGCAGTTCGATCCACCACTCTACCCTTTCAGTTGATGCTTCTTCGAACTGCAGTGCCATCTTGAGCGATTTTCCAGACCTTTCCAACCCATCACTCATCGAGACATCAGCTCTGCACTCTACTGAGCACCACATCCTAACTCGCGGTCCCCAGATCTCATCAAAACCGAGACGACTAGATCCAAAGCTTCATGTTGCTGTAAAGGGTGGATTTGATTTTCTCGTGGAAAAGGAATCATCCGATCATCAAAAAGTCCCTGGAGTTCTCATCTGCATTGTGTTCCTAAAGCTGATTTAACAATACGTTCTGTTGGAGACTACCGTCGTTTGAACTCGGTAAAGCTTCGGTTTCCTAAGAAAGCAGAGCCGTTATCTAGCAGCCGTGATGCGGCGGAAGTAAAAGGTGACCGTCTCAGAAGTGTCAACTTAAGGCGAGTAATTAGGACAGAATACGGTGGAGAATGGATGATTTAGACGTAGCGTTATTAGTGAATTTGGAAGATGAGGAGTCATCGGAAGACGAAAAGTAACTTTCGAAGGAGAGTAGGATGTATAAAAATCGTGCTACAGAGGGTACATTTCAAATTTTAGTACGTCGCCATCTGCATTGCAATGGCGAAAAATTCGGACAATGCTTTCTATTAACTCCGTTATTGTTTGATTATGTACTAAATCACGTGAGACATGATTTAACTTCCAAACCATTCAATCGACACAAAAAACCGATAAGCCCAGAAGAAAAGTTATACATATGTGTGAGGTAAGTACACTGAATCCCAAACAATGTAAGGTTTTATTATATATATATTAAAAAAATGTTAGCGCCGCCAACGCCGCCGCCGCAGGATTGAAAACTGTGTTGTTTAGCTCGATTCTTAGATGGTTTCCCGAGAAAGTACTGATCGGAAAAAAATGAAATTAACATGCTTTGTTCTTCATCATATTCCCTGGATAATTATTAAGATTTTTTTCCGATGCGGCTATTAGTTTAGGTTTTATTAAGTGTTAAAGTTGAAGAAGTGAAATTTCTTCCGCGAGTGAGCAAAACACATTCAAATTTTCAGTCTTCAGTCGTGAGTTTTTTTTAAGAGTACCTCTCAACGTAAATTTTTGCAGCTCGTCGAGTTTTTTTTGAAATTTAAATTTGGTTCTTGATAATATTTTTTTGAAATTCAGGAAAAATCGGGACATTTTTGTTACTTTTTTTTAAACTGCCGTATCTATATCTAATTACTATTAGTTTTTAATTTTTAAAATATCGCAGTATACCTCAGAATATACTCTTTCTTACAGTGCTATTATTTTTTAAATCGGTTAATAATTAAATTGGATGCGATCAAAAGTTCGTCATACAAAATTCGGAATCTTTGGATATTTTCGCTACTTATTGTTAAAACCGTTTTGTCTACGGCAAAAGCCATTATTTTTTAAATTTGAAAACATCACTGAATACATTACATTACACTCTTTCTTATGGTACAGTTATTTTTCAAATTGGTTAATAAATAAAATCGATGCAATTAAAAGTTGGTCATCCAATTTTCGGAACTTTCAGATCGTAACTTCCGATACAAAACTAAAATGGTCATATCTGTATAGTATTACTGTTAGTTTTTAATTTTAAAAATATTGCAGTATACCTCAGAATATACTCTTTCTTACGGTACAATTATTTTTCAAATTGGTTCATAAATAAATTCGATGCAATCAAAAGTTGGTGTCACAAATTTCGTATTTTTCAGTTCGCATAGCTGCTTCCGAAAGCAGTAGTGGGTTGCACTTTTGACTATCGGGTTTGCCAGATATCAAATTTATCGTAGCAACAATTGCCATAAAAACGACTTCTTTTTATTTGGCGAGGAAAAAGGCTCGCTTTTTTCCCTCTGTTCTCAAGACAGTTTACCGACAAAGTAAAGATCGTAAAGTTTGGATATTAACAATGTTTACTTAAAATTGTACAGGGAACAAGATGCAGGAGATTTTTTACTGATGCGGCTATTAGTTTAGGGTGCATTAAGTGTTAAAGCAAAAAAAAGTTAAATCACTTGCGAAAGAAGTATTGTTTTGAGAAAGCAAACTAAACGGATTGCGTAGCAATCCCCTGGGTCGGCGAGCGTAAGCGAGACGCAGCGAAGCCCTTGCTGTGACGTCATGAACCGGAAAGGGAAATCAGCATAATACGAATTATTCAGATAGTTTCACTCTGTGAAAGTAATGTTGGTTTGCGAAGCAAACCAAATGGCATCTGTGACAGGAGTGTTGGTTTGCGAAGCAAACCAAATGGGATTGCGCAGCAATCCCCGGGGGTTGGCGAGCGTAAGCGAGCAGGGGGCGGAGCCCCCTAGTATGTATATATATATATATATATATATATATATATATATATATTAGGGTGTCCCTTATATGGGCGAAAAAAAATTCAGTTATCAAAACGCATACCCTCTAATTCTTTTTAATATGCTGAGCCTTACTTAAATATAAAATTTTAACTTCTTACATTAATGTTAACCCGTGCCGACGGGGCTCCAAAGTTTATGGAAATAGACGTTTTTGAACGGATCTTGATACGTAGCTAGGTCATCGCAACTATGCCTATCTTAGGTAAATATTGATTAAAAGACAAATTTAAGTAATGCCTTTAATTATTAAAAAATAAAGTTGCACATAGTTATTCAGGATGCTTTCATTTTAAGGTATTTTTTTTACACTCTGGATACATCTTAATATGTTATTGCACACGGCGTAATAAGAACTGTTTCTGTTCTTCTTCTGCGGTAATTAAACCTTGGAAGGCTTGCATTAGCTTAACAGCTCTTTCTGCTCTGTCATTTACTGCTTTTAAGCTAAAATTCTTATTTTCAGCTTCCACAAAGGCGGCATTACCTTCCCACGAAGATACATTTTCTTGGAGGAAGCTACTGCCAACTTTTAATATCGAAAACAAATTTTTGCTCTTGATGGATACGAAATCACTCAATGATTTCCCTAAAACAATAAGAAAAATTAGTATCACAAGTAAATTAACAGAATTTAAAATAACCGATCAAACAAAACTCTCATCGTATAAAGATACAGACATATCTTCCTTCGATGGAACATCTATCTTCCCAAAATCATATTAACTTTATCTTAGTAAGTTCGCTACAATATTCGCCTTGGTTTGTTTATAAACAATAGCATCAAAGAGTGATCATACGGCTATTTCCTCTGTTAAATACCACTGGTGTTGACTGAACTTGCTCAGGGCCGCTTTGGAAATCAATTTGTCAACTGTTTCATACTCTTTTAACATCTTTAAAAAACGTAAATCTTGATTCTGCGCCTTCACAGTCAAACTGCATCCAAGCCAGGCATCACATAAACTGCCACAGTGAATAAACAAACATCTTGCATCGCTCGTTTGTCCTCAACGCTCATTTTGAACTGAGACTGCAGCAAACATATTTTCAAAAGTAAATAGCTTTTGCCATCACCCATCGTGCTGGATGTATTGCGCTAGGAGGTCTGATTTTAATTTTACTCTCGTTATCTCCTCTCAAGAAAATAACAGATAGTTCGATCAGTTCCCGATAATCGTCACGTATAATGGATTTTGCAGTTCATGGTTAAAAAAAGTCACCAATCCGTTAATGGTCGCTTCAAAAAGATGCTGCTGTGCATGTTCTGTGCAAAATCTGTGCATGTTTCGATAGCATAAAGATTAATGTTTTTCAGTTGTCTCTGAACTTTTTGATCAGTGAAATATCGGGACTGCTTGCGACTTGGTGGATCCTTGATACAACACACTCTTCAGAACCAGTTCATAAACTTGATGACGGCAAGCAAAGAGTAACAATTCCCTTTCTAGATTTTATTCTAAGAGCTCACAAGCTCCATTCAAGCGGTCTGTATTAGATGCTGTCGTATCACAGCACATTATTTGTACTTTATCATTGAGGTTCCATTCTTTAAGTGCCTTCGAAACTGCTTTACCTTCATATTTGCAGAAAAACTGTCCAGTTTTGGTAATGCAAGAAGTTGCTCCTTATCTCCAAATCAAATAAGGATCGGCAGGCGTTCTTCTTTAGAACTTCTCACATCCAGGCCTGGTGACAATTTTCCATCGTAATGAACGGTAACTACGTCGGGCACGTTATTCTGAAAATCGGATTTTATGGATTCCGCTCTTACCTTTCTCAATGACTCACCTCACCAAACAAGAAAATGCTTTTTTTACTGCTTCTCAGTTCCATTGACATCTTCGAAATATAAAATAATGCGCGTTAATTACCCGACAAGCCGAGAGTAAAGCCCGGTTTAAGAGTAAGGGTAGAAGCGCCGCGCGAAGAGATTCAAGTCTGACGTCTCGTATTCCTCTACCTGTATAGTGGTTAAGGTGTTAGCCTCTAGATCGGAAGGTTCCTGGTTCGAATCCGGGTCCGGGCATGGATGTTTGTAAACGTATGGTGTAGAGGCGGCTGGTGCACCTTAAATCTGTCGTGGCCGAAAGTCCTCACGTTGGGTTGGCGTGAAAGTTTGGAGAGTGGGGTGCCAGCTCAGATGTTGCTTCGTCATCTGACCGTGGTTCAAAATTACGAGGCGTTGTCCTCGAATCTCTCCCTTAAGAGATTGATCCCGGACCGTCGTCAATAGTTCTTTGTATTGCTCTTGTACGACGTTAATTACAAATGACCAATTACCGCTCCAATAGGAATTCACAACTTATAGCAACGCTGCGTGTTTATGTTTTCCTAAGAATCGCATCAACTCTAACAATCAGTCAATTGATCGGTTATTTTTTCAACTAAATTCTGGTGGTAGTACGTGGATTATGACGCATTTGACTACTCTGGAACCAGTTTGCTAGGAAAACCCGCTTTAAATGACAGAGCAAGCACGGCGCACGCGCGGCACCTGCGACGCAACTTGTACGAACATGTTTCCATGCAAGTCGACACGGGTTGCAGTGATCCAAATGAAGTAAAAATTTATTTTCGATTGTTTTAGGGTCAAATGAACAAAACTAGAAATAAGTAAAAGTGCTAATTTGATTGTCTGCCAGGGAGTAAGTAAAATTTCTGAAATATCATTGAAAACTTGTGGTTAGTGATGTGAATCGAGTAAATACCCGGTGGGGAGGGGAAAAAATAAATGGATATTTATCCAGTTCTTAAATATCCACTCAAAAAAAATATAACACTGTACCACTAAATTTTGTAAGAAATCTCTAATATTATAAAAGGAAGTGTTAGTCTGATTGTTTGTTTCTTGCACGCAAAGAGTCCTGACGAATCTATGGCACTTACAGTAATGGGATTTGGTACATCCAAATTTTTTGCAATTTGAGGGTCGCCGCGAATTTTAAAATTCAGTCTAGAACATTTTTCAATGAATCTAATGAAATTTAATTATTATTAAAACATTTGGAAAATTAAACTTCTTGCATTGGATACAGCTTCCGGATTTGAAAATTGCTAGCAGTCCTATTATTACTTTAGATAGTTGTAAATACAGCGCCTTTATTGCACTGATCTTTGATGTCCACCTTACATCAGAAAAAATTTTAAGTGATAATTTTAGACACTTCATGAAAATGTCTCAACGTGTTGTTGAGGACTAGAAAAAATTAATAATCTCTGCAAATTACCAAAAAAAGTAATCATTTCTGAATTTGTACATGCACCAGATAAATTTAGATTATGAGCTGTACAAAGTATAAATATTGCTAAATTATTTATTTCCAACATAAGTGCACTTACTCAATTATATTTGCCTTGTTTATTGAATTAACTACATAATAATGGAATTCATTACCTGATTTTAGATTCTTTCCCATCATTTTCCATTTCACATACAAATTTCGGTGCTTCGGAGAATTTTCGTGTTGTTACCACGTGTTTGTTGAAGAATAACAGGATGAAGATGCCTATAATCATAAAATCCTCTTTGTGAATCTGAAAGATTATGTGATTTTTGTCCACAAAGCATGCAAGGAAGGAAAATAGTTTCACATAAAACTAGTCCTTTATAAATTTTCGCCCTGAATCGTCTGCTATGATCGTGTTAAAGTTAATGTCGTCGCATTGATTTGGACCATATGTGACAAAGGAATATATTAATTTATTTGTAATAGCAGGACATGAATGGGCATCGTTGTGATTTAGCAGTATTTATTCTGGAACAGTAGAGCACATATTTTGTAGGGTATTATCTATTTGTGAGACAGTACTTTGTACAGGATGCCGACCAACCGATATAGCGGTTAAGGTGTTAGAAGCCTCTAGATCTAGGCTAAGGTGAGAAGCCTCCGATCTAGAAGCCTCTAGATCGGAAGGTCCCCTATTCGAATCCGGGTTCGGGCATGGATGTTTGTAAGCTTATACCAGCTCAGGTGTTGCTTCGTCATCTGAACATGGTTCAAAATTACGAAGTATAAATTGTTAGGGGCAATGATGGTCCTCCCACTGGGTGCTCCTTCACAAGTGGCCATCACTTCCGGCCTTGGTAGTGGCCAATGACTTAGGTCAAATGTGCCCGCCATTAGAAGAAAAAAAACTTTGTACAGGATCGTTCTCTTTTTGAATTATTATGGGACAACTGTAGTAAAATATCTTGTGAAGCAGTATATTTTTCTTCTTGCAGTGGTCCTTGTTTTTGCTTCTCTGAGAATTGTCGTTCATTGAAGGGGTAGATATCAAAGGTAGTTTATCATCAGCTTGTGTGAAGCAGTAGTAGATTTGACCTCTTACGCACTTCCTCCTTTCCCTGGTGTTTCTACAATAAGAAAACAATAAGAAGGGAGCGCCATAAGCAGGGTATTTCTGGCCCAGCTGCAATTCAAAAACCATTCATCAGGGATGCTAATGCCTGTAACAGGAAAAAGTGGTGTTTAAGTCATAAAGCCTGGACTACGGAGCAATGGAAGACAGTAATTGGGTCGGATGAGTCTTGTTTCACACTGTTTCACCCTTCTGGCCGAGTTTACGTCGGGCGAACGCCATCCCAAGCCTATTATACAGACTACTTAAAAGTGAAACATGGCGGGGGTTCTGTGATGGTTTGTGCAGCCATATCGTGGTTTTCTGAGGCCCCCCATGATTACTCTACAAGGGCACATTAAGGCCAATGATTATGTAAACATTTCGACTGATCAAGTATATCCCATGGTACAAACTTTGTTCCCCAGTGGTGATGGTGTCTTCCAAGACGACAAAGCCCCTGTTTACACAGCTCACATCGTCCAGGACTGGTGTTCTGAGTACGAGGATGATTTGTCGCATCTCCCCTATCCACCACAGTCACCAGAATTATCTCTTTTTAATATCTCAAAGCAATCGTATGGATATATATTTTTCTATTTTACTTGTCTTAAAATATTTATCTTTATAGCGCACCATATCTGGATATATACTTTTTCTGTTTTACTTGTGTCGCACTTTTTTAAACTGCATGTTATGCTTAGTTAGAATCAACACAACTTTCTTTTAAATTTTAATTTCATTAATATTTTTGAAAAGTATCAGAGATTCAGATTGAATTATATGTATTAAACCAAGACAGTTATAGACATTTTTAAGAGCTAACACATAATACAGGATTGAAAGATTAGAACATTTCAATCTTTTTCTTGCTCAAAATATCTCGACAACCTGGTTAGCACCCCAATAGCAATCAATACTGGAGATAAGCATTCCCAAACTTACTTGGCAGACAATCAAGTATGGTCATTCAATCCATAGGCACTCAGAATTCAAAAATTGTTAAATTGTTCAAAAATTTTCATCATCAAGTAAGTATTTATAAATTGGAGGGAAAACATTCGTTTATAATTCTAAAGGTCATTTATTTTTTTGTACAGGAGTGGTTGTGTAAACTTCTGATGTGTGTCAAGATGTACTCTGCAATGGCCAGCATCAACTGGATGTTTGTGGAAGGTCTCCTTCTTCATAGTCGGATTACAGTGTCTGTTTTCAAGCAAGACGCTCCTTTCAAGCTGTATTACCTCATAGGATGGGGTAAGCTTAGTTTTTTCTAACTAAAATATTTAGTTTTTTATAGGTTAAGGTGTGTAAGTACGAACTCAAATCTTCAATTTAATTTAAACGAATTACTACTCTGTTCTAATAATTTTCCAATGACCAGGCAATTTCGAATTTGTAAGTGATTTTTGCTGCAGAGATATCCCATCAATCAGGAAGATTGATCCTATGAAGCATTGTTGTATATAAATAAATCAATTTTTTACCTAAATTAGTTTAATTACTAAAAATTCAAATGGATAACAGATTTTTGTTCAAGATGATAAAAATATGTACGAAAAGAAATAAGTAAACATTTTTGTTGGGGTCTTTCTGGTTTTTCTTTTGCATTTTTAGTGTCAATATAAGAATTGGCAATTTTAAACCCAATATTAAAGTTTCATATTTTAACACACACTCAGACCTTTTACTAATATGCGTTTTCATTCTTATTTGATTAAAATTACCTAACATAGATTTTATATTTCAATTTTTACTTTCCAATTTTAGATTAATATTTCCAGATTGTACTTTCCAATTTTAGATTATAATATTTCCAGATTGTACTTTCCAATTTTAGATTAATATTTCCAGATTGTACTTTCCAATTTTAGATTAATATTTCCAGATTTTACAAGTTCCAAAAATGAAGTAAGCACAATAAAAAAGTACAAATATAAAAGATTAAAAGTTAACGCTAACTAAAAGTTAATATGCTTTTAAAAAAGCAATACATTTCGTAAAGGATATCCAGTAATACTAAAAGTGAATATGCTTCAAAAATCAAATTCCAAACTATCGTAGTCTAAAAAAGAAACAATGTCAAACGTATTACACAACCGCTATCCAGTTCCAAAAATGGAACTAAGCACAGTAAAAAAAATACAAATATAAAAGTTTAAAAGTTAACGCTAACTAAAAGTTAATATGCTTTTAAAGAGGTAAAAAATGCATAAAGGATATCCAGTAATAGGGCGGCAACACGGCAACGGCTACACACGCGCAGAAAATACTGATTCATTCAACACCGATTCATGATTGTTGCCATTCGGAGGAAAGGAAATAATAAATAAACATCGCATTAAATTAATTTTAAAATTTTCGAGATTAAATTTTAAAAATCGGGCTGGTCAATAAAATTGCAAAAAATTCGGGACTACATGTGTGCCAAATTTCATTATTGTAAATGCCATAAATTCGTCAGTACACCGCGTACACGCACACACATAGAAACTTCATTTTATAATAGTAGAGATTTTCAGATTTTACTTTCCAATGCTATTTCACGGGGTCGCACTTGCCCTAAAAAATAGACATAATAGGATTCATTTCAAGCAATCAATGGTATGCCATTGACACGAATATGCTCTTGCTACATTCTCCTTTCCAACAAGACATTGCAAACAAGAAAACAATTAATGGAATGCCATTGATTGTTTTCTTGATCATTCAACCAAATTCTCTAATCTGCGCAATTTCCCTGCCGAAATTGAGGTGGTCTTGTGGTGAAACTATAGGACTTCTTCAAGCATTTCCAGCTGGTGACCACTCCTACTTTCAACACAGACACGCTTTACATTCAGTGGGTGCATTTGCCTTACCATTCCAAATAGAAATATGCATCATCTATTAATCGAGAAATCTAAAAACAATTTTACATTTCTAATCTTTATCGGAAAAAAAAAACTTTCAATCTCACTATATCTATGATCTAACAAACATACATTACATATCAGTATGACCATTAGCTGTGTGTGTTCATAATTTCATTTACAAAAACTTAACTGTTTTATTAGTCATGGCCATTAACACTAGAAAGTCTACGACTCTCAACCTAAAAAGTCCACCAATGACATTTCTACAACAGTAAATAAATTTAAGTAAACTAGTTATGACATGTAAATTGAATAATATCGATCCTAACACCGTTCTTCTACCTGGGGCCGCAGCATTGTTGTAGTCGTAAAAAAATCAGAGGGTATACCATGGGCGCCCGTAGAATTTTTTCCATGGGGAGGCGAAACATGTACTTACTACTTACACTTTCCAGGGCGAGGGGCAAAAACATGAACACAAGCACATACATGTATATGTATAAGAAATCCATAAACCAGATGGTTGCCCCCCCCCCTTCCTCCGGGCGTCCATGGGGTATACTCAAAGGACAGGGGAATATGTTCGAATTAATCAAAGTTCACCTTATCGAGAGAAATAAAGCTTATAATAATTTCATAGAAGAAACTAAGGCCTTCCTCTATCATTTTCATTGAAATATTTTCCGAACTGCTTGACTAAAGAAATCCGTCTCTGTGTCTCATTTTGTAGCGCATACTCTCAATCTATTGTCTACTGAAGAGCAATGGGGTTGGCCAACCAGGAAGTTACAAATTTTTTCCGTTTGAAAGTGTTTTTTATGTGGTCCATTTGCCTTAATAAACATTAAATTGAAGACGTTTGAAATCAATAAAGATTATCTCAAATCTTCTTCACTATATTATTCATAAAAATAAACCCGCCCTCGCACTCGGCCGTGGAGCATGGTAATATTGCAAATTGTTCTTAAAAGAGGCTTCAATTTTTCTGGAACAACTTGGGCGTTTTCATTGGTCGCTCAAACCCTGACTAGTACACATTTCATCTATACCAAAACGTCGACAGATCCTTTTTAACTACTTTACTCCATGGCGAATATACCCTGTATTTATACTTTCTGGATCAAGCATGGATATATCCTTCAAAAGTTGATCATTTTCTTGATTAATATCAGAACAAAATCTGGATTTCATTCTATCGACAATATTTTGAATGAATTGCTTGTGATTAATAGGTACGATTTCGGAATTATGTACCAATGTGATATCTTAAAATAGAAACTTTTCTTTTGCTTCGACAGCTATCTGCGTTTCACGTGACGTTTTCTAGAAAAACCAAAGTGTGTACGTAGTTTTTAAAAAAAAGCAGAGGGTATACGGAATTTGCTGGAAAAAGCAGAGGGTACTACAGCCCTGGGCCGCAGTATCCCGGTAGGTTGTAGCGGATTGTTCGAAACTCGATCCAATCAAAGACGGTCGTGTACGTGGGGACAATTACACGTTAAAACTATCGTTTTGTAAAGAAGTTTGGAGATTGGGTAGCAAGCTCCGGTGTTGACCTCGTCATCTGACTGTGGTTCCAAATTACGAGGTGTTGTCCTCGGTATTTCTGTCAGGTTTTTTCTCGGACTGCCACCAATAGACCGTTGGTCTGTTCTAGTGAGAAGTAAATTCAACTACCAACTACCTACCGTTCATAATTTTGGGCTCGATAAAACAAAAAATTGCATTTTCTCTATTCCATAAAGATTTTAGTTTACTTATTCTAAGCGAATCTAATACGAAAAGTTTCAAGATAAGTCTGAAATTACAAACTGAAACAAGACGCGTTTAAAGTCAGGATTAAATTCCAATTTAGGAAATGTGCTTTCTCTCTTTCAACACAGCTGCCAACTCCATCTAAACAACTTTGCCGCGTACTGTTTCGCAACAAACCTTTGATTTATAGATCGCGTTAACCCGAAATCGAGCCTTTCTCGAGTCGAAAAAGGCTTGAAATATTGGACACTGGTCATTTCGTATAACTAAACTATAAGAGATATTTTTACTCGCCTCCTCTCGGTTGAAGTAAGAGTCTAACGGTAGTTGACATCTAATTATTTCCCGTGAACATTATTTATGAGTAATAAAATCTATTAAATTACTTTTCAAGATAGTTTAGGCGTCAACCAAACCAATAAATTCTTTCGCATCGGGGCTTATATTTTTGTTCACGCATGTGAGCTGATTTAATCTAACTGAAAACGAGATTGAGTTGATTCTCTTTAGTACGGTACAGTGTTGTGGATCTTTTGAGATATCCTAATATTTCTTACCAGCAAAAAGACATTTCTTAACGCCATTTCTTAAGTTCGTAAGTTCGTTTCCTGTGAAAGTGCCATAACTCAATTCGTAAAAATAACGAATCTACTGCAAATACGTTATCACTCATAGTTTACCTACCAGCATTTTTGACTTGTGGCACTCTTGCATCAGGCATGCAACATTTTCGAATTTAATTGAAGGATGACAAGTTAATACTTGTATATATTACTTATAAGATAGTCATTACTATGTTTTTTAAAAAGCGAATATATATTTATAATATCTATCAATAATAAAGGAATTTGTATTAAAATTGAATGTCGTCAGTAGAGACAAAGCAGTGGAAAAGTATTACCATTTTTAATGGTACTAGGGGACTCCGCCCACTGATCGCTTACGCTCGCAAACCAACACTCCTTTCAAAGATGCTATTTGGTTTGCTTCGTAAACCAACATTCCTTTCGTAGAGTGAAACTATCTGAAAAATTCGTATTATCCTGATTTCACTTTTCGGTCCATGACGTCACAGCGCGGGCTTCGCCCCTGCTCCCTTACGCACGCCGACCCCCGGGTATTGCTACGCAATTCCGTTTGGTTTGCTTCGTAAAACAATACTTCTTTCGCAAGTGATTTCACTTTTTTTTACTTTAACACTTAATGCACCCAAACTAATAGCCGCATCAGTAAAAAATCTTCTGCATCTTGTTCCCTGCACAATTTTAATTAAACCGCGTTAATCTCCAAACTTTACGATCCGTACTTTGTACTTTCTCGGTAAACCGTATGAGAACAGCGAATGAAAAAAGCGAGCCTTTTTCCTCGCCAAATAAAAAGAAATCGTGTTTATGGCAATTGTTGCTACGATAAATTTGATATCTGGCAAAACCGTTAGTCCAAAATACAACCCTCACATAAGTGCGAAATTTGCTCCGTGAAATAAAAAATACGAAATTTGTGTCACCAACTTTTGATTGCATCGGATTTATTTATGAACCAATTTTTAAAATAATTGTACCGTAAGAAAGAGTACATTCTGAGTTATACTGCGATATTTTCAAAATTAAAAACTAAAAAAAATACGATATAGATATGACAGTTTTAGTTTTGTATTGGAAATTACGATCTGAAAGTTCCGAAAATTGTATGACCAACTGTTAATTGCATCGATTTTATTTTATTAACCAATTTAAAAAATAATTGTGCCATAAGAAAGAATGGAATGTAATGTATTCAATGATGTTCTCTAATTTAAAAAAATAATGGTTTTTGCTGTAGATATAACGGTTTTTTAAAAAAAAGTAGCGAAAATATCGTTAGATTCCGAATTTTGTATGAACAACTTTTGATCGCATCCAATTTAATTATTAACCGATTTAAAAAATAATAGTACCATAAGAAAGAGTACATTCTGAGGCATACTGCGATACTTTAAAAATTAAAAACTAATGGTAATGATATAAATACGGCAGTTTTAAAAAAAAGTAACAAAAATGTCCCGATTTTTTCCGAATTTCAAAAAAATATTATCAAGAACCAAATTGAAATTTCAAAAAAAAAACTCGACGAGGTGCAAAAATTTACGTTCAGAGGTACTCTTAAAAAAACTCACGGCTGAAGACTGAAAATTTTTATGTGTTTTGCTCACTCGCGGAAGAAATTTCCGCATCGGAAAAAAATCTTAATAACTGTACAGGGAATACGATGAAGAACAAACCATGCTAATTTCGTTTTTTCCGATCAGTACTTTCTCGGGAAACCGTCTAAGAATCGAGTTAGACAACACAGTTTTCAATCCTGCGGCGGCGGTAACTTTTTTTTAATATAGAGAGAAATCAATAGACAGTCGGGGGGGGGGGGGTGCAAAACAAAATAATTTAATTTGCTTAATTCGTAAATAAGCTACCTTAACCTTCTGCCGCTACAACAAAGTATATTTTATATTTCAAAGGTCTAACATTAACATTATTTTAATATTACTTCAAAATTCCTCTTAAAATTTGCTTTATTCTAACTTACATGAGGCTTTAACTTTTGACTACGGCTATAGATGTAACTGGATCGATTCTTATAACTTTTATGGTACAACTGCTGCACAAGCCGTAGTCTAAATTCTTTCTTGGCGCGATTCTCCTTTTGAAACCAGGTAGTTGGCAGTAAAATTATCCCCATTAGACGTCATTGTGGGGTTGTTATGAGAGTCCGTTCAATTCATTAAGACTTCCGAATCCAAGGTAATGTTCCCAAACCACAGATTACTATCCTGTCGACTTTAAAATCTGTCATAATAACAGAAATTATAAGCCTGCAGTCGTGACACGGAGTGGCAAGAGTGGTAATAGGCAACCGGATGAGGACGATCCATTGGAGGGGAGTGTAATTCTGGTTCCACAAAAATAGGTAGAAATTCTATAACAAGATCTTTATTGAATAACGAACTGGTAATATCATAACTGGCGTGAAGGCTGTTGAGGGGCCGGAGCCCTGTACAGTTCTGGAGCTTCCTATTCTAAGGGGCTCATGGAAAAAGTGTATAGTTAAAATGAATTCGCCAGAGGGATAAGAACTAAAAGAAAGATTATTGGACAGGGAATCTAGCTAGAAATTTCATTGGTAGAGGTCGGGAGTTAAGCGAAGAGGTAATTTTATCTTACATGCGTTTTGAGAGGAAAATTGGTCGTGGGAGGTCAGTCATACTGGGAGGTCAAAAGTGAAAGCAAGATATATGACCTATTGGACAAAAAAGACGAAAGACTAAAAGGAAAGTGGGATGATTGAGGGACTGGTCTCTGGTGAGAATTGTATTAGGGGGTTATTTTTGGTATCGTTTGATATATATTTATATATGTATACATATAACAAAAATAAACGCATCAAGGAGGAACTGTCCGATTTTTATTTCTATAAAAATTGGTGGATGTAAAGAACATACATAGGAGAACAAACGATTAAAATTTCAGAACAATTTTATGATTTATTTCAGAGTTTGACCGTTACGAAGGGAGGAAGTCAATAAGGAGTTGGTCCCCTTCTGGCTATGATGCAAGGTGTTACCCGGCGTGGCATAGACCGAAAACGTTCCGGGATGGTATCCTGCGGAATATCTAAATTATCTCCAACTATCGGGCTAAACGGTCAACACTACGGGATGGTAGCAATCGCCTTCCCATAACGTCCCAAATGTGCTCTATAGGAGAGAGATCAAGAGACCTAGCTGGCCAAGGAAGTGTTTGGAAAGCTTGAAGACAATTCATAGCAACACGCGCCGTGGGGGATGGGCAATGTCTTGTTGAAAAGTAAGTCCGGTGTATCGCAAAAAGAACGGCAACACAACCGTGCGTAGAATGTCGTCTACGTACCGCTGTGCTGTGAGTGTGCTAGAAATCTCTACCAAAGGGGCGACTATCAAAGGAGATGGCAACCCAGACCGTAACGCCCTGTTGTGGGTACACAGTTGTACACAACACAGTTAGAAACGGGACTCGTCACTAGACTATACGTCCCCAGTCAGCGCCGTTCCAAGTGGATCGAGCCCGTCACAACTCCTGCACATATATATATATATATATATATATATATATATATATATATATATATATATATATATATATATATATATATATATATATATATATATATATATATATATATCATTCAAATACGTAATTTAATGAAAGATCAAAATAAAAAGCATGTGTATTTAACCAGAAAACGAAAGTGAAAACAAAAGTTAGAAGAAAAGTTAAAACTGACCATGCAAGCGAGCTAAAAGCTACAGACATAGTATGGTAAGGAATATATTTTTCTTAAATAAGAGGAAATTCAAGAAATAAAAACCAAAAGGAATTTATCGAAAACGAAAGTGTTGGTGGATCAGGGCGTCATCAGGGAGGAGCCTGACCCATACAACACAAAATGGTGTTTTCTACGAATATGAGCCGCAAAATGCTAAGAAATTGCTCATATACTCTCCCAAACACCATTAAAAGCAAATATACAAAAAAAAATTGAAATAATAAAATTTAAATCAAACCTGCAGCAGCAGTCGGGAGACCGACAACTCCAAGCCAGAAGATCGCATCAAATGCCGCTACTCACTTAGTTCAACAAACCACCAACTCAAATGACTCAGAGGAAATGACGAAATAGAAATAGTCATTGGTGGCGTAATTGTTGATAATAATAAATCAGCTTCATCTTACTTTATTAATTTTCTTGAAGGATTTATTTGTGAGAAGTGAGTTTTATGGACATAACATATTTAAAATATAATAATAACACACTGACAGAGGAGTGCGCAAAAGCTGCAACAACCTCTAAAAGGTAAATATTTATTACAAACACAAAAGTTATTTTTAAAATAACTTTTGTGTTTGTAATAAATAAATAAATATAAATATATATACAGGGTGGTCCCGAATTCATGGTACAAACTTTAATGGTAGGTACAGGACATTGTATCAATGATTTATTGTATAGGAATGTATAGTCGCAAGTGACGCGGTGAGGCGAAAACAGGGGAAATAACGGCCGAAAGGAAAAACAAAGATTTTATTGAAAGCGTTGTTGACAAGTGTCATGTTTACAGTAATTGTTCAAAATTGCGTCCACCAGTATCGATACATGCTTGACAGCGTCGGTGGAGCGATTGGCGTACACGTTCAAAGATGCCTGGTATTTCACGCACACCTGCAGCAGCTACAGATAAGCGAGCGACGAGATCCTCATCTGAGTCAACTGGAGTCTCATAAACAAGATGCTTTAGATGTCCCCATAAAAAGTAATCGAGGCTCGATAAATCGGGAGATCGGGGTGGCCAAGGGACTGGTCCACCACGCCCAATCCATCGAGTACCAAACGTGGCATTCAGGTAATTCCGTACATCAATGCTGAAGTGTGCTGGCGCCCCATCGTGCTGAAACCACATGCGGTTACGAATGGCGATCGGAACATCATGCAGCAGTTGTGGTAACACTTCTTTCAGAAAAATAAGATAGCTTCCGCCAGTGAGCCGCGTGGGTAGTAAGTATGGGCCAATCAAAAAGTCGTTCACAATACCAGCCCACACATTAATACTGAAACGTTGTTGAAACGCATGTCGACGCGTTGCATGTGGATTATCGGTTGCCCACACATGGGAATTGTGCGCATTAAAGACACCCTCGCGTGAAAATGTCGCTTCATCTGTAAATAGCACATAATCTACGAAATCCGGCTGCAACGCACATTGCTGCATCACCCACAGGCAGAAGTTCACGCGGCGAGGATAATCTGCCGGATTCAATGCTTGTACTTTCTGAAAATGGAAGGGGTGTAAGCGATTTTCGTTTAACACTCTGCATACAGTCTGATGACTCACACCTACGTCACGCGCAACAGTTCTTGTGCTTGACTCGGGTCTATCAGCCACAATGTTCAAGATGCTTTCTTCCAGCCTTGGAGTGCGTACAGCTCTTACTCGACCAGCGCCATGTCTGTTGACGTCGAACGCACCTGTTTCACAAAGTTGACGATGTAACAGTTGAAAAATTCTATGATCCGGCATTCGTCGATCAGGATACTCCGCGCGATACATTCGTAACGCAGCTCTGCCGTTACCATTTGCACGGCCGTACATGTAATGCATGTCTGCTTTTTCTGCATACGTAAAGTCACCCATCGTCTACGGCAGCACAATTGTGAATGGCGCTTTTCCCTACTGCGATGCATCATGTTCAACATCGGCTAGACATCTACTGCCCTCTACCAGCAATGATACCAACCGATCACTCCATTTCTCTTTCCTTTTATTTCCCCTGTTTACGCCTCACCGCGTCACTTGCGACTATACATTCCTATACAATAAATCATTGTTACAATGTCCTGTACCTACCATTAAAGTTTGTACCATGAATTCGGGACCACCCTGTATACTATCGTACAGTAATGGACCGGACAGCAAGATGTGATTGTATAAGGGAATGAATACATGCTTTAATAGGGGGGTAATCCGCACGTACTGCAATTACTTCAGCAACCCATCTGGGCATACTTTTAACAAGGTTTTGATACACAGCTATGGGTATGTGTGTCCATTCCCGCTGCAAGAATGTCGCCAGCTCAGCTGTAGATTTTGGATGTGGTTCCCTGTTCCGTAAGCATCGCTCTGACGCGTCCCACAAATGTTATATGGGGTTTAGATCAGGACTCTGGGCAGGCCAGGAACGACGTTTTACATTCGTATCTTGATACCACTGCTTGGCAGAGGCTGCAGCATGACATGAAGCGTTGTCATCCTGGAAGTAACATTCGTTCATTCCATAAAATTGTTAGAGCGTAGGAAGAACCCGATTGTCCAAAATGTTCATGTAGGCGTCGGCGTTCAATTGACCAGGAACAACATGCAAAGGTCCCAGGCCATACCACGAAAAACACCCCCAAAGAAGTAGTCGGATGTTATGCAAATCCGCTGGCGTCCGGTCAATTATTGTAGGGTAGTGCATATATATACTTCTCACTTTATTAGAATCAATGATTTTGAAACTGATTTTCAATCCAAACTAAAAAGACCGTGGAAATTTAAAATTATATTTTGGATTACCCAATATGTCAACTCAATTCCAAACAAAATGAGTAACTCAATAAACAATACCCTCTGCGCCTTTTTTACTCTCGATTGTTTATACAAAATATGTCTCTGTATATCAGCAATAACCTAACACTGTAGCGTTTTACGCTAAATAATGCAATCAAACTCTATATTAATCGAGTTTTTTTTTTTTTTTTTATTTACAAAGAAAAAAATTATTAAAAAAAACTTAATTTTTACACTTTGGCAAAATGACGTGGTCCGATTACAATAAATCTCATCCCAGGTTGGGATATCCGAGATGATAATTCAATCGTTTCTGGCAGGGTTCTGCCGCAAAGTTTTTCCCAGGGTGGGAGCCAGAACAAAATCGTTGTTCTCCCTGCAAAATCCAAAGCTCATCTCCCTCCAAAACTTCCAGCTTTTTCTTCCACCCCCGACGCCGCGTCCAGAGTCGATGACCTCCCCGGTCAACTGCCGTCCTCCCTAGCCTCGCTGAGGGTCCCAATTTACATCAGGTTAACCCATAGTGGGGCTGAGGGAAATCTATTTTTAGAAGCACGCTATGGAATTATACTGTTTAGAAGTATCCATAGAAAACCTCTAATAGGGTGCATTTCCTTCGCCCACACTCAACGTGGCAGAAAGTTTTTTTCACTAGTTGTTTTAGGCAAATGTTCGCCATGTTACAACACAAACAAATATTGAAGTAATATCTTTAATACATGCTTACCGAAGTAATATTATCTATCGCAATAAGCACGTATACGTTAAAAATATTGGGAACACAAATGCAAAGTGTATTCCTTTTTGAACAATTCCTTTTTTATTGTTCCTCTTCTACTAACTTATATCCATGCGGCTTTAATTTGCATGCTTTCATTTCATGGATTGGAAGGCAGGTAAATAGGTAATAGTTGTGAAATGTGGAACTCTATACTGGGATAAATATGTGCCAAGCAGAAAAACGAATAATAAATGCACAGCAATTGACAATATAGAGATATCTGTACCCTAAGGTAGAATCTCGTCGGCTATATTTCTGATAGAGAAGAAAATAAATGAAGTACAAGTGTCTTTTACCATTTCTAGAATGTACATATGTTAAGAATTTCTTCGTAGTGCAAATTCTATCAAAGGATACAATATAGAGATATCTGTACCCTAAGGTAGAATCTCGTCGGCTATATTTCTGATAGAGAAGGAAATAAATGAAGTTCAAGTGTCTTTTACCATTTCTATAATGTACATATGTTAAGAATTTCTTCGTAGTGCAAATTCTATCAAAGGATACAATATAGAGATATCTGTACCCTAAGGTAGAATCTCGTCGGCTATATTTCTGATAGAGAAGAAAATAAATGAAGTACAAGTGTCTTTTACCATTTCTAGAATGTACATATGTTAAGAATTTCTTCGTAGTGCAAATTCTATCAAAGGATACAATATAGAGATATCTGTACCCTAAGGTAGAATCTCGTCGGCTATATTTCTGATAGAGAAGAAAATAAATGAAGTACAAGTGTCTTTTACCATTTCTAGAATGTACATATGTTAAGAATTTCTTCGTAGTGCAAATTCTATCAAAGGATACAATATAGAGATATCTGTACACTAAGGTAGAATCTCGTCGGCTATATTTCTGATAGAGAAGGAAATAAATGAAGTTCAAGTGTCTTTTACCATTTCTATAATGTACATATGTTAAGAATTTCTTCGTAGTGCAAATTCTATCAAAGGATACAATATAGAGATATCTGTACCCTAAGGTAGAATCTCGTCGGCTATATTTCTGATAGAGAAGAAAATAAATGAAGTTCAAGTGTCTTTTACCATTTCTAGAATGTACATATGTTAAGAATTTCTTCGTAGTGCAAATTCTATCAAAGGAATTTGTGTTCCATATATCGCTCCACGAGACTTTTATTCGTGTTATCCGGCAATATAAAATCCAAACTATTGTCACTCCACTAGAACTGCTCCAGACAAAAAGTTTATATTCTGACGGTCACTATAAAACCAAATCTAGCATATTTCAGTACGAATGAGTTGGTAGATTGGTAGTTGAGTTTACATCGCACTGAAGCAACACAGCGGGCTGTAGGCAACGATCTGGAATCAATCGCAAATGAAATGATCCAAATACAATACCTCGTCGTTTTGTACCATGGTCAGATGACACGGTCAACACCTGAGCTGACTCCCCTCTCCAAACGTCAACAGCATTCCAACGTGGGGACATTTGAGACCAAGACAGATTTAACATACACTAGCTCCCAGGAGCGCGATTGTCTTTTGGTTGGATCGATTTTTGACTTCCGAATCCACCGATTGCTAATCCACGACTCTACCAACTGTGCCCCCTAGATTTTGAGCTACGTGGGACCTCTAGATTTTTTAAGGAATAAAACTTTATACTTCAATAGTATCTTAATGCTCGTAAAATCAGTATCTCTGTGAGAGGCAATTTATGTCAAGCTAAATATAGGTGGTGATGTGTCCGGGTGCAGAATTATATTCAGTGTATTCTGCAACACAACTCCAAGAAATTGCAATTGTTGTGCAACCATTTTGTCCGAATTTTGAAAACTGCAGTAAAATCAAAAACAGACGTAAAACACAATTATCGGCAAAATATGTATTACACATATTTTTAATAAAGCGCATCAAAATTAATTGACTTACTAAATTTAAAACCAAGGCGTATTTCCAGAATTTACAATTATTTCGATAACTTTTGAAGCTAAATGTTTTGTCATTGACATAGAAGATGTGTCAGTATTATGGGAAACACCGATGATCAAGATTTAAAACCCGTGATTTTGTTCTTAAATCACTCTTGAATAAAAATAATTCTCTAGATTTTTAAACTAAAATTGTGAAATTACTTATAAGAAAGAGCGGTTGTCACTTTTGAAGTAACTACTCCAGCAATAATGTCTTTGTCATAAAAGTTAAATTGAACCCTCGAAGGCTATAACAACTGACTAGTTCCAAGACAGATCTTCCGAAAAGTGTCAATTTATTAGATGTTTCAGGAGATAAAAGAACGCTAGAAAATTTTGTTATAAAAATTTTAGAAGTATAAGGCTTATCACATAAACATTAAGTACGGTTTAATGTTTTAGTATGAAAAAGTCACCGACAATGTTATGTCAGAATACATTAAATGCATCTTACTCTTTCATTCTTTCTACTCTCACACAAATGGGGACTAAGATTATTTGTTGTTCTGCATTAAAATAAAACTGTTATATACTGTTAAAAAACTCTTATTAAAGTTAAACTATTTATGCGCATTTGTTTACGTATTACAATTAAAATGAATGATATTTTTATTAATTGACTGTGAGTTAATACAACTATACAGTTTTCATTTAATTGAAAAATTATGCTTCATGTGTAATTTTATTTTATTCATTGTGGGGGGTCCTGACGCTTAGAGAGTACTAGTACCCTCTAGAACTATTTGAATCTATTAAACTTTCATGAAAACATTATCTATACATTTATTTTGTAAATTCTGAAGTAATATGAATTTCAATTTCTGTCTTGTTTTGCAATATAATTAATATAAAATTATCTAGAATATAATCAATCCCTCTATAGTAATAAAAAATTACTGCCGCCGCCGCAGGATTGAAAACTCGCTTTTTTCGCTCGATTCTCATACGATTTTCCGAGAAAGCACGCATCAGAAAATTACGAAATTAACGTGGTATGTTCAAAATTGCATATAAAACAAGACGGAGAATATTTTCTTCCTGATGAAACTATTAGTGTAAAAGTAAAAAAAAGCGAAATTTCTAACGCGAGTGAGCAAAACACGTACCAATTTTCAGTCTTCAGCCGTGAGTTTTTTTAGAGTACCTCTAAACGTAAATTTGTGCACCTCGCCGAGTTTTATTAGAAATTTAAAAATGATTCGATTATTGAAATGTTATATCGCGCAGAGCTTAAGACAAGCGGTTTGAATACATTTTTTTAATAAAGTTTTAGTTTTATATAAGTAATTAGTTATTAATAGCCAGGCTACGCCGGCTGGCGCTCCGCGATTCGTCATAGTATTTTTTTAAACTTTTTTACACACCTTAATTAAACATATTTTGATTTGTATCTTTTATTTATTTCTATGAAACACACATAATTCTACAAATCATTACGTATTCAATCAAGTATTTAAGGAAAGTTGGTCAAAATATACGTAAACCGCTACGAAATTACCCATGTCTAGTGATATTTTGCAGGAAATAGACAAATAATTAAAATCTTTTTCCTAAATAATATTTCTGCAATAGGTTATGTACCGGAACACATAAATGCAAACAGAAACAAAATTCCAATCCTTGAAAAAATGCTGAATTCTGGAAAAAAACATATACGTATCTATTCAAACGTGTTGAATTTCGACTTCCTGAATATATTGTGAAATAGAATAATTCAATAATTCAAGAAGACTTTTCAAAGATATTGATCAAAACAATAATGATGTATTAACAAAAAGAACACATATTTATAATACTTCGGAATCCTCAAATATGACCGCAACATCATGCAGTCAACTCAAATATCCAAACACAGAATTCTAATTCAAATTAAAAAATTAAACATTAATTCTGACGTTGCCAGATACCGAGTAGCAAAATTAAGCTTTTATGGCCTATGAGTTTGTCTTTGGGGCATTTCATGTTCCATTACAAAATAAAGTTACGTAAAATCAAATGTTTTAAATATTTTTTTTCAATCAAGTATTTATAAATTACTTACATCAAGAGAAGAAATAAAAAGTCAGTTCAAACATAAATATTATAATTTAATTCGTTTAAGGAAAATTGTTTTTCGATCAATACTGGTAAAACAATCAGAGCTGCGTACAGCAATCGTTAATACTTAACAAATAACGTCGATTTCGGATCCAAGTCATGGAAGTAGATACGTTAGTGTTTCATACGAGTACTAGCAAAAAGACCCGGCTTTGCTCGGTTTGAATTAATAATATGTTGAGTGAAAATTCATCGACAATTCTTTTTCATAAAAGTATCTTAGCATCATTTAAGTGTACGGGGGCAAAAAGTTAATACCAATATAACTTCTCCATTGTTTCTACAATTTACTTCGGACGCAAATATGCATATATATATGTTCTATCCAACCATATAATCCATTTCATATTCGTCACACTTCTGCTGAATTTTAAGTTTTCGAGTGACTTCGAATATTTCCGTGCATTCAATTTCAGTAAAACTGGCGAATTTTCGATGGATAGTTTTCCTATGAATATGTTTTTATTGTGCCATTCTTCCACCTAGTATACGATATTTTCGAATTTCATAATCAATATGAGAAGATGGTTGGTTTGGTACACTTATTTTTATGTTGTTTTTTTTTGGTACACTTATATTTTAGAACCCTGCGGATATGATAGGGTTAAATATTAACCCGCGTTAAATTTGTCCAAGGGGGCTAAAAATTAACGGCATTCGTGATTAATTTAATTTGAAGCAAACGGCACTTTATCCAGAAAATTCCATTCAGTGGCATGTGGAATAACAGAGCTTTTGCTAGGAATACATGTCATCAAAGTAGATAAATTAAACCCAATCGATAACAATTTTTGAATAAACAGAAGGTTGATTTTACAGCGCTTTTACAAAAACCACAATCACTTTCAACGAACGATTCACATGCATCTGAGTTTCGTAAGAACAGCTTCAGTAAATTGAGTAAGCAACCTCGACTTTCTGCCTCTTAAGGCATAAAATTTCGATTTTTCGAAATTACTTAGTGTGATATTATTCCAAGATCAACAAAGTCTTGTTAAAAATTCCCATTTCTCCAACGCACATACAGTTTTAAATTGAACCCTTATGGTACTTTTTAAGATCAGAAATTTGGTTTCTAAATGGAAAGCACGAATCTATTTAGAGTGATATATGTAGTTACTTGACTATATAGTACAGCTTTCAATAACACCCATGAAACACGAAAAACAAATTAATTTAATTTATTTTAATCGTCTTTCAATGAAAAGCGATATCAAAATTTTGAAATATATTTTGAACTACAAAGAATGACTACCAGTTTTAATTTAACGTAACCCATCTTGTTTTAAAGTTATTTTTGAAATATTTCATGTCATTTTAAAATAACAAATTACACACTTAAAAAATATTTTGATTCGTAAATTTTATTATTTTTTTATCTACACACTATTACGTATTGAACTAAAGATTTAAAGAAAGTTGGTGAAAATATACATATACCACCACGAAAGTACCCATGTCTAGTGATATTTTGCAGGAAATGAATAAATAAAATCTAACTCCTAAATAATATTTCTGGTATAGGTAATATATCGGAACACATAATGTAAACAGAAACCAAATTCCGATCCTTAAAAAAGGCAGAGTTCTGAAAAAAATATCTGTTCTAGCGTGTTGAATTTCGACTTCCTGAATATATTCTGAAGTAAAACAATTCGACAAAAAATTAACAATATTGATGAAGACAACGATTTATAAGCAAAAAAGAACACATATTTATAATTCTTAGGAATCCTCAAATATGATCGAAACCATCTCGTTTTCAACTTAAATACCCAAAAAAAGAATTATAAATCAAATTAAAAAATTAAACATTAATTCTTAGGTTGTCAGATACCGAGTAGCAAAATTACGCTTTTATGATCAATGAGTTTATCGTTTGGGCTTTTCGTGCTCCATTATAAAATTTAAGTAAATATGAAATTAAATGTTCTAAATATTCTTTCTTCATCAATCAAATATTTATAAACATTATTTTCGTCATGGGCAGAAATAAAAATTCAGTTCAAACATGAACATTATAATTTAATTTGTTTTAAGAAAATGGTTTTTCGATCAACACTGGTAAAACAATCTGAGATGCGTACAGCAATCGTTTTATACTCAATGTTACTTCTATGGCGATTTCAAATTGCTTTTGGCTTAAGCCTTATGTATATTTTAGGCCGCTTAGGATTCGAATTTTTCAAAATCCTTTCTTAGTGCACCCCTACGGTATAAGAAGAAAAACCCTGCAAAATTTCAGCTTCCTAGTACTTGTAGTTCTTGAGATACAGTGATGAGTCAGTCAGTTAGTCAATCAGTCAGTGAGTGAGTGGTATTTGAATTTTATATATATAGATACATAGATAGTTAATTTTTACGTGTATATCAAAGCATAAAATAATGCAGTTGTAAGCCATGAAATGTTACTATAAGATGAACATGTCGACATAGTAGCAAGCTGTAAGGACTCTGGCCCTAGGTTTAAGAGGCACATCGTTCGAATCCTAGCATGGACATGGATGCTTATTCGGAAGTCACTCTAATTTTACGCTAATCTCTTATTTACTCTAAATTTGTTTGCAACTTGGCAGAATAGGATCCTTGTTTCAAGAAACCCGTCCGACCAACCATCCAGCAACCAACAATCAACAAGGATATTTCACAAAAAGCAATCTAAAACAGCAGCAGTATAACTTTACTTTACAAGTTTCCGAAAAATTGGCTAAAACACCACACTGTTCTATAAGCTGGAGATGTTAATGATAATATATATTGAGGCTTTATTTAAGTATGTCACAGTAATTAGTCCTTTTAACGTATGAACTTTACAAATCTTAGATCAGCACTGTGAATTCCCTCTTGTTCTCTGACCATTTGTTAAGAATCCCCTCCATTGGATGTTTCACCCGGAATAGCTCGAGGTATCAGTGATTTGCTTTCACGGCCCCTCTTTCGTTTCTTCCTCAAATCCGGCAGTTTATCCTTTCAATTAGCGAAGAGGTTAAAAGCAACGGCATGAAACAAGCTTAGTATTCTGCAACACAGCTCTTCGCGACTTGATTCATTACTCTCCATGGAACACGAAAGAAGGAATTTAAACTCGGAACCACTTGAACTAAGCCGTGTGAAATCGGAAGTGCTCCTCCAACACAGGCTGTTCTTTTCACTCGATTCATTTCCATTAAATCGGATCATTAATCCTTACATAGACATAAATCGTCAACCGTGGCCGACGATTTATGTCTTTGTAAGGATGTACTTTAGGCTAAGGAAGCGCACTGCACTGCAGTTTGTAGGAAGATGAAAACTAAAGTGAAGTCTATGGTTCAGTAACTAACCACCCTTGAAGAACTTCGTTTCATGGAAGTTTTCTGGATTCTGTCTTGAGCAAAATAATGTAATAGTTACTTGAACAATTTGTTTGTAATATTTAAGTGAGGTGTTTTTTATAAAAGTATAGAGAAAATACTGGGCTCTCTCTCTCTCTCTATTTGTCTTTCTCTCTGTCTCTATCTGTCTCTCTTTATATCTCTCTGTTTCTCTATCTGTCTCTATCTGTCTCTCGTTATATCTCTCTGTTTCTCTCTCTGTCTCTATTTCTCTCTCTCTCTCTGTCTCTATCAGTCTCTCTCTCTTTTTCTTTGCTCTCTCTCTCTTTTTCTTTGCTCTCTCTCTTTTTCTTTGCTCTCTCTCTTTTTCTCTTCTCTCTTTTTTTCTTTCATCTCTCTTTCTCTTTGTATTCTCTCTCTTTCTCTTTCTATTCTCTCTCTTTCTCTTTCTATTCTCTCTCTTTCTCTTTCTATTATCTCTCTTTCTCTTTCTATTCTCTCTCTTTCTCTTTCTATTCTTTCTCTTTCTATTCTCTCTCTTTCTCTTTCTACTCTTTATCTTTCTTATATTTCTCTTTCTTCTCTCTCTCTCTCTTCTCTCCTCTCTCTCAACGTTGCGGTGCGATTCACTTGAATTGTGAAATTGAATTTCGGGGTAAGTTGTGTAATGTCTTGCTATAAAAGACAAGTGTTGAAGTGTTTGGAAAGTGAAATATTATAAAAATCAAAAATATATATTGAATGTCTGAAATAAACGCATTTTTTTATGATGGACACTATTTTGTTTTGGAATAATTTTCAAATATAACATTTTGAATTACATTTATTTTTGCATTCTGTTTGCCCCATTGCCAACTTGGAGTGGAGGTAGTAATTTTTGAGGATGACATCGCTGTATTTTTGTGTGGGGGACTAATACTGGGACGACTCTACGCTAACAAGACGACAATTCTTTATACAACTTATGCAAACATTCACGAAGAAATTGAACAAATCACCCCGGAAAGGTACTCAAGCGCAATGAAAAGTGTTGCCGAATGCCGTTTTTTTATTCGCCGCGCGGCCAAAGAAGGTCACTCGATGGAGGTGCAAATATGCATAAATAATAATAATATTAAAAGTTATTAAAAATATTTTGTTGACAAGCTATTACAGAACAAAATATCGCACGTATACAAAAAACATGCGGTACTTATTATCGGGTAACCTATGCGCCAGAAAATATTTTCTGTGTCATTTCAGTTATATGACGTCCGAAGTTAAGTGGGATACCTTACTTATTTTCTGCATTGTATTTAAATGTCAGGTGTGACCTCGTTATCTGACCATGGTTCAAAATTACTTGGTGTTGTCGTCGGATTTTTCCCTCGGGTTTGATTCAGAACCGTCGCCAATAGCCCATTGTGTTGCTCCAGTGTGACGTCAATTAAAACACCTACCTATCTTTGTATTTGAAATTAATGTTTATTCTTCGTAAGCACGAAATCAAACTAGTTACAGGTGAGGGGGCGGCAATCTGAACGTTATCACAAATGACAAATAGCGGTCATGTTTGCGTGATCGAATCAAATCCATCCTGTCTTTTTTTGCTATTGGCCTGATTCTTGAAGTAATAAAAAACACTTTTAAGTATCAAACTTGCACAAAAGTTTAAAAAATGTCACGCATTATTCTTTAAACAGTCTATAACTGATTGTTCCTTTTAACAGATTATTTAAGCAATCTTACGAAATTATTTTGTAAGAATAATCTTTTAACTAATTCTTTTTTTATCAATTTCAAAGTCAAAACATTAAGATTAAATATTCCATTTGGAACTCAGAGATATGTTCGTATTTTACAACACCTATTAATTCGCAGAAATATTTTTAAACATAAAAGACAAATTAAAAATTTAGTGGTGTGCTCGTTATTGGAAAGGGTTTAAAAAAAGAGCTCACTATAACTAATCAGTCCCTGCAGACTAATTATTCAGACATTTCTTTCATACTAAAAACTTTTTACAAAAGGCAAACGTCGATAGCCAAAATTTCTTGCCCAAAGAGCATTAATTGTAACTATTACCATTGATGAATTGGCGAATCAACACTCCATGAACCCAGAAAAATAAAAGAATAAAAAGTTTTCAAGTGTGTTTTCACCCGCATTCTCCACGTATATCTATATGATGTTCCAATCAATAAATACAAGTTTTAAAAAATCGAGGTACTCTTTCAAATTATGGAGGACCGTTTTCAATTGGAATTCAGCGCTTTTATTGAAAAGGAGGAACTGCATTTAAAAATTGAAGCGGGTATGTGCTTTGTTTGTCTTGCGCTTTTTCTTATAATTTATATAAACGAAGTAAACTTATAAATATGCGAGAAATCTATTCGGTAGTCTTCTGCTTTTTATTCTTCAAAAAATATTTTTTTATCGATTTCTTTGTTTTTTACTGGAAAATTACAGTAAAGGACGAGTAATTGTATTAACGTGAATGAATAATTTATTTATTTCCGTCTTGTTTTCTTTGCGAAGTATGTTTCATACAACAAAATAAGCAAACATAACAAAAAACACTGATTATATTCAGTGTTTAAAAAAATTGTAAGAAAACTCTTTCAATTTACACTACAAATTTCATAGTACTCCCATTTATTGAAAATATGGTCTGCTCAGTTATGAATACTGTGTTTATATGAAAAAGATTTCCAATGTAAATAAACAAATTAAAACGAAAGTGAAGATTTTACTTCTACAATGCTCTCGCATTATATACACTGGAACTATATACCTTAAAATGTACTTTATCGTCGTTTGGGTTACGTTTGACGTTTAATCTATATTGCGTTGATCAGGTAAACTATCAGGTATAAACTCAGAATGCATTTTTTCGAATTTTTACTGCCATTTTTATTACGTTGTATGGATGTTGTGTTTATGCGGAACACAACATCCATACAACGAACAAATTACATAAACACTTTATAAATAACACATCTTTATATCTTTGAAGTAAGATTAACTCTTATGCTAAACTGTGGGGAAAATTTGTAAAATAGTGAAATGTTCTGAACTGTGCAGACGATTAAATAGCAGAAAAAAAGTAAAAACTGGCAATTTTTTCGAAATTTTATTTTTTTTCAATAAGAGGGTCCGGGACACATTGAAAAAAAAATTTTATTAATTAATTTATAATTTTGAATTTTTTTTGTACTGATTACCCATCTAACTAATAAGCAAAATCACAACACAAAATTTTCGAAAAGTTTTTTAAAAATTTTAAATTAAAAGTTTTTGAAAAAAAGAGGGGTTATTTTAAATTGCTAAAACTCAAAATATTCTTGATCAATTTCAAAATTCTTGCAGTGAATTATTCACAATTTAAAAAAATTTAATTTTAATTCAGCAATTAAAAAAATTTTAATTTAATAAAAAAATAAAAATATTTGAATAAAAAAATTTGAAAATTTTAAGGTACTTTTTTTTAAGACATATTTTTAACAGTAAATATTTGTTTCAAATTTGCTGAATCAAAATTAAAGTATAATGTTTGAAAAAGATATATTCCAAATTTCAACCCTTTAACTTTATCGGTTTTCGACTTATAGTAATTTGAATATAGGAAATCTTGAAAAAAAGTATCATGGAGAAAAACGCATTTAAAGTTTTAAAGACAGATGTTGTTGCCATGACAACAACTGTCAAGAGTGTTAGATTTTCAAAACGACGCACCACAAAAATTATTACATCTCTAGTTCTAATTAAGATCGAAACATGATTTAAACGTCATTTTAAGCAGAAAAACACAGAGAAATTCTTAAAATAATAAAAAAAAATTCGAAAATGTGACGATTTTTGTGTCTTGAACCCTCTTAAAGCTTGTGTTTTTGATGATGACATTATATAGAACTTTAAAGAATCATGTTGTAACGAATCATAAAACTACAAACGATGTTTATTATTTTATTTAACGTTTATTTCTTTTTATTTATTGTTACATTCCATTTTTTTCCTTCTGCGATGTTGCTGTTTTCTGTGATTCTCTTTTCCAACTAAACCTTTAACTTTTCTTCCGTCGAATTTTTAATTATTTCTACGCTGTAATATTCATTTGACAATCGAAACGAACATAATTGCAACTGTGGAAATAATGATCATACTTATATAATTACCAACAATATTTTTAAGGGCAAAATTATAGCAAAATTTTATTTAGGTATGCAAGATATCTTTAATATTTTAAACCTCAAAACTGAGATACATTAGTTATGAGTGCTTTTATAATAATTGCATGGATAAATAAAATGTTACAAAATATTAACATTTAAAATAAAATTATTTATAAGTTGCAAAATTTATTTGTTGATAACAGGAACAGGAACTAAGTTTTATCCTGCCAAAGCCTGTTGGATCAAAGAAAAAAATTTAATTTTAATGTATTTATAGATCAGCGGTTTTATTGTTTGATATTAGATAATTTTTTTTAAATGTGCCTTTTATAAGTTTTATTATTTATACAATTTTATTTCTTAATTTAAAATGGTCATTATTAGAGAATTTAGTTTGCATAGAGCTTCGCCGTTATGAGTTATAACTTTTGCCATATGATTTGTAAGAATTTTCTAAAATGAATCTGTGAAATTTCTTCTATAATTTTTTCTTCTCGTTTTTAGAGAAAATATAAGGTATAAGGTATAAATATAAGGTATATTATCCCAGTTCTAATATCTTAGGATTGTGAAAGAAAACATTTTCGATAATTTATAACTTGCACATAAAGACATTTATGTAACTTGCTTATAAAGACATTGAAAATAATGTACTTAATGTTATAGCAAATTCTGATAAAAATAGAAATATTATAGAGATACAGAGTTGTGGATATATCTTATGAATAATAAAAAGTAATGTAAGATGTATCTTTGGGGAAAAGGCAGCTAACACTTAAAAAAAGTTAGTGCGTGGGTAAAGTAAGTATTCGCTTTTAACGAGACCCGAGAAAGGCCAAAACATTTTCTTTTAAATACAATAGTACATCTCAACAACTTCTCTTGAGGAATTCGCATTAAGCTAAAAGAATTAAAAATAAAGATTTTTTAAAAGGCCGAGGTACAAACTTTTTGAAGATTTAATGAAAGAATTTGCCTCAGTTCTTAGCGGTATGTAGTGAAAACTTTAAAGTACGCCCGCTTGTTATTTTTTCAGCTGCTTTAAACATGGCTTATTTCCAAGTTTCTTGTCATCTCAACTAGTTCTGACTCGAAATTGCTCCCAATTCTTAAACCATGGGTGTACACCGGTGTTTTGTTTTAAATTTAAATTCCTGCTTTAATATTTTTTCGTCAAAATGAAAAAAATATAAGATGATTCGGAACTCGTGGGACACACACACACACACAAACTTCAAGGAGGGGAGACTAAAAGAATCATTTTTAGTCTAGCGTTTGTATGGGCAGAAGTCACATGTTTAGGCGCAAACATAAGAATTGAGCAGGAAATGAAACAAAATGTTTTTCACGTCATTATTTTGCTATTATTTTTATAAATGATTTTTACAATAACTGCTCTAAGGTATCACCACAAACATCAATGCAAGCTTGGCGGCTTGGCAAGCTTGTGAAACACTCCTTTCAACAGCCGGATACCAGCACATGAATCATGTTCAAGCGTACCAGGCCATCACTCGTCAAAATGAAAAAAATATAAGATGATTCGGAACTCGTGGGACACACACACACACACACAAACTTCAAGGAGGGGAGACTAAAAGAATCATTTTTAGTCTAGCGTTTGTATGGGCAGAAGTCACATGTTTAGGTGCAAACATAAGAATTGAGCAGGAAATGAAACAAAATGTTTTTCACGTCATTATTTTGCTATTATTTTTATAAATGATTTTTACAATAACTGCTCTAAGGTATCACCACAAACATCAATGCAAGCTTGGCGGCTTGGCAAGCTTGTGAAACACTCCTTTCAACAGCCGGATACCAGCACATGAATCATGTTCAAGCGTACCAGGCCAAGCAGTGCTCTCTAGCTGCGAAAATGTCCGCCAATCTTTGCATCGAGTATGACAAGCTTCATTTAATGCTGGTGGTGGCACCTTTGAGCATTTATTGCAAACAAATCAAGATAAATAAGTAATTTTAAACGAAGATGAAAATAAACTGGTTAGTTTTTTATGATGCAAGAGCCCTATTAGGCCCACCAACCTGCGTCAAACACAATACAGACAACGTAAAGTTAGGGACATACACACACAAAAAAGTTTTGCTGACAACATAAGAGAGAAAGGCCTAATCTTCGCCACCTACAACTTGCAGGTTGTTAGCACATTGGGTAAACCCACTGAGCTAATTTCAACGCGTGGAATTGAACGGTAAGATTTATAGCAATGCACAGAGCTGTATTGTACGGTCATCTCAAATCTAGATACCAACTTTATTTTCGGGATTTCTGAAATGAATAATCCTAATGAGGAATGGGAGGATGGCGTTAAGAGATAAACCATGAAATCACTAACGACGAAACTTAATCAAAGTAGTGACTGACTACTCTAAAACCCTGAAATAAAACCCCATGCAACGCCTCTGGTACGAATTATGCATGAAATTATGTATATTCAATAACAGGTTATATAAAGTGGTTAGTTGTATATTTAACCAAATAATAGAATTTCAACACATGTGAGCCGTTCCGACGACAAGGTACCTCATCCATCAAGACCTGGCAAGTTTTACTAATGACAATATATCTCGTCATCAAGATATTACCGATTTTGTTATGAGGCGATCAAGATCTGGTCAGTTTTGTTATGAGGAGGTAGCTCGATCGATACAGGCACCAGAATGTTAAAATAATGAAATATTTACTATTAAAATTACTATTCTATTGCAGAGTGTTTGAAATTCTCTTAGTCAAACTTTTAGGGATGGTCAAATTAAACCGCATTCACACATTGAAATGTATATTCGCAAGCGCCACCTGGTTTTGCTAGAGGGGCGACACGGTAACTGAACAGTTTGTACTGTCAGGCGTGTATTACTGGTGGTCCAATCTTTAGCATCTATTGTGAGATTAATGGTGGCTCCCCACCAACGGCAACAGCAGCAGAGACAGGCGATATTTTGTCGCCTGTCTCTGCTGCTGTCATCTGTTCCTGTTAAAAAAAGCCGTCGCACCGCTAGCGACAGCAACTTATTAACGCATGCGCATAATCGTCTTTTTCGAAAGCAAAACATTTATTTCCGCTTCTGATTCTGCAAGACAGATCGAGTCCGCATTTTATAAAACTCCTTTTACAACGAAGACGATTGCTTTCAAACATTCTGGTTCATGATGAAAGAAAGCAGTAGGTGAAAACAACCGAAATCGGATTAGGAAAGGTGCTTAGGAATCTGATTGGCTGTCGGCATGGCGACAGAGACAAGAGTTGAATTTCCTTCAAGTCTTGAAAGCGCAGTCACTGAGACAAACCGGCAGAAACAAAGTTTGTTTGTAATACGCATGCGCAATAACGAAGAGACATGCTTCTTGTCTTTGTCGCCGTTGATGTGAAGTCACCATAAGTGCACAACTACCGTAAAACTGTATTAATATGGTTGGTAAAAATGTCATTCATTTTACCAACCATATTAGCTGTCTATTAACCGCTGTCTATCATTCATTAACCTTTAGTATTTACATCCGCGTGGCATTTAAGATCATACATCCCTATGTGAATGTGGCAGAATTTTGAGTTCCTACCTCAAATCAAAGTTGGTACTGGAAGTTTTCAAACACCCCATAGTTTACTTTCTTTAAATAAACAGAGGGCCTCACAAAACCCTAAGGTACCCTAGTCATATGTCTTCCCTTCTGTTGTACTCTTGCCTGTCCTTCTACTTTTTACTTTTCTTGATCTTGATGGGTGTGATATCCAGTCATTTGAAGAAAACTGACCGGTTATTGATCTCGCCACCATACAATCAGCAATATCTTGAAGTTGAGAAATCTTGTCATTAGCAAAATTTTTAGACCTTAATGGACGAGATTTTTCGCCATTCGTAAATTTCGTCAGATCTGGATAGGGATTCTCGTCCAGGTTAATTATGAGACAGGATTTCTTGAGAAAGTCTTGGAAAGCTAACATGACTACATTGTAATCTATAACAGAACATCTGATTTCTTGTTTTTACACAGTTAAAATAGCGGCCACTGGGTATTCATTCCATAAAACCAACGTGAGATCTTGTAAGACCATTTGTCTACTTATGCAACATTTTAGACTTTAATAATCTTCCGTTGCTTTAAAATTCATAAAATGTAGCTAATAATCATCAAAAGCTTAGTGAACCCAAACTTTTAATGATGGATGTGATTGTCCCAGTCTTCATCCAGTCCGAAAAAAATGTTGTTGTTTCTCATGCCTACACTGGCAGACCAGAGGAGTGCCAGGCCCGTCGAAGACGGCAAGAGGCGAGGGGTGTGCGCCTTTCATGTTATTGAGCCCCATTGGAGGAAGTCCGACTTTGCTCGACATACATGACACATCCGTTTTACAGGAAGGTTCCTTTCATACATCCATTCACTCACACATATCGTAATTTAGATCCCAATCAGAGGCCGATAACCCCCTGATCAGGTACCCCTAGAGGTATTGATTTGGTATGGGAACATGGGGGACTTTGTGACCACGACCTATTTAACGTGCCCCACCCACCATTAGCGAACACGACGGTCTTTAGCCAGGTCCAAGCGCCGATATCGCAACCATCAGAATTGCAGGCTCCGCCGAGGACAGAACCCACAACCCTTCTGATGCGAGCCCGATGCTCTACTGACTGAGCTACCGCGGCTCCGAAAAAAAAATGTAACTTTGGGTACCACCAAAAGTAAAATTCTGTCTACGCTATTCTGCTTAGAATTCAGTCTATTCTCTGTCGGAGTATCATAACTGGATTGTCTTAAGTTCTCAAACATGAAAGTTAGATTAAAACGGTGACAAAGATTCCGACATCCGTCTTGAACTGTATACATCTCACATAAAAGTTTGGGGCTCTAACCATAAAATGCCTCCCGATCGAAATCACCCCGAGTTATTTTCGTCGCAGATGCATTCTCCGGGAAACACCTGAAGCCTAAACATTTCCAAAAGATTTTCTAGTCTCAACTTCAGAAAACTAGGAAACGATTCTTCACTGTCTTCTTTACCATCAGGCGATATCACTGTCTGCTACTTTGGCAGCAGATCATTTTCTCGCGCTATTCCATTGTCAAGTTTCAGCGAATCTGGACCCTTTGCCTGAAATTTTCATTTCGGTGCTTTGTTTTTTGGGTGTCAGCTTGTTTGTTTCTCACTGCTTTTTAACTTTTTCTTTTAGACAGTACAATTACCATTATCCAATTGATTGGGATCGAACATATATCGAAAAATTGAAATTTCCGGATAATCGGAAAAACATCAATGCAGAAGTTGTACACCGGTTGTGGTATTAATTTAAAATGGTATTTTTTAATGAGTATACATTTATTTATCAGGAAAGCACTGTTGCTGTTTTAAAAATAAATGCAATTCTCCTAATATTTACCTTAAAATTATCCATTTAAGCATTTTGCTAAGTTTTGAAATAAGGTTTTGCTTTATACATCTTGATTTGTCTTTGCTTTTCAATTCTATCTTATCGGAGTATCTGCTGAATTAGTTTCGTTCAACCACTATTTTGAGGTTGTTATCACTTTTGAACGTTTCTGTTCTACTTCAAATCTAATGCTTTCGGACATGAACTTAGTATGGGTATCGTAACACAGTCTTGGGGGAGATATATCCATGTCAATGTTGCATTGGTAAGGGACACATGGACCCTTATTCAGTTCATCGTTTTATAAATTTGGCTAGGCTTGTTATGGAGATTGAAGTCACATGGAGAAAACGTTGCCTTTTCTCCTCCTTTCATGGTTATTAAATATATTAAAATGTAGGGGAAATAATTTGAAAGTCAAACTACACATCAAATGCGAGATTTATTTCTTTAACTTCGAGTCATGCAATAACAATGTTTTCGCATAGACCGTTTTTCGACGCCCAAGCACGCGATTTCCTTATATTACATGCTCACCCTCAACAACTTGATATTAACTGTAGGTGTCAATGCTTAATACTCATATAGAGCATTATTCCACTCAAATCTCATATTCAAAAAATGTGCACGCAGATCGATATTCGGCCGAACGCTTCAATTAATATTTAAAAACACGAGTATCGAATAACTACTAAAAATAATCGATTCATAAAAACGCGTGTGGGCGAAGGTTAATATTTCTCGTATCAAACTCTGAGATAGATTATCCAAGTACTATTTATGTTTTTTCAATTTAACGCTACACTTGGCAATGTTCTTAAAAATAGCATTTAATGATTTAACGCTTCAGCAGCATTACGCTTTAGCATACATTTATGTAAATTTATATACAACGGTTGTAGGAAAATATGGGAAATTTCAACTAAAGTACAATAGATACTTGAACATTGGAAAATAGGCTTACATTAAATCATGTGTTTCACAAAAGTGACAAGCATAGAGAAGTAGTATACAGAGGGTTCACTGCCATAGAAAGCAATGGACTCATAAATAACATGGGAAATCGCATAGACGCTGGCGCCCCCAGCGGGGGAGCCGGACCCTACTATAGCGTCGGATCTAGACCTCGTTTCCATAACAACCAAACTAGGTTTCAGCAACAGCTATCTCAGGCTATTTTATTTTTTCGAAACCCAATTTGCATTTTTGATTAAAAGCTAAATATTCGTTAAATAATTTTTAGCATAAATGCTTCAAAATAGCACTTTTTTAATGTCTTATGAACTTTTTTTAAAAAAACCTTTATTTATGAAATCTTACCAATGTATGAACTTTTGTCTTTTATTTTTGTTTATTCTTTTATGTGAATGCTTCTTTAAAAAAAATCCCAAACATGTTTTATTTGGAAAATTGTTGATCTCTGTTGATAGTCAGAAATATTATTTGAACGAAAAAGTACATAATAATTTTTTTTATTAACTTAATCAGGTACATTATTCATTTTTGAACAAATTATACAATTTGAAAAAGGAATAGAAAAGAAGTACTGTTTATGAAGAAGTCTCGTCGAAGCTCATTTAGTAGTAAGTCAATTACACACACGACCAAGTGATGTGGACTGTACGAATTTTGTAGTTGAATCATGAATTCAATCACCAATACACAATTCTTCCCTGTGAAGAAAATAACACAGATGGGTTATTGCACACCAAGGGAAAATCTCTCACGCTGCTGTCTCCCCACACACTCAGAATACGAATACAAAAAGAAAGAAGTTGGCGCCTAAAAAACTAAGTTATTACCCGACCTTGTTCTGAATGTAAAAAAAGAACATAGTTCAGCTACTGTTACTCGCTTATACATATTTCCGTGTGATCCATCTAGAACAATTTTAGCATAGGAAACGAACAATAAAATACACAACAGGATATAAAGGAATGAAATACTTTGGTAAAAAAAAATAACTTAACAAGAATCTTCATTTGCCTTCCAAAGAGTAAAATTCAAATGTTTAGCATTCATAAACAAGCTAACTCAACGTAATTCACCATTTAGAGTAGCAAATGAGTGGATAATATTACTTATTTTATTCATTATTGGATCTAAATCACACAATTTTTCACCATGTATATAATGTAGCAAATAAACAATAAATACACAACAGGATACGACAATTTTTATATCTCGAAAATATTCACAGGAAAAGTGTTAATTTCAGGATATGTTGATTTAAATCAAGTTATTTTTGTATAAAAAATATCATTATTAAAATCAAACATTTAAATTTAATTTTCTTTTCTGTATAAAGTTCACAGTATCACACAATAGCATTCCAACTTTGCAAAAATATCTTTATAAATGTTGACATAAAAACGGTTATAATTCAGAAAAAGGTAAATTTTAATTACACAAAAACAGAATGTAATAAAAAATCAACAAATACATAAAATGTATAATGAATAGAGCACAATTGTACAGAATTCTGAATACCACATGTTTCTTAAATCTAAGAACGATTGATTTTGATTAAATAAAAAATGCACAAACACTGAAAGATTTTTAAAAATTAGTTATCTTGGGCGAATAGTCTTAAAATTAAAGAGAACGATTTCATTTTTTCTTCCTTCAATTAGGTTTTAAAATAAGTGTAATTAATTTTACTTGATTGTAAAACGATTTTAAAAATGGGACATAATTCACATTAGTAGTTTCCAAGTTATGATATTTTATGAAAAACAAAAGCAATTTACCTTTCAACGGTTTTTACAGGCAGTAAGCTTGAACAACGGCTTTTCTATCGATGATGGCATAGTATTTTAATTAACATCGCACTCACTCTGCGCATTGGAGCAACACAACTAGATATATGTGACGGTTGGGTATCAACCTTTTCTGTTGATGGATAGTTCAGTTTTTAAATAATTATTAAAATGATGCAAAGAATATTCAGCTGTATGACGCTTCAAGAAGTCTGCCGATTAGAAAATAAAAAATGGCTTCCGCTCTGGCTCTGATTGAAACATTTCAAACTCCGCCCACAATTAGGGACTGGCTTCCCCACTGGAGCGCTATACGTCATGGCTTCAGTGAACCCTCTGTATACTACTTCTCTGTGGTGACAAGGTTTTAAAATCTTTATTATCAATCTACTAGTTATAATTTTGTGTACCCTTAAGTTAGAGGAGGTGGAGGGCAAACACAAACAAGAGATTCGGCATAAAAGTTGGTGCTCCTGCTTGGCAGTATCCGAATATTCCGTTTGTTGTGTCTGCCCGTATTCAATTATGAGTATTCCCTTATCAACAAACTTACTGAATAAAAAAGACTTTATCTTCAATGACCATGAAATGCTAAAAATTTTGAAACAATTATTCATTACCAGGCACTTAAAATGCTTTGTCCCACGAAGTCTACATATTCTCGAGTAGCCACTACAAAATTATTTTTTTTGATAATGAAGAGCTGATTCCCAAAAGAAAATTGTCATATTATGTATGGATTTTTTTTATACTTTAGTGTTTTTCTGAACTTTATGACGTTTGTTCTTCAGATATGACTTTCGAATTATTAAAATCTCTATTAATATATTAAATGTAAATTAATAATTTCATTAAAAAATGTTAAGCATGTCCCTATGTAAAGAATAGAATTACAAATCCATCCCATTACATTTACTAAGCGTTGCATCATTTTATTGTGTTCCATTCCTTTTATTTTTCAGGTCTTCCTCTGGTTTTCGTTTCCTCCTGGGCATTTATTATGTCTCGTGAGTTGCATACGCCATGCTGGAAAGGCTACGGAAAATCCAATTACGTCTGGATCTTGACAGGCCCAATGGTTATTGCTCTACTGGTAAATAAAACTCTTATCTCTATCCTTTGATTGTAAAATACTATACTACAGTAATATCTTCCTTTGGTTAAATAAGGACTTCTTATAGCTAGTGATATATTTACATGTATTCATTGAAGAATTAGAGAACAGTTAATTAGCCATTCTGATTTAAAAGTACTATCTGGTACGTGTTCACTTTATGTTCAAGGAATACCTATATAATTTTTAAAACATATTTATATTATGTCTCTGATTTATGTTATTTTTGCATCTTTTAATTAAAGTCAAATTAATAAGACATTAAAGAAGAACCTTTTAGGGCACAACCATGTGAAAGATGGCATCTACATTCATAAAGAGGTAGAGAAATCTTTGAATTCCACAATGAAATACAACTGCTGGCGAAACCCAGAAATCCCATGGAACTAATGGTTTTCGAGATAAAATTGAAATCGACCCAATTCATATAAAAAAATGATACTTCACCGGAAGTACTAAAAAGTATATCCTTGGAAACTTTGAGACTAGATTTTCTTACTGACCAATGTCAACTTTCATGCCTAATATCGTCAACTCAGATAAGTAATAAAGTATCGACACATTCGCGCGATTGGAGAGTAGAATCGTGAGGGGACAAATGTGTAGTCGGTTCACTTGTCATTCGCCTCGTGGCTCGTAGCGCTCGAGTCGGCGGCGGTTTTTCGGGACGAATCAACGGCTTATAGCGACGCCGACGAGGCGCCACCCAGAGAGTCTTTCTTCAGTTTGCTATAAGCGCGTTTATCAACACGTGCAGGGCGGATATCGTCCCTCAGCTTTGAACTGAACACTCGGCGGCAAGTATGTAAACGGCCATTCGTGTTGTGAAAACGAGCATGCGAGTGACGAGGCGAAACACGAGTGCGAACGTGTAAATACGCCATAACATCCGAAGTCAAAACATTTCTGAGAAAACGAAGTGGAAATGGGTTCTATTCTCAACAAAACGCATTTGGGTTGATTGGCCTTATCTTTTTTAGTTTAGCTAAAAATGTTTAGATAAAGATAAGATAGAGGAACAGAAAAATAATAATGAAAGCGAAAGCGCGTGAAGCAAAACATATTGCTTAGTTCTATAATAATTGAATTGCTACGGAGACATCTCAATCAGACGGAGTCCGCAAGCTAATATCTGAGCACATGTTTGGTTTCCGGGCGATGCATCAAACTCACTTAAGAGACAGGATACCTACCACGCAGTTGCCCGCCTTACGTAATTTGCAGCAATTTCATTTTAAGTATATGATTAAATACCAAATAAATTCCAAGATATTTAATTCACAAAAAATCGGACCGCAAAAATGAGGTCTCAACTTGACACTTTAAAAGCTAACCGAGTTCAGTTTCGTTTGCCAGCGCAAAGTATTAAATCCACTTACGAGACAGGAAACTTCAACGAGGCACGAGACCGTAATCCTAAACACTCGGACGATACGATGTTGCATCACCTTGTTTACTCACATCAAACTCATTCAACATTTCACACATTCGGCATTTAGCTCCTTTTATAGTTTTTGGCTTTTGTAGTCAACTAATATCTTCCCCTTCATTTTTTACCATGTGTAAATAAATATATACAGAGGCTGTTCATATATTTTTTAGACAATGTATATTGTTTTCACAAAATTAAATTACATAAAATTCTTGTGTTTTAAATGTTCTATTTGATAGCCCTTATTCTGAACTATCTTTCGACACCGTAATTTCCAGGATAATAATGCCTTTTGAAGTGTCAGAAGAGGTATTTTATCCCATTCCTCCTGAACAGCTTTCCAGAGTCCTGTAAGGGTTGTGGGACGACGTTTGGATAATGCAGATTTTAGAAGTCCGAAAGCACAAAAATTCATAGGTGATACATCGGGGGATTTAGTAGGGATATCAGTGAAGGGTATGGCCTTGATACCGGTTTTTTGTTCCATTTCTTTTAGGAAATTTACAGTGGATTTTGATGTGTGACTGCTTGCTTTGTCTTGATGGAGTTCCACAGATTGATGGCTCTGTGGGTAAAGCGATGGTATTTCATTCAGAAAAATATGTTCCTGATAGTATTTGGAGTTAATCTTGACATTTTTTTCCACTCTCTTTATTTTTAACTTGCCATTATATGAAAAATCAGCAACAATCATGAATCCCTTAGAAAAATTTTCTTTCGATTCAGTGAACCATATACTTAAATTTTTTTCTTCTTTTTTATGATAATAAATGGTTCTTTTTTTGCTGCAATCATTTAAATACACCCATGATTTATCTAGTGTGACAATTGTTTTCCATTTTTCTTTGGATAAGTGTTTCTCATATAGAATAATTCGGCAGCGTGTCCTACGTTCAGCTATATGCTTTGGCGAAAGACGATGCACATTGCGTTTTTTCGCTTTCTTAAGATTTAAATCAAGGTTTGTCATTTTGTTTACAGTGGACACCGAGCATTTTAATGATTTTGCAACTGTCCTTTGACTAGGAGGATTTCCTCTTAACATTAAACAACGTACCTTTGGAATAGTCGAAGATGTCCGTTTCTTCTTTGGATACTTGTTTGTAATTTTTGTCCCACTTGAGGCTCTAATTTGACGTGTTTTTTTCCTTTCTTGTTGACGATATTACCTATCGACGCTTTAGATATTACAAAAACATGACTCTCACATCGTATTTGGATAACAGAATCTGAATATTTCTCTTCGGAAAGAGCATAAATATAGCCTTCGAACCACTGCTTCGTTAAAAACGCCATTTTGAATAAAAACAATACTCTCAAGCCGCAGACGATAATTTTGACTTTTAAAAACATAGTACAACTGCAATTATTTCTTTTGCAGCAAACGATTTTTTATTACCGCTAACAAAAATCATCTAAAAAATCCTCGAACAGCCTCTGTACAATACTCGGTTTGTTTAGCACCCCTTCTCAATCCGGCGCCCTAGCACATGCCCCGTCCTTTAGTTACGTCCCTCAGGACATTGGTAATGCTTTCATTTTAATCTACATTTTTCAATTATGTATTATTTGTTAATTTGTATGTTTTTTTGCTTTGTATATTTTTTACTCATCTTTATCTGCGCTGTAAAAAAAAAAAATTGTGTATTAATTGAATGAAAGTGTGGCTCAATTTCATTTTATCCTACTCACTACCCTTTTTGTAAGAATGAAAAATCTTTTTTGCAATTTCGCATATTTTGAGGGTATTAGTGCATATTTTGGTATTTTGAAATGCATATTTCAGGTCACATTTTTGCATTTCGATCCCAGCTCTACTTATCACTTTTTTGTCATTTTGTCACAACAGGTGACCCCCTTACCTCCCGACATATGTCAGGTTGAAGGTTGATAAGGTCGCCCACGGATAAGTGAGGAGTGCAAGCACTCTTGATTTACAGCATTGTGGACCATCATTGAAGGGGGGGGGGGCTGGTAAACACAGTTAACTCGGAGGTCTTCGGGGACTGGAGGAGCCTTGGCCGTAGTCCCATTAACCATTAGTTGAAATCCTGTTGGTAGAAAGAAATAAAAAGAAAAACTTCATCGCCATTGCGCTCTTGTGTCCGTGACATTCCGGCCCCGTTTGCTTTGACTAACTTCGCCTCAGCTCCATCGTTCCTTTCTACCTTCAGCGTTACGCAACATGAAAACACAATTGGAGACTAGTACATGAGCTTATATAAGAGAAAACGTTCACAATCTTTAACACACTATAATATGTCCCGAGCCGGGTTCTGCCACACTTAGTATTTTCAATATAAAAATCAGGCATATCTGTGTTTCAATGTATTTGCCTCTGGAAATCTAACCCTGTAAAGAAACATTTACTTAATAGACACACTTTAACAGTCTAAATATCGACACACTTCGGACAAGAAAAGTTATAACTCTCAGATTTGTAAGAAGACGACATGGCCAATGCTCACAGGATTCACGGCAATTGCCTAATTTACAGGACTAGACCATATTGTTTAAAACTTACTGTCAAAGGTTTTTTGAAATTTGAGTCCAATAGTATATCGGATACTTGCTTAATAAAAGGACTTATATGAGCTTGATGTTTTAAATGCAAACTCTAACTGTGATCAAGTAAAAAGAATTAATAGAGTTCAGGAATTTAAGATCTTTCTGTAATATAAGCAATATATTCTGGAAATGTTATACTGTCGGAAATAAATGAGCGGTTCCTCTTAGTACCATACTCTAGGCTCTAACCCACTGTTATTCGTGTGTCGAATGCAATATGCAGTTATCTGGTGTCTCTAAATGTGTGTCATCTGTGACAGCAACAATTCATTTTTTGTTTTTACTTTGATAATGAGTTGTTACTGACCGTACCGTCATTTTCTGTCAGTAACAGAACATGAGTCATCTGCCAATAAGCATACTATATTAATAAGGCCTTCTATTAGAGCAGCACGCGTTAGAACTGTTGGGTTTTATGTGGCGCAAGGCACTATAAATGGCCGAACAATGTCAAGTAATAGATATACACATACAAGGAAAGTTTTACTGACACTGTCACACCCACCTCTTTTTGCTCTCTATATCTATCTGGTGAGTGTGTATGGTTCGTTTGCCTACTGGAGAGGGCAACACTTCATAGATACACTGAAGAGCCAAAACATTATGACCACTTACTCAATAACACGTTGCGCATCCTGTGGCCTGCAAAACAGCTGCAACTCGCCTGGGCATAGATACCACAAGTTCTTGGTACATGACTGGAGACAGGTTGTACTAAATGTCTAAGCAGCGGTCACGTAAAGCCGAGATATTTGGACATGATAGTTCTCTCGTTTGAGAGAACTACACCTATCGTTTGAGCTCTGAGCTGCCGCTTGATGACACTCCAAATGTGCGCTATCGGACTAAGATCCGGCGAGTTAGGTGGCCAGGACATTAAGTGAAATTCATCAGTATGTTCCGCGAACTACTCCAAAACAATCCGAGCCTTCTGACATGGGACGTTGTCCTGCTGGAAGATTCCATTTGCAGTTGGGAAGACAGACGCCTTGTAAGGGTGCAACTGATCTGCAATGATGTTCAGATAGTTCGCAGCGTTTATGGTCTGTTCTACCACAACTACGGGTCCCAGAGTCGCACATGAGAACGTCCCCCAAAGCATAATACTGACACCACCATCCTGTGTATGACCTGCTGTACAAGAGGGGAGCAACTGTTCGCCTGGCAGACGGCGTACCCTGACACGACCATCGACGTGATGAATGAGAAATCGGGATTCAACTGACCAGGCAACTCTCTTCCGCTCATCCATAGTCCAGTCTTAATGTTCCAGGCCCACTGCAGACGTAGTTGACGATGACGCTTGGTTAAAAGAGGCACAAGAGTGGGACGTCTGCTACACAATCCCATATCCAACAGTATCCGCTGAACTGTGTATTCCGAAACACTTGCGCTTGGACCTGCATCGTATTGGGCTGTCAGCTGAGGCACTGTCTCGCGCCGATTTTGCTTTACCAAGCGGGACAGTCTCCGACGTCCTTTCCTTTGATGACGGGTGGACGACCAACACCTTGGCGTCTACTGCTGGTGTCACCGTCATTTATCCACTTTGCATGAATACTAACAACGGTAGATCGCGAACAACCTTCCAGTCGTGCAGTTTCGATGGTACTCGTTCCGAGTCTTCAGGCCATTACGAACTGCCCTCTATCAAATTCTCTTTAGATCAGCAGCCTATTCCATCACTCGCAAAAGTAAGTACAGTAGAACTCCAATTATCCGAATCAATTGAGACCGGATCCCATTCGGATAATCAAAAATTCGGATAATTGGATTGTTTCCGAAAAAAGGGTCTAGTATGTATTTTAATTAATGACTGTATGTATGGTTGAAAATGGGAGAAAAAAAGCTATTTTTAAACAAAAAGAGCTTTTAATTAATTAAATGAAAAGGCAACACTTTTACATGTTAAGCGTACTTACAAGTGCTATACATAAGTAAAGTATGTACGTACCGTACTGTAAATGAAAGTCATTGCTTGCTAAACATCTCGGTCAAAGTAAGCTGTTTGACTGTCTATATCCGTTTTCGGGCAACCAAGTCGCACATCCGCTTGATAATGAGAAGTTGCATGTGGTCACACTCGGGCTGTCGCTCCATCCACTTCAACGCAGTTTCAAAGCAGGCAAATGCTTCACTAGCAGATGGTCCCGTGTCTGCTTCAACTTCGACAATAAGGTCATCTTCTTCAACAACGAAAAAAAAAAAAAATTCTCAAACTTTCAGTAAGTTCATCATCATTTAGAATTTGAAACCTAGAATCATTATTTTGCGAATGGCAATATGTTTCCGTCTTAATTTTTTTTCTGAAATTCTGAAAGCGATTCGGATAGTCGGAGTTCGGATAATTGGAGTTGTACTGTACAAGGATTATTAATTACCTTCTCCAGAAGCAGTTAAATACCATTCTCACTTAATCACGTGCCCTCCTCGTCATCCAGACGAATTCATCAAAATGTGGAGATGGTCATAATGTTTTGGCTCGTCAGTGTATATTTCATTTATTTATTAGACATTCTGGGTTAGATAAGAATACATTACACAATAATAAAAAACAGCAGCAGAGAGTCCCTCATCCGTCCGTTGTCTACCGTCTCCACTGATCGAATCCTTCTTTCTTTCCTCTCTCCCCTTTTTACCTTCTGACCCGGATGACCTTTCAACGACACCCCCGCCAACGTCCCTAAAGGATGTCTCGTTCCCCCAACAACCATTCCTCTTATTGTTTGTAGGAGAACCTCAAAACCTCACAGACACTAAAGAGAAATATACACCAAGGTAAGTTACAGGAATCATGGCCTACAACTCGCAGATTGCTAGAGCCGTGGGGAAATCCACTGAGCCTCAGCGGCTCAAACAGGGATTAGAAAACGAGCTTGATGAACAATGAAATGTGAGATGTGTGTTTTTAGAGGGATAGTTTTTCTCTCGAGAACTAATAAACACTCTAGTTATTATAAATTGGTAATTAAATGTATTCCATCCCTTTCAGGTTAACAGCGTCTTCATGGTGAATATAGTGCGCATTCTCATCACAAAGCTGAACCGCAGTTCATCGATCGAGAGCAGGCAGATGAAGTAAGAATCACATTCGTCTTCGAACTCTTCTCAGAGTTTAATGTTTGCTATGCCCACAAAGATCCCTTCACCGATAAAATTAATATCTCGTTATGATTATATCACTTGACCGGGATTCAGATCGTAATCCTAAAGCATCGTAATTCGCCAAGATGTTTACTGTAGCCACCAATCAAACAAACATCGATTGGGAGCCTGCGGCATTGCTCATTTCCCTTAGGGAAAGTGGGGATCCGATGAGAAGATATCCATTGTTCTGAAATGCTCATTGCTTACTGCAGTGAAGATTAGTTTCGACGATTGATTTGTTTGTAGACTTATACATAAACTGTGAAGATGAGTATGTACGAATTTATGAGTATGAGTATGTACGAATTGAAACTTAAGATGCGTGAGTGAATCGGAAACAATATTGAGAGACAGATAAAGATGCGATTTTAATAAATTATAATAAAAATAATTTTACTAATTTAACATGGAATTAAATATATCGTCCATTTTGTTTATTGCCGATAGAGTTCGGCAATAAACTTCGCTTAAATAAACCATTGTTACTGTTAATTTTATGAATAAAATTGAAGTATAAGCTTTATTTCAGATAATTCTCAAGTTCAATGTGGAAAAAAAAATACATAATAGGACTTATGGTTCCGCAACGAAATTGCAGCTGCCGTGGTCAACGCGCTGTATTGAATTAATCGAAACTTTTTAGGATATTAAGCGTAACATTTATTTAACACAGACGATAGGATACATGAGTTCAAATATTGAAACATGAAGAGCATTACAAATGCCAATATCTGAAAATAGTCCCGTTGCTACGGAGACAACTCAACTAGACGGAGTCCGAAAGCTAACTGTCTTTCTTTCATGTGTCATAATCGAACATAATCATCAAGTCTCTTCAGCGGCCGGGAACCTCAGAGAGCCACTTCAACGAGGCAGCTGGCCAGTTAATCGAGACAGCTGGCAATTCTTCACAGCGTTTACAAATCAACTATTCCTAGAGATTCTCGACCCCCCAGCTGGTAATATCAGCAAACCTTCATCACTCGAATACATTTTATAAATTCGGTTCCCATCTCAGTTACCATGACTAATATTTGAAAATATTTAGTTAGAATACTTTAGTCTAATACGATTAAAAGTGTCGTCCATTTGGTTTGTTGACAATCGGGTTCTCTTTCCATCGTTCATACCTTTATCAGCATCGTAAAGTTTTCAGAATTTGTTTCGACAATTGAACAAATGTATGTCCAAGCGAACGCGTTACTTTTTTTTACTGTCATTCAACTTAATTATTGCCACATTACTGCTTGAAAAATGGAAAGTATTGCTAGTAAATACTACACTGTTATTTATACGGTTTTAGCTGCTTTCTAGTTAAGTATAATTGGTTGTACACAATTACGGAACCACATTATCAGAAACACAATTACGTAAGATCTTATTTTTCCAGAAAATTAAAGTTGCGTCAATATCAGGACTTTTTCCTGAGTAACCCGAATGGAGTTTGTAACAAGCAAAATATAAAACATGTTTGGTGTGTGTCCTGTTTATTCTTTCCCGTAGTTAAGTAATAGCTGAGCACTTTTTTCAACCGTTGTTTGCAATGCTATCAAAAACACTAATTTGATATCGTTTCGGCTTATATCAGATACTCATTAAAATACTTTTTTCGGAGACACTTGCTTATTTTCATGATGTGATGAGAAATACAGTCATTATACTATGTTTGTATGCTGAAATAAGGTTACAAAAATGCTTAGAATTTTTTATCTAAAAACAAAGTTTTTAAACAGCCGTACAAGATGAAGATAATATTCAAAATACAACACTATTAGAATGCTTATAATTTCTATTTTCTTTACATAAAAACTAAAAGGTTTTGAACAGTGGTGCAGTAAAAAAATTATTTTGTTAGCTAATGACTGTTCTAATCTAGCTACTACTAAGCCTACTTCTACTACAAGCTTAAAGTATTTTTTCTTTATAGGCGTTTGCAACCTATTTAATATGACATTTCGCTGAAGTAAATGAAAAACTCTTTACGTAGCATAACTTCTAAGGGCCTTATGCAAAACAATTTTGAAAACAGAAACTTTATGGGTGAAGACTTATTTATAGATGTATTTTTCAGATAAAAATGAAAATTTCGAGTTTTTTAAGAAGTGAAGCCTCTTATATCTTAGTTCCATTTAGAACACAAGAAGTAAAGCAGCCTTAAAGTCAATAAACTCATTCCAAATAAGTTCCAAACTTATTTGGGAATGTAGGAACCTTCTACATGACTTGGGGACCCATAATAGGATCTTTCTTACTTGGGTACCAGGGCATTCTGGTGTAGAAGGAAACGAAAATGCAGATAAGTTAGCCAAACTGGGGACTGCAGACCTACCTTTAAGCCCTGAGCCTTTTTGCGGGATCTCTAAGACTACCGCAAAAAGAGTGATAGGAGAAAGAATGCTTAAAGAAACTACAAAAAAGTGGAAGCAAACCACCGATCAAAAACATGCAAGGCTTATGATTCAAGAACCTTCTATGAAAACATCTTCTCAGATCCTTCGTCTTAGCAGGGGTAAGATGAGGGTGATAGTTGGATTTCTCACGGGCCACTATCACCTAAGAAAACACCTTCATAGGATGGGAATCTTTAAAAAAGAACCTCTATGCAGAAAATGCAATAAGGTGGAGGAAACTGCCCACCACATACTTTTTGAATGCGATGTCCTGCTTCACATAAGGCACTCAAGTCTAGGTCTTGGAACAGAACTTGATACAATTCACGAAGAACCTGTCAAAAGCCTTTTGGCCTTTCTCAAGGAATCTGGCTTTCTCTGACAGGAGTATCGAAAAACAATGGGGTTTGGTGCAATATTCCCTAGTGGAATCAGCACCTAGGGTTTTCCTGACCTCCCCACTCTATATGACTACATGACTATATAGAACACAAGAAATCAATATATAAAAATGTTTATGTTCCTTAATAGCCTAAATATATCCATAATGTATGCATACTTAGCCTTAACTATTTCAAGGAAGTGGGAAACTATACGTCCATCTTGAAATAGTGAAGACTAAGGTTAGGTATTTCAAGTAATGTACCAGTTTCAATGTTATATTATAACAGTTTAATTTGGACTACATACCACAAATCATAAATCATATTGAAGGTAAACTAACCTTTTTTTTCTTACAAATGTTCAATATGTGCACCTTTAGCTATACGGCACACATCCAACCTAAAGTTCAATTCTTACCGTAACAGGGGTGGCTTATCTGTATAAGTTGAAAGAACGGCTGTATCCCCAATTAGTAGAGGCTGAAACTTTTATTTGGCAACAGGATAGAGCCCCTCCCCATTGGAATCTCTTGGTACGAGAGTGGTTGAACGTCGAAGTCTATGACCGTTGGATTGGTCGTTATGGTCGAGAAGACAGAGCTCTTTTTCGCTGGCCTCCACGTTCACCTGACATAACGCCAAGCGATTTTTTTCCTTTGGGGATTTATAAAAGATCGTGTCTACGTTCCGCCGCTATCTAATGATTTGCCAGCGCTGAGACACAGAATTGAAGAGGCTATCGCTTCGATTATTCCGGACGTTAATCAAAGTGTGGGAAGAATTAGACTTTAGGTTGGATGTGTGCAGTATAACTAAAGGTGCACATAGTGAACATTTGTTAGAAAAACTAGGTTAGTTTACCTTTAATTTGATTTATGGTTTGTTGTAAAAAAGTCTAAATTAAACTGTTGTAATATACCATTGAAACTGAGACATTCTTTTATGGACACCCTGTATAATTATTGATAAACCTTATCACAAGCTGATGTGATTATTATCAATACCATACCACGCTAGTTAATTTATGAAACAAAATGTAATATTGCTTAGATCTTCATTTTTAGTGCACGTATTTTAGTCTCGATAGTCATCTTAAAATACTACCTCTTTAAGAAAAGATATACTCGTCCCATTCCCTAAGATTCCTCGAGAACAGCTATTGATCTGTCCTGAAAAGACAAGCTGCATCCGACCGCTCCCGGTAGGTAGAGCTGGATGCACCTTTTTTATCTCTTCATTTCACTTCATCTCCAGTGTGACACGAATTCCGATCAGCTGCTGGATTTCCTAAACAAATTCGAAGGGGGAGGGGACTGAGTGTCATGTACAGCGACGGAAAAAGGACATGCAAGGATGGCAGCGATCAAAGAATCCGCACCATTCGAAAAATCCGCTTTAGCTGAGATCTAGAGGTTTAGAACGATCTTCCTGCTTCAAAATAAAAGTGTTGATGGTTTTATATTTCTTACTTTAGGTCCGAACTGCTTAAATTCTTTAACATACTTCCTTCCAATATTTTTGCCATATTTTATCATTTAAGTTCCTGGCCTTCTATCTATTAAAGATTTCTCGAAAATCTAGTTTTCGTAAGGTAGGTAGATGAATAAACGTCTTACTGAAACAACACAACGGGCTATTGACTGAATGCGAAGATTTTTATACCGTTACCCAAATGTTATCGTATGTGTATCGGGGTTACCTCAAAATGTAATTTATCACCATTTTGGCGACATTTGATATTTTTATGTGAAGTGTTACAATCTATAATTGGTGTTCACCAATCAACTATTACGTTTCAATAAGGATTTTATGATTCGATTTTTCTATAGTGAAGTATTGCAGTCGTATCATAAGAGCTGGGTAGCTGAATTTATGTCCAATCCCAACGGGTTGAGTTGCGATATAAATTCAACATCAAAAATTAAGACACAACGGGATAATGGCGACGATCTGGGATCATCCCCAAGGGAAAGATTCTAAGTATGTATTTGTATTTTTAATTGAAGTCGCACTGGAGTGGGCTATAGGAAAAATCCTAGGACAGACCTCGTTATTTTGCGATATAAATTCAACATCAAAAATTAAGACACAACGGGATAGTGGCGACGATCTGGGATCATCCCCAAGGGAAAGATTCTAAGTATGTATTTGTATTTTTAATTGAAGTCGCACTGGAGTGGGCTATAGGAAAAATCCTAGGACAGACCTCGTTATTTTGAACCACATTTGGATGACGAGGTCAGTACCTGAGCTGGCACCCCACTCACCAACTTCCACACCAACTTGAGGACATTTGAGGTCATGACAGATTTAAATTACGCCAGTCTCCGCAGTTTTCGTTGGAAATTTATACGACGATCAGTTGAAACAAACTTAAACCAATATTGAAGTATTAGAACAAAATATTTATATTTTATTAATTACTTTATTTCATTCCATACTTAAATAAATCAAACTCGAGAAATACCAAATATTTCAAGATGGTTACGGAAATTTTTATTTAAAAAAAAACTAGATTTTACTGTCAAAAGGGATTTTTGAAGTGAAGATCGCATAAAAAAATTAATGGATCTATTTAAGTTAGTTGCAAATCGTTATTACGTAGGACCAAAAGATTAATCTAACCTCAAAACAGTCAATCTTGAGATCTTTCTACGGTAACGATTAATGGTAATTGTATTTTCTGACATTATAGAGACTGAAGTCTTAAGTTAAGACCACCTGATTGCAGTGATTGTGAGTATTTTCTATGTTCTCATTTTATTGTACGAAAACAAAAGGCGAGATTGAACAAAGTATTAATTGACATTTAGGTGATATCTTTGTTTTATAAAAGGTGTTAATCAGTAAATCTTTTTTAGTTATTTGCTTCGGAGATTATTCTGTGATTTGTCTCTTCTATCTTTTGTTTCTTGTAGAGTTGTTCTGTTATAACTAAATGGTACAGCTGCAGTCTACGTTTATAGCGGTGGCAACGACCTTGGTTTTTTTTTTTTTTGTGTATGCGCTTCCATTAGCGAGTTGTGGCAGGTTAAGTCAACCCATCTGTATTACGGTTATTACTGTTTTTATGCCAATCTCGGCAGGCGGAAAGTTTAAAAATTTTCATTTTGAATATTTTATCTCGAAATTTTAGTTAAGCTTATGAGTAAAAAAAATATTTAGTTAATAAATTTTATTAAGATGTTCACAAATGTGTTTCTGAAGCTTATTACTTTCCGTTGTTAAAAGAAAGGTATTTTTGAAATAATTCTATGCTTGGTGACTTTAGAAGTGCGCCCAAATAAACCACAATGCCGTTGCCACCGCTATAAACGTAAACGACAGCTGTACTCAGTAAATATAGTGTTTACCTTTTTCTAAAGACAGTAAAATTTGGGACTATAATTTTCAAGTAGATGCTGAAAGCACGTGACAACCACTTCTGCTTTTGACTGTAGCTATATCTTGAATTTACAGTCACATAAATGTAAATTGAACAAGATTTGCAGGAATTTATTTTTACATGACGCTTTTGAAAATGTGTCTCCTCATAATGAATTATTCAAATAGGAATCTAAAACACAAAAAACATTGGTGATTCGATTGCATACAAAGCAGCTATAAAATGTTTTAATCAAAATAGTTGGAAGACTTTCACATCATCTCACACCTGTCGTAATGCCGAATATATTAGAACTGGTTATTATTTCGCGCCAGCTGCTGTTCTTTCGTCAGCCGCTTTACAACGACTTGAGTAGAACAGGTGGTGTTCGTCCAGAAGATCTTTGATTGGATCTCGACTTTTACCGTTGGGTTCTTTTTGAACTGCGGATCAACGACGGGGATAGAGAGCACGAGAGAGACGACAGAGAGAGCCGGAGGCAAAAGGGGAGGCTGATGACCACGTTGGACTTGGAGGACAAACACTAATATGTATTGGTGTATTGCTATTTATGTGATGATGTAAATGCTGTACATATTCTTACGTTCTTGTAATAATAAGAAAAATCTTAGCTGTTGGTATAACTTACAATAGTCTCATCCTTCAACAATGTCCTTTCTTTTTAATGCATCCGGTCCCTTGTTACACAAAGGTTTACGGATGAAAACCACGTATGCACGGCTTCTTGTAGCTATTGATACATAGTGAATGACAAATTTGCCACATCATCAACAACAGCCCACTCGTCTTTAAAACAAAATCATCGGCCTTTTAATGAAATAGAGACGAATCATGTGGGTGGTGTCATAAGACCTCAAAAGTATAAGTCACGACAACTTGGGAATCGACCTGGACCGATTGGCTATCGAATTGCAAAAAAAAGTGATTTTCATCACGCTCATGAATTAGTCTTGCATTAGGATTCGTGCTTTCTTCAATATCACGTGATCTTCACCTGGAGACTTGCAAACCGAACAATCGGAAGAAATAACATGAAGGTTGCGCACATACTCCCGTCTATTTCATTAGAAGGTCGATGAATAGAACCATGTTACGTATACTTTCAGGCCCGGTGCACACATCCGGTTTTCCAACGTGCGGCACCGAAGTCCAACTATGCACACATAACCGTGACATGACGCAAGTACTCATTTCACAACATTTGCGATAGATATTCTATTGAAGAAAACGTTTTTATTTCGCCTACGTGGTGTACAAAAAGTATATTTTGAAACAAAATAGGCGTTACTGGATACAACCATTTTTCAATTATTATTTATATTCTATTTATTTATGAAAACTAGGTACTTCAGAAAGGAGAAGCATGTCTGGCGAGCTAAGGTGCCGTGGGAACTGCGGTACAAATTGCACGCAAGTTGGACGTGCGCCGGAGGCATGTGTGTCTTACTCCATTGGATCTAATGTATCTCAGACCGCACTTGCGTTGCCTCAGCCGCACCGCACGTTGAAAAATCGGATGTGTGCACCGGACCTTAATCGTTGTTGGCGTCAAATATAGTAGCTGACGATCATCTACCTTTATCATGAGTAACATTTAAACACGACGATTTTTATCTCTTATAATCCATTCGTAAGCAGTTCATTGTGGAAAAGCACTATGTTTCGCGTTTCCTTTGTTTATTAAAACTGATTTTAAACAGAAAGACGTGTATGTAGAAGCTGGTACTCGTAAAATCTGTCGTGGTCAGAAATATTCTCACGTTGATGTGGTGTGGAAGTTCGGAGAGAGGGGTACCAGCACCGGTGTTGGCCTGACCGAGGCTCAAAATTACGAGGCGATGTCCTTTGAGTTGGATTTCGGACCGTCACAATAGCCCGCGTGTTGTCCAGAGCGACGTTAATTATCTACTTACCTCACCTAGCGCGCGCGTGTGAAAACAACAGAAACACAAATACAACTGTGTGTATATAACGGATAATTATCGTCTCACTCTAGTAACGCAAATTATTTGCCAGCACACTTTTCAATTAATGCTAGACATGTATCGGAAACGCGATAAAAAAATAAATCCTTTTATTCGTTCAAAGTTTTATTTAACGAAAAGAAATCAAATCTACTTCCTGTATAACTACTACTTTCAGGTGCACATTTATACACCGTCGAGATCAATTTGTTTGCGATAGCTAAGTAAAATACTTTATATTTTATTAAGGTTGGTTAACAACTATTTTGTTTAAAAATACTGGTACAGAAAGTTTCCATCAGGGTGGTCGGTGCCCTTTTTCGACTCAAAACAAAGTAAATAACGGTATTTCTGAGGCAGTTTAATGTCTTACTCTGTTTACTTTCGAATTCGCAACTGCATTATTATTTTATCCTTTACAATTCTATTGGTCTGAAAAAACCGATTAATCAAACAAGGTGTATTTACCTGCGAGCATTTGCATCGGAAAGATATATAAATTTTTACACATTTGTTTTCCAACTATCTAAGTTAGTAAAGTGAAGTATATTGACAGACGGCTTTAGAATACAATGTTTTAAAAACCGTCTATCTTGTATGTATCCGAATAGGGAGGATAATAAAAGATTGTATTCGGAAACTGTTTGGAAATCACCCAGTTCTGTTCTTCACAACTGTTATCAGGTTTTGTTCTCGCTTTTCGTCTTTATACAAAGTGCCCACATTTCTGGTTGTTATTTTTCTCGTGGTTTCTTTCAACCTGCTTAGGTTCTTATTTTATGAATACATAGCTGAATAACCCGGCGTTGCTAGGGTTGAAATGGTTAAATCTTGGTTGAAAAGTGAATTAGAATAATCACTTTCCTCACATAGAAAAATGCAATCATTTAAGCTGTACGGAAAATACTTTTTTACTTTTTTTTAACATTTTCATTGTTTCTACAATTTACTTCGGATGCAAATATGTACATTTAATTTCACAACAATATATTGCAATATGCTAGACAAAGACATATACTAACTTAAACGAAATTCCGATAAAAAAAATACAGTATTCTGAAAGTGTCGAATTTCGACTTCCTGAGCTTAAATAGAGCAATTTGAAATAAGACATTGGAAAAATATTGATAAAGACGATAATGATTTATTAAATTTAGTAATGCTCAAATATGATCGCGACATTTCCCTGTGTTAATTCAAATACACAATGAATGTAATCTAAATCAAAATTATAAAATAAAACATTAGTTGGACAGTTCTCAAAAAGCAAAATTACGCTTTTATGATCAACTAGGGGGCCTGCCCCCTTGCTCGCTAACGCTCGCCAACCCCCGGAGGATTGCTTCGCAATCCTCATTGGTTCGCTGCGCGAACCTATGCTCGCTTCGCTCGCCTCAATGAAGACATGTGTCCTAGCAGAAAGGATTGTTTACAAAATATGTTACCAAAAAAATGTTTTTCAAATCTAAATTTGCTGATTAACAGAAAAAATATATACAGTATCTCTAAAATCAGAATTCAAATGAAAACTGTGCAAATTTTGACTCGAAATGTGAGCGTTGCTTTGGAAATTGAATACCCAGCATGTTGTTTGTGTGTACATTTTCCAAGCACTCAAATTACCCACACTTTTTCATTGAGTTTGTTGCCGAAAGTTGTTGTGCAAGCGTCTTGTTGAACTATAATTGTTGGCCCTGAAAAGGACCGTTTTTTAAATGGCCCTGAAAAGATCCTCCGCTTTCTTTGATTTATATTATAAACTAACTGCAACAGCTCATTAAAATTTCCTTTTTTTTTCAATAAAATTTCATCCGATAACGCTATAAATTCAATCGATGCGCGAGGCTTCGCGATAAACAAACAATCGTACAGTGTTGCCAAAACGCGATTACAAATAACGTCTTTTTTGCGTGCCACGTAAGAGAATTATATATATAGATGGGTTTTTCGTTTGGGCTTTTGGTGCTGCACTACAAAATGTAAGTTATTAAAAATTAAATATTTTAATCATTACTCGCACGGCGTTCCTCGTGACAAAGTTATGCTTATAGTGAAAACAAGCGTCTGAAATAAGATCTTTTATATCCTTTCAGTTTTCTGTAGAACGTGTTTCCTTGTCCATATCCATTTGTTGCAGAAAAACAAACTTTAGATTTTAAAATTGGGCCTTCGAGGGGCACTTTTAGTGTGACTTTCGAGGGACACACATTACCTGTGTGCCAATTTTCATGGTTGTAAGTGCTACAGATTAGTCTGAAAACAGGAGTTTAATAACCTGTTTTCCGCAGTGTTCTAAAGTATAAGAGTACCAAATTGGGTGTGGATAGGTCAAATGGTGTAGATTTGTATAGAAAATATGCACACATACGCACATCATTTTTATATAGATAGATAGATTTTGTCCACCTGTTATGTTTTCCTACTGCCTTTCAGTTTAAGTCGGAACTCGTGCAAATTTGTACGAAATGTTTGAAATTCTTTACAAAAGAAACTTGAGTGTCAAGCAAAAGGTAGGTGGCGCTAGTGTTTTTGCTTCTTAACGCTTATCTTGAATATATTCCAAACATGACGTCCCTTGACTTGTCTTTCGAATAATTTCGGCACACGGTCAATAATGTATCGAAACAAAGAACTTTGAACTGATTAGTTGATTTGCTTACACCAATTTATTGAATTAAACGCCAGATGTAGGCAAAACGGCGATAAACTACATTTTAAGGTAGCCCCGATATGTATCATACGATGGATAGCAGAAATAGAATCTTCGCTTTCCGCGTCTGGTTGTTTGTTTTCACTAAAAATACATCTCATAAATATAAAATCTAGCCACAACCCGAACGTAAGTGTCTGAGAATGAATAAACACTTTAATCCGCCGAAAGAAACGAAGCTGGTGTTTCAGAAAACTTCTGTCAGAATGTCTCATGAGTGCTCCGATACTCAGGTTCGGAAATTCCATCCTCCATTCAACTTGCAACAAACTACAGTGATTAATAGCCTATTTTTTTCCCCGTATCAAACGCTTCAGAAGCCATCCGCGCTGCTGGCAAGATTTTCCGGGTCAGCCACTTGGAGCATAAATCTCACATAACTTTCGACCACCCTAGACAGTAATTCTGATAAACTAATGCGCTGTTGTGCAAGCTCTGGAATTTGGATTTTGCCACTTTTAAAACTCTTGCAGTTTAAATCTGTTTTACTTGACAAACCTTAAGGAAATTCTGTGTTAAAAAATGTAACTTGAAAGTGATTTTTTTTAATTGATTCACGTGTGTTTTAATTTAACTATCAGTATGCCTTCTTCTAATAGGAATTGTATTTTTTTACTATATATTTAGTTTTGATTAATATTAATAGTAAATAAAAAAACACATTGTATACCAAATAGGGCTTATTTAATAGCCTGCTGTGTGCGACGATAGTTAAAATACCATACTTTATCAGGCTGGTGTGAAGCAGTGCAACTTGTATCTACCAAAACGTACTCCATGGTAGAGATGGGTTATACTGCTATATACACTACCCTACAATAATGGACCGGACGCCAGCGAATTTGCATAAAATCCAACTACTTGTTTGGGGGTGTTTTTCGTGGTATGGCCTGGGACCTTTGCATGTTTTTCCTGGTCAATTGAGCGCCGACGCGTACGTGAACATTTTGGACCATCAGATTCTTCCTACGCTCTGGCAATTTTATGTAATGTACGAATCTTGCTTCCAGGACGACAATGCTCCATGTCATGTCGCAACCTCTGTCAAGCAGTGGCATCAAGATATGGATGTAAGCCGTCTTCCCTGCCCTGCTCAGAGTCCCGACCTAAGCCCCATAGAACATTTGTGGGACGAGTTAGAGCGGCGCTTAAGCTTCGGTTTCCTAAGAAAGCGTAGCCGTGATCTAGCGGCCGTGATGTATCGGTGGGTGACGTCACTAAAACGTTGTGTATACTAACACATGGTGTTGGTTTCCTAGAGCCTCCGTTTGTGAGCGTAACGAATATTATCGGAGCCGCCAATTCCATGACTGTCGTCATAGCGGTCTCAAACAGTTGGAGAACGTTTCTTCTCTTCTAGCGGCCAGATTTCATTTCCTGCTCCAAACGATTCCAGCGAAGAGGAGCGAAATAAATAAACATTTATGACTGCCATTGATTAATTCGTTTTTGTAAAATCGGGATCGTTAAAGATAGAGTAAAAATTTCAACGGATTTGAAATCTGCGGAAAATTTGACACCAGATCGATACCTTAAATGTGATTTTCTTTCAATAAATAATTAATTATTTAATAAAAAATTAAATAATCAAATGGTAAATAATTGAATAATAAAACTGTTTTTGATATCCATCTGGCGTAGAAATTTACGCTGATTTGAAATCTGTTGAAATTTTCACTCTACCTTCAACGATCCCGAAGTTAAGAAACTTTGAACTAGAGAATAAAAAACCACTTTGTTTTGTTTCTCGAATAAAATAAACCACGACAACTGTCTGTGTTGCCCATTCTCCAACGTTTTCTGTCCGTCTAATTTGACACCTCGGGATTCTTGTTTAGACGGCCGTCTAGTTATGCCCGCGGCATCATGACGTATCACGGCTGTTAGATAACGGCTCCACTTTCTTAGGAAACCAAAGCTTTACGGACACGGCGCTTACGCCAGGGAACCACGTCCGACATCTACAGCTGAGCTGGCTACATTCTTGGAGCAGGAATGGACACGAATATCCATATCTGTGTATCAAAACCTTGTTGAAAATATGCCCACAAGGGTTGCTAGTGTCATTACTGCACGTGGGGACCATCCCCCTATTAAAGCATGTATTATTTCCCTTATACCATCACATCTTGCTATCCGGTCCATTATTGTAAGGTAGTGTATATTATTAGTTTAATTTTTGTAGTGTTGGTTAAGTTCGCGCGCCACAATACTCGTCTTTTTGTGTGAGAAACGTATTAAGATCACAGATGTTACGTAGAGGCTAAGGGATTTAGATTGGGGAAAGTGTGGTCGTCAAGCCATAGCCAATTGGTCAGCTTGTTCATTGCCATACATGGGTCATTCCATGTCATACCACACAGTTCACATCCCGACTACCTCCGATTTTTTTTAAACTTGGCTAAATGCGCTACCATGTGTAAAAAAAACTAGAAATTTTTAGCTTCCACTTTTTAATTAATATTTTTCATGTTCGTATATTAATTTTAAGTTTGAAAAACTAGGTAATTTTTTATTATATTAGAATTACTAAATCTCTTGTACCTCTAGACCCAATTGCGCAATCATACTCAATGAGAACTTATTTTGTGGAAGAATGTACAATTTTTCTAATGAAGTATCATATGACCTTTTAAGTGGCCTTTTTAATTTCAAAGTCATTCGACCTTTGACCTACAGTTACAGAAAAGGTACATTTCTCCTTTTTTCTAAAAAATATATATACTACGGGTAAATTGTGGGCTCATGGTCAAAAATACTCGATGTAAATAGAAGGAGTATGTAATCAGTACCCAAAAATACCTGTATCTTTTGATATGTTTGTCTAATCGAGATAAAATATACTTATTTTGTAGAAAAAAAGTATAATCGTTCTGATGATATATTACATAATTCTATGAGTGACATTTCTGATTTTAAAGTCGCTCATAGTACCATGTAATATACCATCAGAAAGGTTATCTTGAAGGTTTTAAAATGCTAGGCATTGACCTCTAATTTCAAATTGAATTTTTTTCCTAAAATATATCATCATGTAATAAATCATCCGAAAGGGTATACAGTTTTGCATGAAATAAAACCTCTTTCATCTTAGACAAACAGGTCAAAAGATACAGTTGTTTATGAGTACCGATTACATACTGCTATTTACATCGAGCATTTTTTGACTCTCTTAACCATGCGTGTCACGCTATGAAACTTACAGAGATCAAGGATACGTAATGTACATATAATATACATTTTTTAGAAAAAGATAAAAGTACACTTTTTTGAAGATCAAAGGTCAAATTAAATTACCTTAAAACTGAAAAGGTCATTTAAAGATCATATGATACGTCAGTAGAAAGATTGTACATTTCTCTACTAAATAAGTTCTCATTCAGCATAATTAGACAATTATGTCCAGAGAAGTACAGAAGATTTAGTAAGTCTATGATTATGCAAAATTGACCAATTTTTCAAACTTAAAATTAATATACATAACAAATTATTGCAAGTTGGAAGCTAAAAAATTCCAGAATTTCTTACATATAGCTGGGGAACAGTAGTTTAAAAAAATAAGAGAATTCGGGTCGAAAATGACCCTTTTCTATGCGGTTTCACATGAAATTATCTGTTACCTCACATAAGGAAGTCGAAAGGAAGGCAAGGAACCTGGAAAGCGAGCTTTATTTCTCAACAGAGCAATTCAGTTTATTCCTGCAAATATCTCTGTTGATTGAAAACTTATTTGTTCTTATTATCGAGCATATAAGCCTCTTGGTGTTACGTAGAGGCGATGGAGATTTGTGTTGGGAATTGCCAGAGAGCCATAGCCAATCGACCAGCGTGTTCATTGCGTTCAGGTCTGACACAACGCTATTCCCAGATGGCACCAAGCGCTATAGCCTTCTGTTTATAGCCTTTTTGCGGGTTGAAGTGATTCCCAGGTTCTAATTCCTTTACTTGTTCGTCAGCAATCATGGATACGTGTTTCTATTCCTCGGTTAAATCCTGTTTATTTTAAATACATTTATTTGTTTTTAACGGTGCAGTCTTCTGAAAACTAGGGCGTCAGCGGGCAGTGAAAAACAGTGGAATTGTAGAATTACTAAATCAGTTTTGATAAAAAAAAATGAAGAAAATATTTCGATGAGTCCTTTACGTGCTATACTCTAATAGCAAATACAAGCGCAGTCCTTCAACCGGTATCCTTAATCTTGCGATCCAGTGTCTACAAAGTCGAGGCTGTTCAACGGCTTGAGGTCAGGAATTCTGTCCACCATGTGTCCTGGTCTACCAGGCGTCCACACTAAACGTAGGGGGGAGTCCAATAAACCAGGTCTTTCTGTAGGGAACGGGAGAAAGCTTATATAGAGTGAACTCTAAATAAAGCTTCAATCTTTCTTAGAAGTATTGATATTAGTTTCTCAAGCTTCGTATGTTTTTTTTTGTTCCTATACTCTTTTTTTCTTCATTGCCAAGAAATACATATACTTTTAAAATTCTTATATACTTTTAAAATTGTTCAAGAAAAATTCATTCATCTTTAATTTAAACAGTTTGAACTTTTAATTTAAACAGTACTCGAACTTACACTTTTTTTTTCTTCTAATACATTACTTAATATCAGGTAACCAAAAATGCTTCAAAACTTTTTCGTATGCACCAGAAAATTCAAAAATTAAAACTGTATCGAAAACGACACTCGTCAAAATAGGCATCATCACATTCGATTTTCTGAATTAGATATTATGTTTATGTTTCTGTTCTACGATCCAAAAAACCTGGTCACATTTGCTATCATCTCCGTTTCATTTCTAAACTCTTGCATATGGGGTTGTCCAGAGCAAGAAAAATGTGAACACTTGAAGAAATGTCAGGAGAATAAAGTGGATGAGGCAATAGTTTCCACTTTAACCCTCCAAGTGATTTGGACGAGATATCTCGTCATAAAGATCAGCCCAATTTTGCTATTGACGAGTTATTTCATCACCAAGATATTGCTGACTTTTTCATGAAGAGATCAAGATCTGGTCAGTTTTCTTCTAATGATGAGATATCTCGTCCAACAAGATCACATCAGTTTTCCAAATTACGAGGTACCTCTTCAACACAGCCATCGTGAGGATTAAAGCGCTAATCAAACTGTAATTAACATTGGCTGAGTATTTTGGTGTTATCCTGCAAGAACAGCACTATTTTCTGTTCCCAAGTGATGGCTGTACGTGAATCAATGCATTCTGCAAGCGTTTGAGTTGATAAGTGTAGACCTAAAACAGTAATTGTTTGGCCTTCGTTAAGAAACTCGTTATGATGCACAACACGTCGCTTCCATCATCTGTTTGCAAGTACACCATCCAAAAAGTATGAGCTCCTTGGGATGGAGTGAAGCCTTTGTACAATGGGGAATCGGATCTATTACTGTCAGCCAATGATGTGTCCGCCTATTGCTGGAATGCTTGATCCATTTTTCATCACACGTCGAAACGAAATCGAAACCCGGTTCATTTTTATAACGGAAGATGAATGAAGAGCAGATATGGCAGTAGTTGAAGTTTATTGCTCTTTGACAAATTGTGTCGTACCCACTTTCTGGGCTTCCACACCTTCCCAAGTTGATGCAGATGTAAGCGGATGGTTCCATCACTTGAGTGGAATATTTTTGAAAGTTCTTGACACTTTATGGTGAAATCATTTTTAATATCGGTTTCCAAATCATGACAGGTCTTCCAGAGCGGGAGGCATTTTCCAGAGATTCTTGACCAAAAAAATGTGTACCACCTTTATGAGGTACTATTTGTTACCGCATTACTTACAAATGCAATGCGTATTTTGCGCATTCCAAATGTATGCGTACATGGCTCTGCGGTGTTTCTGACGATTTTGGTTTCATAAAGGAAACACGGTCGAATAACGTTATGGTTAACAATCATTTCGAGTGCCATGTTGTAATTCAACGAAAACCAAACCAAACGAGGTGAAACTTTCCTGAATGAGTCTCATATTCGAACTTAACAAAGCATCTCTCCAAAAGCGTGAACTAACTAAATTCATTTTGGATACAGTCGGCTATTGCAACGATCTCTACCGAACACCAGTAGAACTTTTTTTTTGATTACATGATATTTTGATTGTGTGTGTAAGAGAGAGTGTGAGAGAGAGAGTGAGAGGGAGAGAGAGAGTGATAGAGAGAGGTGAGAGAGAGAGGGTGAGAGAGTGAGTGAAAGAGGGAGAGAGTGAGAGAAAGAGTGTGAGAGAGAGTATTGTTTATTTCTAAGTTTGCAACTGCTGTTTGTATCATAACATCATAACGTTTTAAACACGTTATTATGCCTACAAAATGTAAGGTACATGTTCAGAAAATAATTTGGATGCTGGACAGCCATCTCTCTCCCTGTGAAGCTCTCTCCCTGTGTGTCAGATGTATCTATGTATATTTTATATGTATATTTCTATGTATCTTTTATATTTGTCTATGTCAGGTCTATGTATCTTTTATATTTGTCTATGTATATTTGTCTGTCAGGTCTATGTATATTTTATATTTGTAGTATATTTTATATATGTATGTATATATGTCTGTGAATACAATATGAACGACGAAACTGATTTACACGAAACTAACTTTTGTATGAATATGTTATTACTTTGCTGTCTAAATACCTCTGACTACATCTCTGACAAGCATCCTTGCAAAATAGCCTCAATTGCTGATTACCACTTGGCGTGCTTCACTATTTCTTATAAATATCAGTTGCCTAAGAGTTTTGTCATATTCACAATTTGAGTTTTCCAGATTCAATTACCAAAATGCCATTGTTAAAATTAGAATAATGGTTTTATCTTTGCTTCATTTATTTTAAAGGGGCTGTGAAAGTGTAAATATTCTACTGTTATAATCACTGATTTCTTTTTAAACTGTTTATGTCTGATAATTATTATCAGACATGAACACTTTTTGAAACATGGATGAAAATGTTTTCATTCACTTTACATAGTGGCACAATTTAAAAAAATCAGTGATTATAACAGTAGAATTCTTACATTTAATGCTGATAACATTCTTTCATGTTGTACTTACAGCTTAAAATTTAGGAGAGATGTTTATTGTATCGATCATAAGAGGTCCGTGGTTTCGGGTTCCAAATCTATATAAACATAAAAGACATCATTTGATAATGTAGATTTGTATATTTATATATAGAATGTAGTGTGTAGATTTGTATATTCTCTATACAAATCTACACCGTTTGACCAATCCACGCCAAATTTTGTACACTTATACTTTAGAACACTGCGGAAAACATAGGCTTTTTCTTTCCTGACTTCAGAACAATCTGTAGCCATGGAAATTGACACACAGGTAGTCCTAAAAGTGCCCTCGAAGCCCCAATTTTAAAATCTAATGTTTGTTTTCCAGCAATAATTGGGCATGGTCAAAGAAACACGTACTACAGGGTTTGAGGAAAATGTCATGGTCATATTTTAGCTGTCGCGGTGATATTCGAAACCCGAGCCACGCCGAATTATTCAGCTAGTCTAATATAAATTAAAAATTATTTCAAACAATTCGCAAATATTAAATAAACAAAGTATTTTACCTACAAAACTTGAAAATGACATTCAAAGAAACTTCTTAAATCAAAAGAATTGAATATTAGAATCAACTAGTATAAAATATAAAATACTTGACGAAGGTTAATTTTTTTAAGACACTTATTTTATTATATATTCTAGGTTTTTTACTTAATTTACTAGTTACAAAATAAGATCATTATACGCATGTTTCTCAAACTTTTTTTAAAATTTAAAATACTTTTCAATGTGTCCGTAGGAAACTTACTTGTAAAGCATCGAATCTATCTTTCAATCCAAAAGAATAAGATGGAGTCTACTTCTTGAGTTACTGAGTAATATCTAGAAGAGAGTTTGAAATAAGAAGCTTCGTAAAACTGACGAAATTTATAAGTGCTTTGCAAAATGCATCATAATAATGATGGGTTTTTTTAAAGCTATATTGTTATGCATTATTGGGTTTCTTTTAAAAATAATATGTAAAATTTTTTTTTTGAAAATGTCATCTGTCAATTGTCCCATTATCATGATTGTTTGAAAAACTTTCAAGATAATAAACATTGACATTATTTAAATACTTTAAAAATTTTCTTGAAAACTGTGGTTTTTTGTTGATATATTTTTTTTTCCTACTACTCAATTTTAGTTTAAGTGACTTTCCTCGGTCTATTTACCAAGTTTCCAAAATGTCATGATTAAAATTAAAATGGTGGATTTAACTTGGTTTTATTTCTTTCATAACAGGTAATGTTGTCAAATCCAACAATTTTCGAAAAATGAATGTAAAAGTCGTATGACATTAATTTTACTAAAGTTTTAAAAAATATTGATTGCAACTGTTGAGTTCAATGATCTGATTCTTTCTTGTCATTTATATCTTATTCTGGAGTATTGCTTTTCTATTCCTTATATGTTAACAGTATCCAAGGGTATTTTGATTACATCTTGCATCTGGCAATGCTAACTACAGATTGTTGATTTGCTCCTGTACTGTGTGTACTGTTCTGTACGACATAACTACTGCTCTGCTTGATAAAATCACTACTTAACCTTTGTGTAAGAAAGTGTAAGAATTAAACAATAATAGGGTAATTTCTCATTTAATTCTCAGAGCAATTAATTTGTATACAATTTTCAAGAGACATCATAACACAAGACCAGTGGAAAGCTTAGTTTACTTCAATTTAAGATATTTATATGAACATTTCCTTGTCACACTTTATGATTAATTTATATTCATAATTATCGCAATCAACAGAAATAGTATTTGGTTTTTTACCTTTTTGAAAAAAATAACGGGATATATTTTGATTATAAAATCTGAGAACAAGTACGGACGAAGGACTTTAAAGTTACTTGAGTCTAGGGTTTCAAAAAAACTTGATCCGCCAGTGAGCCCACTGTTTGTCCTTCTTTTTTAGGCAAAGAAGAAACAATGCGTATTTTTTAAAATCTTTGAATACATGCCTGCAACCCTCCCCCCTGCTAATGCTATGTATGAAACAAATTTTAATGTTCGGATAAAATCACGAATCTATCCGACTGAAACCGATCTCCAGACCTATTCGTCATGCTGCCATCTATCGTTGGAATATTTAACTATTATCTATCAAAGTGGAGTTGTCTAAAATGCAAGTCTAACAGTCTTTAAAAGAAGGTTAAAATTTTTAATTTGTCACCAATCGTAAAATTTTCATCTTGCGTTGTGTGAGAACTTACAATTTCTCCTTCCCAAAAAGAAGAGATGGCGAAAGGGAAATTATTTATTTTTATTTTGTATTGATCTCAATAAACTGTCTATTTATCAAAAACCCAAGATGAAATTTAGAATAATCAATTTTTTAACTACACTTTATTTTGATTGGTGTCATCCAGTAACGGTCCTAGATCATTTACTAGGTGGTGCGAGAGATCTCCTAGTTGCGCCCCCACACCATAAATTTCACAGCACCATCTATGCAGTCGGTTAACCGATCAATTAAGCGACATCTAAACTACTTATTGTTTATTAGTATGAATTATAAGTATTTTGGATTTTAAAAAAAAGTGCTATTTGATAATTAGGTTTTTATTGAACAGCATATCTCAATTAAATGAAAAAATCAACATTCTTTATGGGCACTTTCCTCTATTTAGCACTAGCAAATTTCTGTATTACGTCGGAATAATTTATACTCTGAGCAATATCGTTTTCAAATAATTACAAGATCCGAAAGCTTTTCCGGACACGTAGTAGAACGTAAATAAGTTTTGATAAGCTTCAATTTTCTGAACTTCGTTCACCTTTACTCAAAGTGACAGGTATTGTTAGCAAAACTGGAAGTGCTGTGTACACTTTCAAGAAAATATCCTGCTAGCTACTTTGTTTAATAGATTGAAGTACTTGTATCGGCTCCACTGATTCATAATCTTTTAATAATGGATTCATGCTTAACAGTTCTTAAGACAATTCACAAAAAGATGCGTCACATTTTCAGAGTCGATTAAACTGATTTGTAAATCTGAACAGGATTTTATCAACTGTAGCTTTCCAGGAATTGTCTGATGTAATTTAAAAAGACCAAGTGTCATTAAATTTTGACAGTTGTTAAAATCTAGTGACCAGTGTACTGTCAATTGCATCGATCATAGGATAAAAGACATTAATTTTAAATACAGGATCTGTTAACTTCAGGTTCTGTTTGATCTATGGTCTCGTACTACTCGACTAACATTTTCTTTCTTTAAGACCGAACTGAAAAAATTATAAGCAGATCTAAAAAATTAAATATGCTATAAACCTAGAAGAGAAAATTAAGAAAAATTCTTTACTTCTCTTAATCATTATTCTTAATATGTGTGTGCCAAATGATTATTTTGCGAATGATTATCTTGCTATATTAACACACAAAACACTTTAATTAAACACTTGTAATTTAAGTGCAAATTGATTACATGAATGTCCAATAGATGGCGACGCGAAAAATTAATAATAACCATTGAAATTAAAAGAGAACTTACGTTAACAGCGTTGGTTTTGCCTTGTCTAACATCTTAGTTCTTGGCTATGAAGAAACATCTTGTGATTAAAATGTTTGGGGGAACCTGTTTTTTAAATATTTTAAATCAGGGATCAAAGCTTGGATTCAATGCTTTCAAAAACCAACTGTGATACAAGTATCTTTAAAAATAGCAACTATTTCAGATAGCTGTTTAACTCATTATACTGTCTAATACTATTTAAAACAATGAATGATTTGAATATACAAGTCAAAAAAGTTAGACTAATAACAGTTCTGTGATTCAAAAACTAATTTTGAAACCAAAACTTACAAGGACTGTGATGGACTTGGGTTAATCAGTCCGGGTCGGCCATTTGCCGAATTGAGGGAAAACACCCTGAATTGTTAAAAATAAAATATGCAATTTTGAACAATGGTGCTTTGTCCTTTTTCAAATGTAAAATATTTTTTGGAGCATAAATAAAAGGAAATAAAACATCTCAAATTGCCACCTTGTGAAAAAGATTTTGTAACAGTCAAATACACTGCTGGCCACCCAAATTGCAAGACGAAGAAATGCAAGAGATATCACAACAAAATTTATTTTGTAGATAACATGTTGACCAAGTATCAAATGATCAAATTTATAGACTTTTAAAACTTATCTAAATTTATAAATTTATAGACAGTTGTTTGGTTTCGTCCAACATGACTACCGATTTCCCTGAAAGATAATCCACAATCTCGGTAGGCCACTATCCTTCCTCTGTCGAACTCGGATACTTGATCAAAAGATGATCGCTGTTTTCTACGAAGCATAATTGATCGTTTTTTTTTTTAAACCACAAGAAAAACACAATTGCCGTACTTGAAATCGTCGAAATCTCCAACCCTTAAATAGCGCTTTGAAGTGGCGCCACAGGCGCGCGTGATGTTCGTCTGCGCTGAAATTCTAATCATTTGCATATCTCACCTCCGCTAATGCATGTTGTAAATTTCATATTATTTGCATGCTTCCTTCAGTGTGTTGTATTTACGGTGGCCAGCAGTGTACATTGATTCAATATCAGCAAAAGACATAACTAAAACTCGATTATCTATATTTTTGAACTATGGTGGGTATATCTACATTCTTCTTAACCAATGTTGTAAGGTTTCCCATCTCTACGATATTCATATAGATTGAGGCTTGTAAACTTCTAGCATCGGTTAATGGCTCAGTTCGTCACAATCAGCCTAACTTTCGAAATTTACAGAAAACTAATGCCGTAGAGTATTATGAATATGAAATACAGTGGACTCCTTCCTAACTGGTCACCTTCAAACCTGGAATAGCTTCGCTTTCAAAAGAGCAATTCACATAAAGAAACAAAAGAAGATCGACTATAACTTTTAGAGCTTATTTTTTTTTAAATATATTTATACAGTATAGTACTGTGCTGTGATATTTAATGGCCTGTTTAGTAAGGCCTAATAAGTATACTGCAATTATGTAGTATAGCCTATAGTAGCATGTAGCTTAACAAAAGAAGTTCTTCCATGGTAAGTTTTCCAAATTATACTTATCATATGCCATTAATGTGGGGGCCATATACTTAGTTTTATACTAATAAAAACGATTTCGGGTGTGTATTGCCATTTTAACAACGATTAACCGTCATTTTTTACGAATAGAATCGATCAAATCGTAACCGGTCAAATCGTTATCCGGTCTGGGTCCCGGTCCAGAAAAAATCCGCGAGTCCATTGTACATGGTTATTTATTTATGACAGCTTACTTGTCTTCCTAATTGTAATAGCAATGTAAATTTCTTTACAAAATTAACTTTTCTTGCCTGATGCCATATTATTTTTCAATTGAAAGTCCTACCGACCTCCTAAGAAACCTCTGCCTCTCGTGGATTTTGCGATAGATCTGTCCATCACTGCACAATGGGGTACAGTGGTTGTATTTGTTCGCTATGCATGTAAAGGTAGGTATTGGGGACACCGGTGTTATCCCAAGTAGCACAGCCAGTTATTGACCATAGTCGATAGGTATCACATGGTACGCCAAGACGTCAGTGACATACAACCTATCATATTTACGCTGAATGAAACGAGCAAGTCAATTAGTGAACAATGGAGTTCAATTAGAAGATGTGTTTAACCTGTGTTTACTAAGTCGTGTAGTGAAAACTGGAACAGGATCGTAGTGAAGAAAGATTCTTCTCTCCTCCTCTTAAACTATCTGGGGGGGGGCTCTTGTATATTAAGGTAGGGTAGAAAACTAGATGAGGATCTTTTCCACCTTCTGCGTGGTGGGGGCCTGCGAGTGACCGAAACATATCAGGGATATGGGAAGAAACGGTGATTTAGAAGGGAGAGAGAGGGGTTGACGATGTTATCTAAAACATTTAGCCTTAAAATAGAAACAGAAACAAAGTGTTCCGGAATGCATTTGCGATGTCTTTAGTGGTGGTGTTTTGAAATGACGTGTTCGTAATACGTGATTTAAAAGATGTAATCAAGAATAATTGTTGGTAAAGTTCTGTTCCTACGATATGTATGAGACAGCAGTTATATTTTTGCGATGGAAAAATCGTCTTATGGGAGCTCGGGATCTAATGAGGTTCCAGAAAGTGTGAAAAGTCTGTTTCCTAGGCTCATAAATTTACCATTCCATTGTGTCGTACATTTGTGCTATTTACACATGTATTTGGATCACATATGTTTATTTCAAATGATACCCGTTATCATTTTTATAAACGTGTACTAAGGCCATCATCTAAAAAATTAAGCTCGGTATGTAGTTGAATTTCTTGCAGGAATATACCAGCGAATTAATTCCGGGGATCAAACCTGAAGAGAAAAGTTCGAGGAAAACACTTTGTAATTTTGAACCACGGTCAGATGACGAAGTCAACAACTGAGCCGGCCCCACGCTCTCAAAACTTCCACGCCAGGCCAATGTGAGGACATCTGAAGGCATCAGAGATTTAACGTGCGCTAGCCCACTACTCAAATGACGGTCTTCGGTTTGAGTTTAGAACTTGGAGCCCTCTTATTGATAATCCTTGACTCTACCAACTGCTATCACTCTCAAAACTTTCACATCACATCAACGTGATTACTTGGGCTCGCTGTAGAAGATGTGTGAGAGGCTGATATAAATGTGAAAGCATCTAAATTGTGTTAAATATAGTCATTTACGAAATGTCTGAGTGATATCGGTCTGGTTTTTTAAATTTTGGATTTAATCTAGTGATATAATTTGTCTTCCTATTGACATAGTAGATGTAGGAGGTCCCTTTCCTTCTATGTGAGGGTCCTGCAATGTGACAATGTCCGCGTGGACTTGAACAGACATGAAGCTGCATTTTTGCTGCAGTTTCATGCGCAGAATGAAACCTTGTAAATGCTTATACTGTATACGCTCTGCTCTTTCAACTGTAATTTTTGGGTTAATGAGGATTTTATTTTCCACAGGATACAAGATCAACGTTCGAGTAAACGCATCTCTGCAGTGTCATCGGTTGCAAGGGATCCAATGCGCATCAACTGGTCAGTATGCTTTCAGTTTTATTATTATTTTTACATAATGAAGTATATAGAATTATTAGCAGTTGGGAAACCTTGTTGAAAAAGCTATAAAGGGCTCTTTTAGGTTATATTTTATTATGCATATCTATCAGAAAAGAAATCATATCACAACCCGGCAAGAAAAGTAAGCATCATGTCAAAAAATAAACATTTTGATGTTATGTCATTGAAAAATATGTATGAGGTGCTACAGCGTGTTATACTAGTATTCTATAGAATATAATAGAAGTTACTCACCTAAAATTTAAAAGCTTATTCTATAATTCAACATAATACTATATTTCAATATATATAATTTTTATAGAATTCTTTAAGTTGATGTTTCTCAAATTTTGCAATTTTGAGTTGTGTCACTTTTTTTACGGGGGTGCGATATGTATAAATTCCAAATTACTCAGCAACTAGTGGGGACAGCTCATTTAGAGTTAGTATTGAGTTAATTAAAAACAATCAAAGCAATGTAATCAGAAACCAATATGACGTGATATCAGTGTGGTGTCAGCGTCCCAAAACGGTAGCGTGAAAACAGTACGAATCATACACAATAAGAAGACTACCAACAGCTAAGATAATTAAGTTCTTATAATTCCAAGAAAAATGAGAAATAAATACAGCATTTACATCATCACATTACCATCGTCACAACCATTCAAAAGTATGTATCTCACAAACCAGCGCTGTATGGTGTTTTGGGGCACCACAATAATACAAATGGAGTTGGACTACGCAGATTTCCTTTTAAAGTTATTTATTTGACTTATATATATATATATATATATATATATATATATATATATATATATATATATATATATATATATATATATATATATATATATATATATATATATATATATATATATATATATATATATATATATATAAAAGGTTTTCACTAACAAGTAAATCAACAGTTTACAGAATGCACACTGGATAATCAATGAACTAATGTCCATGAAGAAACAACGAGTTTCTCTTCTCACAGTTTGTATTTTTGTGTCCCCGGGATTTGATTTCCCCGTATAACTGTCGAGAGCTACCTCGTTCACCACCTTCCTCTGTGGCTTCTCTCTCGCTCGAGTCCTTTGCCTTCCTTCTAGGGGCATCAACCTCTCTTCTGACCCGTGTCGCTTTTTTTTCACACTGACACCTCCCATACTCAAGGGGTGTCAAATCTCTACTCGTGCGAAGGGTCGTGAAACCGTTAGACGGCGGTATGTCGTAAACAGCAGGTGTCAGGTAGAAATCGGAGTACACATGAGTCGGACGCCGACCCTCAGTTATTACCACACGTGTGGCTGTCGGATCCCTTTTCGTGGAAACGTTTCTTATTCCAGACGCCACGATTCCATAGCGGGGAACAAGCCTCACCCGCTGATTTTGGATCTGTCTCTGTGTCTCTCTATCTGTGTTTCCCTCTGTCTATCTTCTCTCTGTCTTTCTCTCTATCGGTCTCTCTCTCTCTCTCTGTGTCTCTCTCTCTGTCTTTCTCTCTCTGTCTTTCACTCTCTGTCTCTCTCTCTTTGTCTCTCTCTCTGTGTCTCTGTCTTTCTCTCTGCCTCTCTATATGTCTGTCTCTCTCTCTGTCTGTCTCTCTCTCTCTGTCTTTCTCTCTGTGTCTTTTTCTCTATCGGTCTCTCTCTGTCTTTCTCTCTATCGGTCTCTCTCTCTGTCTCTCTCTCTGTCTCTGTCTTTCTCTCTCTCTGTCTTTCTCTCTCTGTCTTTCCCTCTCTGTCTCTCTCTATGTCTCTCTTTCTGTCTCTCTATCTGTCTGTATCTCTATCTCTCTGTCTTTCTCTCTATGTCTCTCTTTCTGTCTCTCTATCTGTCTGTATCTCTATCTCTCTGTCTTTCTCTCTATCTCTCTATCGTTCTCTCTGTCTCTATCTCTGTCTCTCTCTCTGTCTCTCTCTCTATCTCTCTCTCCAACGTGCTTTGTTGCAGTCTAAAAATGACCCAACCGTAAAAGTCAAACACCAATCAGCGATCATCTGAATAAACACCACCTGCAGACGAAGCTCTAGTTTCACAAGCTCGTCTTAAGTCGTTGAAAAGCGAGCGACGGAAGAACGGCAGCTGTCGCCAAAATATAACCAATCTGGATACATTCGATATTCCGATGATATAATGGAGTGGGCACCTGCCAAGCAAGTGACCCTACCCAAAGGTGAAGCACAACGGTGTTTCGCACGATGTCACACCAGTAAGTGAACTGAAATCTGAATTTAAAATTCCTTCAGTCCAAGATGGTCTCGCAAAACAAGGTCGAACCTGTTTTGAGATTCTGGAGGCAATTGTTGACCACCGTTTGATCATTTGGATACCCTTGATTAATTTATACCTATAACCCGAAGACGTGTTTTCTTTGACCCAATGAACTATCGATTTACTCAATAGTGTTCGTTTCATCTACCGCTTAAGCGACATAAATAAGCGGAATGATTTTCTTGAAAAAGTATTCTAAAATTTTAAGTCCAATTTGGTTTTTTACTTTTATGTATTGACGTAATGATGTTATTGTGATGATGTTAGCACTGTATTTTTTTCTTAGTGTTCTTGGAATAGAACTTAAATATCTTAGTTGTTGGTTGTTTTCACTTGTGTTCGATTCGCATTGTTTTCACGCTACCGTTTTGAGGCGACAACACCACAGCCTATTTTAAGCGGGAAACCATCATCTACATATATATATTTCTCTTACGTGGCACGCAAAAAAGGTCCTTTTCAAGGCTAACAATTATAGTTCAACAAGACGCGTGCACTACAACTTTCGACAACAAACTCAGTCAAAAAGTGTATGGGTGGCTCGAGTACTGGGGAAATGTACACACAAACAACATGCTGGGTATTCAATTTCCAAAGCAGCGCTCCCATTGCGAGTAAAAATTTGCTCAAAGTTTTCATTTAAATTCTGATTCCAGAGGTACTGTATATATCTTTTATGTAATACAACAAATTTAGATTTGAAAAATATTTTTTTTGGAATATCATATTTTGTAATCAATTCCTTCTGCTAGGACACGTGTCTTCATTGATGCGAGCGAAGCGAGCATAGGTTCGCTCAGCGAACCAATGAGAATTGCGAAGCAATCCTCCGGGGGTTGCCAAGCGTTAACGAGCAGGGGGCGGGCCCCCTAGTTTCATAAGTTTCCTTTACTGATTGGATGAAAGAAATAAAAGTCGATTTCCAAATTTCAGCAATAGTTTTATCATACCTAGCACTGTACCTGGCATACAGTTCAACGATGCCTTTAGATTGTCTTAGCCTATAGAGACCTTTATAATTCTGTCAAAATCGACTATTTTCCATTTTTTGCTACTAATTTTTAACTTAAATGTAATGTTTAAAAATTGTGGTTTCCACATAGATGAAAAGAAAATTCTTCATAGATTGTAAAAAGTATGAAATATTGTTGTCTACGTTAATTAGTTTTTGTGAAATAGATCTTCAAACATGCAACATCAAGCGATTTCACAACTGCTCTTCAAAATTGCATGTCCTCAAAAGGCCTGTCGCTTAAAAAATTTTTAATTTTGAAACCAAATATTCTGGGTATCGTCGTTTACGTATAAACATATAACCCTTGTAGTAAATGTCATATGAATCCGTCACATTACAGCCACAGGTTTTGTCTAGTTTTTGCTCATTTCACGTGTAATGACCCTTTTGACAGTAGTTGGGGGTACCACTCACTTTCTCCAGTTCCCCAAAACTCTAACTTACCCCTGAAGTGATTGATGCGGAATACAAGCATTCCTCATTTAACGACAAAGTCCATTTCCAACTACTATGTCGTTGAGAGTCGATATGCGAGTAACTGGGTTATTTTTATTTATTTTGAATAAGAGGAAAAGTTTTCACTCACACTAGCATTGACAATAATTAGATTATTTTAGAGTACTATCAAGAATTTTGATACCTCGTCTTGATAATCAAATTTTGTCGAATAGTCGAGGTTTTGATAGTCGAATTTTGATAATCAAAACATGAAATGACAGGTACAGGGTAAGCCAATCAACAACAGAACGTGAAATGAGACAATTCCGGCATCCGATGTCTTCAACGTAGGTTGCACTTGCCTACAATCCCACCGACCAAAGTGCAAAACCTTCGAATTGATTACATTAAATCGGGGATGGCGTTGGTACCGGCTCAGGTTATGCCGGTGTGTGAATACAATCAAAGAAAGGAATTCCCGGTGTGTGAAAATAGCCTGTGAAAGGAAATTCCCGGTGAGTGAAAAAAAAAACAGGGGAAGGGAATTCCCGGTATGTGAAAACAGCCTGGGAAACAGAATTTTTGGTGCGTGAAAAGAACCTGGGGAAGGAACCCGGAAAGAGAACTTCCCGGTATATGAAAACAGTATGGGAAAAAGATTTCCCGGTGGGTGAAAACAGCTTCAGAAAGGGATTTTCCGGTGGGTGAAAACAGCCTCAGAAAGCGATTTCCAGGTGGGTAAAAACAGCTTCAGAAAGGGATTTCCGGGTGGGTGAAAACAGCCTCAGAAAGGGATTTCCCGGCGGGTGAAAACAGCTTCAGAAAGGGATTTCCCGGTGGGTGAAAACAGCTTCAGAAAGGGATTTCCCGGTGGGTGAAAACAGCTTCAGAAAGGGATTTTCCGGTGGGTGAAAACAGCTTCAGAAAGGGATTTTCCGGTGGGTGAAAACAGCCTCAGAAAGCGATTTCCAGGTGGGTAAAAACAGCTTCAGAAAGGGATTTCCGGGTGGGTGAAAACAGCCTCAGAAAGGGATTTCCCGGCGGGTGAAAACAGCTTCAGAAAAAGATTTCCCGGTGGGATAAAACAGCTTCAGAAAAAGATTTCCCGGTGTGTGTGATAAGAACTAGAGAAGGCAATTCCCGGAATATGAAACAGCCTCAGAAAGTTAATTCCCGGTATGTGAAAACAGCCCGAGAGAATGTTTTCCCGGTGTATGAAAAGAACTAGAGAGAGGTTTGTGAAATCAGTCTGAGAAGTGGAATTCCCTGTATGTGAAAACGGCTTCACAAAGGGAATTCCCCGTGTGTGAAAACAGCATGTGAAAGGGAATTCCTGGAATGTGAAAGCAGACTCATGAAGGGAATTCCTGGTATGTGAAAACAACTTGTGAAAAAGTCTTCCCGTCATGTGAAAACAACCTGAGAAAAGGGATTTCGCGCTGTGTTAAAAGACCCTGAGATAGAGAATTCCTGGTGTGCATGAAAAGAAACTGAGAAAGAGAATTCCCCTAGATGAAGAGTTGGTCCAGACTCTCCAACTGTTACGGAATTTCCGTAGTTACTACGGAAATTAGGTGAAAACTAAGGAGCTACGGATGTATAGTGAAAAACTACGGATCTCGTACAAAAAACGCCGAAAATACTCTGAAATAATATAAAAATGAATATGGAAGTTTGTTACGATGTCAAATTAAGCAATGAATATTTAAAAAAACAAAAAGTGCTTGCTATTCCATGCATTTCTAGAAGAGATGTAAATAGGTAATTAGTTTGATCAACAAAATTGTGTTGTGTGACTTTTAAAATAGATTCATTCACTTGTATATTTAGTCTATAATTTTCTTAAATAATTTTGAATATTGTTTAAAAATACTTTTTTCAATTAAGTATTCAATATTTTTTTAATTTAATTTATTTATTAATTAATTATTTTATTATTTAGTAACTTTTTATTAATTTTAATAATTAATCAATAATTTATTTATACTATGTCGTATGTATGTAATATGTCGGTAAGAAGTGCTACTGATGATTGGGGTGCCAATGTTGGAAAGTATGAGGTGGTCGCAAGACCGAGCGGTTATTAAACGGGTAGGTCGTTAAGCGGGGAATAGCTGCATGTTTTAATAATTCCTTAACTTTGTTTCAGGAAAGCCGTGAAGGCAACAGCTCTCCTCTTTCCACTGCTTGGTCTGACTCATCTGATGTTCTGCATCAACCCCAAAGACGACGCCATGTTCGAAGAAGCTTATATGATCACCAACGCCATCCTGCAGTCTTCGCAGGTAATCAGGAGAGGGGGGGGGGATTGTGTCGCAACGCTAAGCACTCTTGTAATTCAATTTACGCTCATTGTTATTCCTCTGATTTCCAGCAATGACCTGCGAGAAACACGGAAGCTCTCACAGTTCATTTGTAAAACGGAAACGGGAAGTTTTTTCCGAGTCATTTAAAGAGAACTTTTGAAAACTTTCAACCAAAAAGTCAAAGTAAACTGAAGTACTATAGTGTTCTCTCACAGAACTGCTTTTAGAGCAAATGCCTTTGGAGAAGAAATAGCACTTCATATATTTTTAATCGATTGTTGTTTAATTTAAAATACACACTGAGGCCCCGTTCACATGAGGCGTTTTAACGCGCGTATGGCGAGGCTAGCAAGATCCCGCCGTAAAATTATGTTTATTTATTCCTCTAATTCAGTGGTCCCCAATCCCCGGGCCGCGGACCGGTACCGGTCCGTGGATCAAATGGAACCGGGCCGACCAAGAAACTTTAAATTATATCCATTTTATTTACTGTGGTGTATTTATCTCCGGTTTGTGCGGTTCTTATCTATGAAATGTCCACTCAAATTAGGAGTCAGTAAATCAGAACTTGAAATGTGTTCTGTTACTAGAGCTTCAATTATGATTTATGAATTCTGTATGTCTCTATTTTCCAATTTTGACAACTGTTTTCATGTTGACAGACAAAGTAGCTGCATTTATAGCCAAACTGAAGTTGTGGGGACGGCGTGTGAACAGAGGCATTTTGGACATGTTTCAGACATAGCGGGGATTATAGGTGAGACTGAGACTAAACATTCATTCTCACAGTTGGTCAAAAACTCTGCCAGTGTTCTGGATTCAAGTCACGGCGGAATACCCTGAGATTGCCACCACAGCACTTAAATCCCTATTGCCATTTCCGACAACCTATCTGTGCGAAGCGGGGTTTTCTGCAGTGACAGCAACCATAACAAAACAACGGAATAAACTGGACACAAGCAACACACTTCGGTTGTCATTGTGTCCTATTACCAGATAAAACCGTCTCGTTGCAAAGGAACAAGCTTAGGGTTCTCATTGATTTAGCGTCCTAGCGAGTTAAAATGTTAAATCACTTTATATTCATTTTTTGGTGAAACTGTATTTTATTTTGAAGGCATGTTTATAATGTTTAAATACAATTAAATTAAAATTATTACATCAAAACAATCTAAATTGTAAACAATCAACGTCCCCCCCCCTCAGTGGGCCGCGTTTAAATTATCAAACGTTGATCCGGTCCGCCAGCGGCGATAAAAAGGTTGGGTAGCACTGCTCTAATTCAAGTATCTATCTTTGCGACCATGATGAGCGGGACCCTGATAGCCTTGCCAACGTGCGTTTTACGCGCCTCATGTGAACGGGGCCTGAAGGTCTGTTAACGTGGGGTAACTTGGTGAACTCAACGATGCAATGTCTAAACTTTATCAGGCTTTGAATAATAACTATTCTCCAATAGCGGGAAATAATAAAATGTGAACAATTTATTATGATAATAAAAAGTTTTAAAAAAAAATTAATATTTTCTACTTAACAAGTAAAAATAATGAATAATCAATACATTAAAAAACGAAGCACTATTACGTATAAGGCCGTCATATCAAGAAAATGTTGAATATTTATCTGTAAAAAGAATAATTAATTAATTATTATTCTGTTGAAAATCGTTTGCAGAGATAAAAAGTAACTGAACAATTTCTTATCTGACGCGAGGCGTCAAGGTTTCTCCGCTCGCGGACGATTGCCTTCTCAGTACTTTTGCGTGTAGTATACAATATGTTGTGCAATGGAATTGGATGCTCATATTTTGTTGTCTCCAGATAACTTGTAAATTATTAATAGATTAATGTCGAAAATCAATAAATTATTTCATTCGAACCTTGAGAAACCGGTGTGTTGCTCACCCAATAATATTCCAGAACTTAGTAATTATCACATCGATTCGACAATACTCAAAACACCATACGTCTGCTTAAAGGCCGGTTTACACGCTACGATAAACTGTAGCAATTTATCGTAACGATCGAATTGTTACGATTTATCGTTGGGTGTAAACAGGACATTGTGGCGATTAATTGGAATTGGAATTGGATTGGATGGTTGATGCCGGTTGGCATCAATTTCTCCGAATCGTAACAGTATGTTGGAAATTGTAAACAAGTGACAACCATTTCTCGCTACGACATGACTCCGTTTGCATTTGCATCTGCATCAGAAAGGTTGTGTCGAATAGTTCGTTCTAATCTCTTCTCATAACAGTATCACAGTTTTCGCAATAAACGGAGAAACTAACCTTAACAACTCAAAATTAGTCTCTTCGTCCATTCTCAAATAAATTCGCCAGTCATTTGGTCCATTTCCCAATTCTTTCAATAATTTTACATGAGAGAATTCCCTTTTCTTTAGCAACCACTGGCGGCTCCACTTTGTTCTTGGTCTTCGCGACCTTTTCAATTTTCTCGCTAAACAACCGATATATAACAACACATTTCTCCATGGCAAAAGCTTATTTAGCGGTCGATAACGAATATTTGACAAGAAATCGTTACGATTTATCGTAGCGTGTAAACAATACTCACTCTTTCGATTTATTGGAACAGTAAATTTGTCAATCACATCGTTACGATTTATCGTAGCGTGTAAACCTGCCTTTAATAGATAACACCGAATCATTTACAATATCAATCAAGTGTTCTATTTTCCTTTTCAACTCCAAAGCTCGACATTCTTAAATTATACGTATTCTACGTATACTATTTTTATATATATTTAGGAATATACAATCAGCATTTATGTCGATAGAAAAATATAGAGGAATATATTTCATAAATTTATTAATTTAACAGAAGCTAATAATTAATCTCTCGATAACAATTGATATTAACTCAATTGCAATGTAGACAAACAAAGATATTCATTATTTTGGTATACTACACGTTTGATTTTCATTTCTGAAAACCAAGTCCTTGTTTTCAAACTTTATGTTCATATCAAATCTATTTGCGCTATTTGTTTTGATAAACCCATCCACTCTTCCATTGTAAGCGAAACGGAATATCAGATATGGCTCCCAAGCGCCACTGCTTCCGCTCTTATTAAAGACGAAAAATAATCAATACAATATTTAGGGCGCTGTTTTCAAGAACATTATCTCATGCTTATCGAGAAATACATATGTTTATTACAAGATAGTGGAAGCGGCTTAAGCCGGACACGACCAATTCAAATCGTTCTACGGGTCGCCTTGAGGAGCCGTAATTTCGTATTTAAAAAAATATTTCAACGATAAAAAAATATAAAATTTATTTGATTCATTCGACTTAAAGAAGTTTGTCATTGGCAGTAATGATTTATGCCTTGATATTTTGTATCACAGAAAACTTAATATTATCTCCCGGAACAAAAGTTATCAGAGGACACAGACTTCTGGCGGAAGCCATTTGAAACGTCTGGTTTATAAAATAACCTGCGGGGATAAATATAAATATTTGTTTGCGACATGCCTCATTTCCATTGAAGCCGTTTGAAAACCTCTGGTGTATAAAATAACGCTAAACCCTCTCCACAGGGATATATATACATCATTGCTCGTGACATTCCTCATTTGGATTGGAATCTTTTGTAAACCTCTGGTTTATATAGTTACGTTCTGAAATGCCTACAGCAGTTTCCCAAACTTTTTTTAACTCAACTAAAACCTTTTGAAATATAATTTTTTCCTTCTGCCCATCTGGAAAACTATCTCTATTAAAAATAGCTAGTGTGTAGCTGATTAATTATTAGTTCCATTAATTTACCATTTTTAATTTTTCTTTTGATAATAATTCAATCTGTCGACTTTCGTCATAAACTCCTTGTGAAATCGGTCTAAAAAGTGGTATAATTTGGCAACTGGTACTCTTCCAAACTATCTGATCTTACAGGGGTTATTTTGTGTCAAATCAATGCACCGAATTATCATTTCAACATGACTTTTTCCTTTTTAAATGAAATTTGTTTTTTATGTAGTCTCATGTAAGAAATAAAATCGTGCAAAATATGAGATGCCCATCTAAATTTATTTTTCAAGTTACAGTTCATTGAAAACTTGAAAAAACGGTGTACAATTTGGGTATAAGGTAACGAATTTCGTAAATTTTCGTGTCCTACATACTTATTCTATGAAGCTGAACTTGAGCTTATTTCAATGCACATAAAACAAGCTTCTAATTAATATGCTACAACTATGATGACTTTTTATTTTAAAAAGATTTTAAAGCAGCGTATTTTTTTAACTTGGCTTCTTAAAAATGTAAATAAAAAAAATTTTAATCTGTAACATAAAATATTAAACTTATGAGTGACCAACATATGCTGTAAATTTTGAGCTAGGTCCAGTGGTGCTGTGTGAGTATAAAAAAAACGGAGCATTTGCATATTGCTATTGAGTCTTATGTAAAATTTTTCAGTCAAAATTAAAATAAGTAATATTCTTAAATGTTTGTATTGTTCCAATTTGAAACTTTTAGAATAAAAAGGCTAATATGAAATTTTTTTTCAGAATTTTTAAAATATAGGTTTCAAAAAATTAAATGTTTGAGAAAAAAAATTCTACTGAGTTGCATTAAATGTTAAACTCTGTTTAATAAGCTTTCAATTTACACCAAGAATATCCGGATAACATGGATTTTTCGCAAGATATTAAAAGCACAGATATAACAAAAATTTCAAAAATACTCATACATTTACATTTCAATGTTTGTTATTTTTTAAACAAATCAAAGAAGATTTTTCGAAAATTTTATTTACTACAAAAAATATTCATATAAAATAAACAAAACGTACAAATGAATAATACGAAGCAATTTACTGCAATTAACTTCTACATATTAATAAATTTAGAACTTTAAACACAAATCGATATGGACAACATACTTTTGAATACTTTTGATTTTTTTTATTACTCGTTTGCTGTATGTGTTTGTCGAAGTAAACCTTAAAAAATAATTTAACTATAGAACAAAATTCAATTGTCAAATGCTCGCTCTGTCTAAAAATATGTTTTAGAAATAGATTGCGTCCTATTGTGAATAATTCAGAATTGAATCTTTATGTGAATAATTTCGAAAAGTGTTAATAACATTATCAGTGTAAATATTCTAAATGAACAAAAAAATGTCGAATGTGCGCCTTGAAATGAATTATTTGAATGAATTAATTAATTTATTAAATGAATTAAATCCTCTACAACAGTCGGAATTCGTAAAGTAACACACAAATCATCCATGTATTTAGATAGTTTTTTTTATTTTATTTTAACAGAACGTCTTTTTATCAAACGCTCAATACGAAAGAAAAATGGCGCAATTATCTCATTTTGGAAATCACTTTTGCCAGCTTCGTGTTTTTAAAAGAGCAGATTATAAAGAAAATAAAAAAAAAACATGTAATCACTCACACACAAACCACTTTTGGTACAGAGTTCGATTAACGCTTACGTCAAATCAACACATGGCATTTTGAAAGGAAGGTTCGTAACGCCCATTATTTGCTTGTGCGGTTAGTTAACCAATCATACAGTACACCTACATTACATGCAAACCACATGTCAGTTGTATTGACTCGCAATATGTCATCGAACTATTGAAGGACATCAGAAAAACATCTAAGAACCAAGACTTATTGGAACTGTTCCAAACACTATTTTAACGATCGGCCTGTGGGTTGCCAGAAAATGAATATAAGAAAATAGAACATTTTATTAAAATTATTTTTTTTAAAAAGGACACGAAAAGCACGCATTATTAGTGCATTAGTAGTAAGGTATCAAATAAAAAGAATCACCATTGACTAATCTTAAATATATGAACCACTAACTGAAAGAAAGTCTGCTAAACATATTACGTCAGTATTTTTTTTTTTAAATTAGTAAATGCGATAACGAATTTATAAATGAAAGCACTGAACACATTTATTTAAGCCCAACTAGGCACACATAACCACACCTCATTTCGCGCCATTTGATATGGATATCTATCTAAGAAAACGTTTATTTCGCTTACTTGGTGTGTAAAAAATATTTTTTTCAACAAAATAGATGTTACTGGATGCATTTATTTTCTGATTTCAGACTAACAAAAGCTAGATTTTATACATGTCATGAAGTTTTTTAATTACTTCCGAATAAGTGTTCGATCATTTGACAAGCCTTCTGGGAAAAATTACTGACAAGATTATGTCTCAAAATACATGGAGGAGACTATACCTCCTATACAATTATATATCCATACAGATTCGTCAGGACACAACGTACACATAAACTAACTGACAAACACTTCATTTTATAATAGTAGAGATGTACCGCCTATTGAGAATTTCTATGAAAAAATGAACTGTAACCAATATATATTCTTTTAACTTTACCACATAAAAAATGAAAAATGATAATTTAACAATGGGAAGAAAGAATTCAAATATTGACAAAAAAACACTAGTAAATAATACACCAACACAAAATTATAACTCACCAAATTCTGAACAGTTATCATAGTTGAGTTGACTTCGATATAATTCTAACAAAAAAGGTGGCTAGGTTAGCAACGCGATTTCCTTCCAAACTAAAAAAGGTTGTGAATCATCCGTCTAACTATTCATTCTTATAAAATATGTGAACAATATTTCTTATTCCTATTATTCTAACAGGAATCCAAATTCTTATTGGTTACCATTTGTTCTCCTAATGATACGTTTTAACTTGGAGCCCAATATACACTAGAGATTGAACTTCCTATTATACGTTGATGCGTTTTAATAATACGTACGATTTTTGTACAATGTACTACACCTAGTTCCTATTTGAATAGCTGAGGTTTATGTAACGATATAGTAGACAATGTAAATATATTAGCGCGTAAATTTTGAAATGCAAAATATATTTTTTAACGAATCTGAAATGATGAACAAAGAGAACAAAAAGTGAACAACCGAAAAAAAGAGGACAAAAAAATATCTGACTTAAAAAAAGAGAGTACAAAAAGATCCGAGAGCGGATAAAGAGGACATGTTCTCTTTAAGAGAGATGTTCTGGCAACCTTACCTGTATCAGAATTATTTTCACATAAACTGACAGGTAAAAAAAATATTTCCTAATTACTTTTTCGATGAGTTAGCTTTTTGTTTCAAGCTTTGAAACTACCATAGAAAGCAACTATTTTGGTTTGAAAATAGATTGCTGATCCATATCTACCATAACCTTCTGATGGACCTGTCATCTTTCACGAAGTATGAATTATATTTCGTGGTAAAATTTCCATTCGGATCAATTGCGATGTAAAAGCACCGAGGACAACACCTAGTAATTTTGAACCCTGGTTGGATGATGAGGTCAACTTACTCTCCAATCTTCACCACCATTCTAAGACATCTAAGGCCACGACAATTCTAAAGTGCACCATCTTTCGCCTACCATATGGTCTTTAGTTGTATCGAGTTTAGAACTCGCAACCTTTTGGGTACTAATACACGACTCTACCAACTGGGCTACAGCGGCACCGGAATTTACAGAGGATGATGCTTATTGGAGAAAAGAAATTTTAGCAGAAAAAAGCCAGATGGTATTAGATAATATGAATTAGGGATGCGACATCGATGTCGATGTTTTCAAAACATCGATGTTTTTTAAAAAACGACGATGTATTTAACATCGATGTATTGAGGTCGATGTTTTTGTAACATCGATGTTTTTCTTGTCGATGTTTTTACGTTATCGATGTTTTATTTTTAAATGAAAAAAGTACCGTTGTAAAAATTTAACAAATAACCAAGTAGCATAATTTTCATAATCAGCAAATTGAACATACTTTTAGACCAAAGTGGCCAAGGGTGAAGGGTCTGAAAAGTAGGGATGCGACATCGATGTCGATGTTTTCAAAACATTGATGTTTTATAAAAAAACATCGATGTATTTGAGCCGATGTCGCATCACTAGTTGCTAAACCAGTTTTAAGAAATAGAGGAAAAGTAGGGATGCGACATCGATGTCAATGTTTTCAAAACATTGATGTTTTATAAAAAAAAACATCGATGTATTGGAGCCGATGTCGCATCACTAGTTGCTAAACCAGTTTTAAGAAATAGGGGGAAAAGTTTAAATACACTTAATTTTAAAAACATCGATGTTTTGCAAACGATGTAGCATCACTAGTTGCTAAACCAATGTTAAGAAATGGGGGAAAAATTTTAAATACACTGATTTTTAAAAACATCGATGTTTTGCTGTCGATATAGCATTATTACTAGTTGCTAAACCAGTTTTAAGAAATGGGGGAAAAAGTTTTAAAACACTGAATTTTAAAAACATCGATGTTTTGCTGTCGAATTAGCATCACTAGTTGCTAAACCAGTCTTAAGAAACGGGGGAAAAAGTTTAAATACACTGAATTTTTAAAAAAACATCGATGTTTTGGGGGCGATGTATTATCAACATCGATGTTTTGATTTTGAACATCGATGTTTCAAAACATCGATGTTTTGCTGTCGATGTCGCATCCCATGTGTCGACGCGACATGATGTCGATGTTTTCAAAACATCGATGTTTTTTTTAAAAACATCGATGTATTGGAGTCGATGTGTTTGTAACATCGATGTAATCAGCAAATTGAACATACTTTTAGACCAAAGTGGCCAAGGGTGAAGGGTCTGAAAAGTTGGGATGCCACCTCGATATCGATGTTTAAAAAAAAACATCGATGCATTGGAGCCGATGTTGCATCACTAGTTGCTAAACCAGTTTTAAGAAATGGGGATAAAAGTTTAAATACACTGAATTTTAAAAGCATCGAATAATTTGGGGGCGATGTATTATGAACATCGATGTTTTGCTGTCGTTGTCGCATCAATAGTTGCCAAGCCAGTTTTAAGAAATGGAGATAAAAGTTTAAATACACTGAATTTTAAAAGCATCGATGGTTTGGGGGCGATGTATTATCAACATCGATGTTTTAATTTTGAACATCGAAGTTTCAAAACGATGTTTTGCTATCGATGTAGCATCACTAGTTGCTAAACCAGTTTTGAGAAATGGCGATGGGGGGGGGGGAGTTTAAATATACTGAATTTAAAAAACAACGATGTTTAAAAACATCAATGTTTTTGGAGCGATGTATTATCAACATCGCTGTTTTAATTTTGAACATCGATGTTTTGCTGTCGATGTCATATCACTATTAGATAAAGATAGTTTATTTTATAGCGTATTTTGGATGTTTTTCAATATTAGAAATACAGTAAAATTTTATTAATAAATAATAAAATTTATTCTTTATCATAATACACTGTAGCATTAGTTTTCTATTACACTTGAAAATAAAGCCTATCGTAGTTGAATTAAGTGGTCAAAGTCCTTATTCCAGAAATGATATTGTAAGAAATCCTTATGTAAGTAAAGGGTGTTGATATGTGCCACACATTAATTACTTCATAAACGGCAGTTTCTTTGAAATTATTATTATTTCATTGATCTTTATGGCTTAAAACCTACTTTGGATCAATTTTGTGATGTCTTGCTAATATTGAGGCAATGTGTTTGAGTAAAACAAATGAAATTTTCTTTCACAAGGCGACAGTTGAAGAGGTTTGAATTTAGGTTGCTAAAAACATTCCCTAGTTTACAATGCGTGAAATTGTTAAAATTTCGTATTTCACTTTTTAACACAATTCAGCATTCCCCACTTGAGGCCAGAAAGTGGCTATATTTTACCGGACCGATCATCCAAGCCAATCTGTCACTGTCAAACAGAAATCAATTGAACAGAATTGATACAAACAGAACTTAGAAATAAATGGCGTCGCGTGTTGAAGTAGATTTATTTTCATTCTTTGAACCAACTTGAAAAGCTGATAAAATTTCAGCGATAAGTACAAGGCTACTAGATTTCTTGTGATATCCAATATGTACTTGTATATCAAAAGGGGTCGCTGAATCTTAGATATATTTTGATAGGATTGTGGAAAGTTTTTAAGATTGGAATTTTTTAAACAACTAAATTCTTATGATATTTTATGAATTTTCTTAGAGATAGTATGTTTATATACATAGAACTTAGACTATTTTTTGTGTGTATTACCATTTTTGGATTTTCTGATGTTCGTTTATATATCTTGTAACATTTTTTATCAATAATGTTACCAGATAGTACACAAATCTGAACCTCAACAGAAGCAAGTCTTTTCTGACAAGGTATTCAAAGAATGCTTATAAATGTATACAAATTCAGATTTGTACTATTAACTCTCGTAAAGATTGTAACATAAAATTTAACGACTGTGAAAGTAGACAGTTATTTTAGTTTGTCTCTGTAAATGTACTTTACGAACTTACGTTGGACTATTTTTACACCTGTATATTTGGTCCACAGATACTATCTAAAAGTTGTTACCGACATCATAAAAACTCCCAAGTTAAGTGTTTACTATATTAATATATAGAATAGGATTGCATATGAAGATGTTACATCAAAAACAAAAATATAATGCTATGATATTCTTTCATTCTTAGGGTTTTTTCGTTGGACTGCTGTATTGCTTCATGAATTCTGAGGTAAGTCGTGTAACTTGTTACAAAGTAGTAATATTATAGTTAAACAACTAAATTTTTTGAATGAAACAAAGAGTGTCCTTTAAACATCTTAAATTAAAACTTTGGAGATAAAACTTTTGTAAAGCTGTTTATTAATGTGCATGTATAAACTTTTGAATCGTGCATTTCCGAATCAAGGTTTTAAAAGTAACAGCTTTATTCGAGTACAGTCTAAACCATGGTGTAATGGACAAGCAAATGCTTCAAAGACCAACCATAATATTAAATATTGAATTTTTCTGTCTGGTCTGAGTAGTTCTTGGTGTAGTTCTTCAGCAAGGCCGTAAAGAATAAGTAACAATAGAAATTGCGAGGTCTCCATTCTATTAATTGGAACATACTGCAAGCTGAAAGTTTAATTACTTTCTTTCAAAAGTATCGAATGTTTTGTTTCTATGTCGCTGGTTGAAAAAATTACATTCGATAAAATCCAAGAAATACATTCGATAATATCCAAGAAATGCATTCGATAAAATCCAAGAAATACATTCGATAATATCCAAGAAATGCATTCGATAAAATCCAAGAAATACATTCGATAATATCCAAGAAATGCATTCGATAAAATCCAATAAATACATTCGATAATATCCAAGAAATGCATTCGATAAAATCCAAGATATACATTCGATAATATCCAAGAAATGCGTTCGATAAAATCCAAGAAATACATTCGATAAAATTCAAGAGATACATTAGAGGAAAATATAAACGAAAACAATAATTTTAGAATGGTGTGCATATTGAATCAATTAAATCTCCTCTAAGCCTTATATATTTACAACCTTTGTTGCAAAATCTACGGCGGCGTAGGGGGGGGGGCGTATTCACACTACAATAACTATCTTAACAATGCAGTAGCACATATAATGCAACCTATCGCCGCCATGAAATACTTTTTAATTGGCAAGAAGTTAAGTTGTCTCTTCATGACTTGCCACAGTTGGTGACTGGTATATATATATGTAGTGGTGCACAAGAGCCCGCGCGCTTTCTACCAAGCCAGATGACACTTTCGATACTAAATTTCAGATAGCGATCGTCTCAATCGGCACGCAATACGCTAAGGAACACTTTTAAAGCAAAGTCTAATGTTCAGTCATTAGTATCCCTTAAATCATTGATAAAAGATACAAATTTTGCTATGTTTCATAAAATGAGAAGAGTGTATCGTCGGTTTGCAAGTGAAACACAATAGTAATGTTAAGCCAATAGTATCCATTGAATCATTGGTAAAAGATGCACATTTTGCTATGTTTCATAAAATGAGAAGAATGTATCGTGTTTGCAAGTGAAACACAGTAATGGATATTAATTTTGTCATTAGTATCCCTTAAATCACTGGTAAAAGATACAAATTTTGCTATGTTTCATAAAATGAGAAGAACGTCGTCGACTTGCAAGTGAAACAAATTGTGAAGTTCATATATTCCTTCCCGCATGACTCATAAGATGATTGGGTAGGCAAGTAATGGTGATAGTGGTACTTCCAGTGAGAAAAACGTGCGAAAGATGAGTCATTGACGAATTTATCAGAGTTGAACCAGTCTTTGAGCATGTATCATCATGTGTTTTACTTGTAAGTTGTACGTAAGCCAATAAAGTGGTACTTCCAGTGAGAAAAACGTGCGAAAGATGAGTCATTGACGAATTTATCAGTGTTGAACCAGTCTTTGAGCATGTATCATCATGTGTTTTACTTGTGTGTTGTACGTAAGCCAATGAAGTGGTACTTCCAGTGAGAAAAACGTGCGTAAGATGAGTCATTGACGAATTTATCAGTGTTGAACCAGTCTTTGAGCATGTATCATCATGTGTTTTACTTGTGTGTTGTACGTAAGCCAATGAAGTGGTACTTCCAGTGAGAAAAACGTGCGAAAGATGAGTCATTGACGAATTTATCAGTGTTGAACCAGTCTTTGAGCATGTAGCATCATGTGTTTTACTTGTGTGTTGTACGTAAGGGAAAGTGAGCCACATTGAGCCATGAGGCACATTGATCCTTTTCATTTTAAAGCAACACTGAAGCTTTTATATAAAATTTGTTGCAACAGTGCATAACAATACTACGTACCTAAAATGTGACTGTGTTCATGTGTGCAGAGAAGTTTAGAAGAAAAGCCAGATTTGTCAAGTAACGTAAGCTTGTGTAAATTTTGTGATATGCAATGGCAGCCATGTTGCTTATAAAGTTGAATAGGTAACTGAAAAATCTTTTCATTTATATGATCACGGTTAATAAAGCTCCAATGTAGCCTTAAATATCTGTAGTGGCTACCAGCATATTTCGCTTCAAACAGATTTATCTGTACAGGGATGATGTGGGGCACGTTGAGCCAATTGCAAATAGGGTTCGTTGAGCCTGGCTATTGATGCAGAAAAAGAGCGGTTGGGGAAGAAAAGAAGGGTTTCTAAACCAAAAAGGCAGTCCCAAGTCCACAGGAAGTTGCAACTTGATGATATATAAGAAAGTGACGGAGATATTGAAGCAGGGAATGCTGTGTCAAAAATAATGAAAGGAAGGGCTGAATACAAACAAATTGTTTGAAAGTAATGATTTTGAAACCCTTTCTGAAGGGGAACAGGAAAATATAGAACTCAATGCATATGATGCGAAAGAGGGAAGCTTTGCTATCGTGAAGATAGCAGTGAAAGCCACAGTTTCCCATTATGTTGTTGAAGTTACCGGAAATGATGAAGATGGGGGCTTCAATGTAAAGCTTCTGAAACATGTTCTGTCCAAAGTGACTGAACAGCCCAAGCTCACTTCCTTTTCTAAACCAGAAGCCGAGATTCCTTTTTGATGATATTGTTAAATGTTGCCTCAACCCACTCTACTTTGGAGGAACTGCTTGCGTTGCTAAGATGGTAACATTTTCGTGTTCACTTATGAGTACAAGTTGAAGTGAATGTCTGGTGCTAACTTTTAAGAACTTCGGAATATATTTTGAAACCCTGTTGGAAGTTGATACGGGACATTCCCAATTATCTTTAATATTAAAAAGTGATGAGTCAATGTGCCTCAAATGATGCATCAACGTGCGCCACTATCGGGATACTTTGATCTATTTTTATGGAATAATTAAATTAGCATGTTTGTCATTGATTCCCATTAATTCCTCAAATGTAAGAACTTTATCATTTTCCTTTGTTTAGAATAGTACCTATCAAATATTGAATGCAGAAAATTTGCTTTATCTGAATTATTTTAAGGTGTGCAAAGCCTAAGTAAAAAATGGCTCAATGTGTGTACCGTTATGTGATTTTTAATAATGGTCCTGCCAAAGACCTTTCCATCGTTTTTACAAACCACTAGCAATTTTAAGAACGTTTCGATTTTTTTTATTTTTTTAGATTAGAATGTGATGATTTGTAAACTGAAATCCGCGCGCAAGTTTTTTTTTCTTTATATGAAGGTTAGATTTCTTAGAAACCACTTGGTCAGTAGAATTTTGCCACTTTATTTTCACATACCTATATTTTTGACGTCGTGCTTGACCACTTGTAGGTCTACAATATGGACATATTTCATAACGGTGAAATATAACATGCAATAGTAATGTCATTTACCGTGAAGTCACGAATTCTAATGTATCAATGTTATTATATATAGAAGCTTTTATCAAACCAATATATATAATGTACCTTGATAGTAAAGGGTCAATATCTAAATTCGCTAATTTTGTGGTGTCCACAAATCACTTTAAGGTAAAGAAAATTATACTAGAAAAGTTCCAATGGAGGTCCTCCTGTCAATATATTATGAAAAAGTCGAAGCATTCGAAATTAATTTTTGTACGCTGCATTAAATTTGAAAAAAATAATAATGGCTGTTATCCAAAACTTCCAAAACGGGCATCGTTGTTGTTGTTTCTTATGCCTACACTGGCAGACCGGAGGAGTGCCAGGCCCATCGAAGACGGCAAGAGGCGAGGAGGGTGCGCCTTCCATGTTATTGAGCCCCATTGGGAGGAAGTCCGACTTTGCTCGACATACATGACACATCCGTTTTACAGGAAGGTCCCTTTCATACATCCATTCACTCACACATATCGTAATTTAGATCCCAATCAGAGGCCGATAACCCCCGGATCAGGTACCCCCAGAGGTATTGATTTGGTATGGGAACATGGGGGACATTGTGACCACGACCTATTTAACGTGCCCCAGTCACCATTAGTGAACACGACGGTCTTTAGCCAGATCGAAGCGCCGATCTCGCAATCATCAGAATTGTAGGCTCCGCCGAGGACAGAACCCACAACCCTTCTGATGCGAGCCCGACGCTCTGCTGACTGAGCTACCGCGGCTCCAAGGGCATCGTTCCTTTTTTTGTTAAGGTACGGATATTTATTATAGTCCAATCGATGAAGATCTATACAAGTAAACAAGGGAACACTTTTAAAGCCAAAAGAAAGTATTCAATCTTATGAATAAAGTTTTCGTATTTACAAATCTAGATAGTGAGATTCAATTCCTCGGGAATTTGCTACTTTTAAGATTTTAATTGTGTCTTTTCTGATTTTTCCTTCGGTGTATTTGATCTTTCAGTGTATTTGGTCTCAACCCATTAATTCCTCCAGGTACAAACAGTGGTGCGCAACAGCTACCTGAGGGCCGTAATTCGACGGAATCCTAATCACAAGTACATGAGAACCAGAAGCTTGCCTCGCACATCGACTGCGTTCCTCTCTCACACAGAAGTATCCATGGCTGACACCGGAAGAAACAAGGTAGCACCCCACCGAAAACTTCTCGTACCACTTCGCGAAGTGACCATCAACGGCAAGAAAATGGATGATGATGGAGATGCTGAGAGGAGCTATGTGTTTTAGGTGTTTCGCTCGAAAAAGCATGTACTACACCTCCCAAGATACTGCGAAGTTTCGATCACTCCCAAGAAGCTGACTCTTAAAATGAATATTTTTTCTCGTTCACTAACTCTTTACTGTCAACAGGAAGCTTCAGTTGGATTAGTTCATGTATATCTGAATGAAGAACAGACCAATTTAGTTTTTTAAATGTAAGTGAAGAGTTCGACTAAGAACTATCTAAGCGTTTTGGTGTTTCTGGGTGTAAATATGTTTATTTCCCAGTGACTTTTAAGGGAACACTGCTCAGAGGAGAGAATCCTTTCCAAACAATTTAATTATTTTGATTCCTGGATGACAAATACAAAATTCAAAAGGCACAGAAAATAAAGTTTTATATACAGTAACTCTTCGATATTTTTCGCTCATTCGGCTTTTCTTGTCGTGTGATGAATTTTTAGTTTCGTTAGTTTTTGTTTCATTGGGGAGTATAGTCGAGAAAATCTCAATCCGTTTCTCCTTTCGTGAAGTTTTGGCAACATAATGCATCTCCATAACTCAAATCAAGCATATAGGAAAATTGGCGAATGAATCCCGTAATTTGTTTACTTGCAGGCGGCGTTGCCCGTGACAGTTTTTTTCGTGTCCATAAAATGTATGCTACAGGTATCGTTCTGGTGTAAAATTTTTCGCAGATTTCAAATCCGTTGAAATTTTCAGTACCTTTAACGTTTTCCAAGATAGAAACTTGGACTTGCAAAAAAAAAGAAATTACAACGCCAGTCAAAATTTTTTATCTATATATATAATTCTCTTACCTGATGTATCTATATATATAATTCTATACGTAAAAAAGACGTTATTTGTAATCGCGTTTTGGCAACACTGTACGATTGTTTGTTTATTGCGAAGTCTCGCGCATCGATTGAATTTATAGCGTTATCGGATGAAATTTTATTGAAAAAAAAAAGGAAATTTTAATGAGCTGTTGCAGTTAGTTTATAATATAAATCAAAGAAAGCGGAGGATCTTTTCAGGGCCATTTAAAAAACGGTCCTTTTCAGGGCCAACAATTATAGTTCAACAAGACGCTTGCACAACAACTTTCGGCAACAAACTCAATGAAAAAGTGTGGATCGTTTGAGTGCTGGGAAAATGTAGACACAAACAACATGCTGGGTATTCAATTTCCAAAGCAACGCTCACATTTCGAGTCAAAATTTGCACAAAGTTTTCATTTGAATTCGGATTTTAGAGATACTGTATATATTTTTTCTGTCATACAGCAAATTTAGATTTGAAAAAAAAAATTTTGGTAACATATTTTGTAAATAATCCTTCTGCTAGGACACATGTCTTCATTGAGGCGAGCGAAGCGAGCATAGATTCGCGCAGCGAACCAATGAGGATTGCGAATCAATCCTCCGGGGGTTGGCGAGCGTTAGCGAGCTGGGGGCAGGCCCCCTAGTATGTTTTGATTCGCTTCGCTGGAATTGTTTGTGTTCAGGAAATTAAAGTTAAGGTAATTTTAATTAATGTCGTACTAGAGCAACACAACTGGCTTTTGTCGACGATCCGGGATCAATCCCCATAATGGAAAGATTGGAAGGCAACACCACGTAATTTTGAACCACGGTCATATTACTAGGCAACACCTGAGCGAGGAAATGAAAGAAAAAAAATTTAGAGTCTGTGATCTCTTCACACTGTTGCCATTCTAAAAAACAAAAACAAAAAATGCCAATAAATTAATTACAAAAATTTTCTAGATTAAACTGTATTGTCATTCGACAAAAAACGACTAACATCGATTTCCATGCCAGTGAAATATATAAAAAGATCATTTGCATATTTGTTCCTCTATAATACGTACATTTTTCTAGACTCTCGAGAGTATTTTCTTGTTCTCAATGAGCGTGAAATGTCAAGGGGTTACTGTATGAAAACTACTTTCGATTTGAATGAACAGCACCTTGACTCTAACTTGTACTTTATATTAAATAGTTTTTTTGTATTTACAAAGGAAGACTTTTATTATATATTCATCTTCTCGAATAATAAAATGAAAGCATCCCAAAAAGAGTATTAGATATTGGAAAACTGTACTTCACATAAAGTGTATTACACAGACCAGATAATTGATAAGCATTCACTGGATGTATCAATTTTAATGTAAACAATGTGTCTGTACTTAACTGCCAAATTTTTGTCAAGGTCTCTCACATTCCAATCTAGAATCATTATTTATTTAATAACATTATATAGCTATTCATAAAAGTCATTCTTATTTTATCTAAAAAATTTTAATTTTGATGTACGAATCTTTACGGAAATTACATTCTAATAGTACTATTTATCGTGATTTTTGTCGTAACAAATCATCTGTAAACTTTTATATATGTATATATCACAAAATATTATAATCGTGATATGTGTTGGAAAAATTCAAATGTGTTGTTAAAATAATGTTTACTTATAAATGTAACGCACATATGCATGTATTGTTAGTGTTTGAAAATGTATTTATTCTTAAGGTTCTGAGAGTCGAGCACTCTGTTTCTTTAAGAGTCCCTGAATCCAAAGTGTCCAATTCAAGGTCTTGAGTATATGTGAAGAGATTAACAGTATTTTCATTTATGTGTCTGTAGTTACAGATTTTCATAGTATATATTTCTTGCTGAATACCTCATGATGAATATCAGTTTCAAATAATTAACCAGAAGAATAATTTGTTTCAAGTTTACTTGTTTGTGAAATTTTAAAATATCAATTATTTATTGTTCCACTGGAGTGGAGATTAGATTATGTAAAATAAAACCGGCTTTGAGTCAATTTTTATTCTTGTAATTTCATAGCTTCCAATGACGGACAAACTCAGTGGAAAATTCCCGAGAGTCTGGTGTTGCTTGGAGACCAGTTGGGCTTTCAATAGTAAAATAATCTGCCATCAAACAAGAGATATTTTTTTTTCTAATGGCGGGCATATTTTGACCGAAGTCATTGGCCACTACAAGGCCGGAAGTGATGGCCACTTGTGAAGGAGCACCCAGTGGGAGGGCCATCATTGCCCCTAACAATTACATCGTAATTCCAAACAAGAGATATTACTAGGGCAACTTTTTTGTTGCAGTATAAATGGAAAAAGTTGCATTTATCATTCCCTAAAGTTGCCATTTATGGAAATAAAGTTGCTTTTATTTTTTATACACTAAATTCTAAAATAAATTATTCGCAAAAAATGAAAAAATTCAAAACATATTGGCAATTTTAGTCGTGTATACCAGTATTATAATACATTCTTAAATGCGGAAGAACTTTGAATGGCCGATCCTTGGGCAGTAATTTCTTTAACATTGAAAAACTGCGTCAGCCGCAATTATATAATGTGATGTATTGGATAGCAGAAGCGCCAAATCCTTTCGCTCAACATTCAGATATTTTAAAACGCCATATCTACAAGGCGAACAACATATTGATGATCGACACTCACCTCGCAAATTCTGCAGTCGATTACGCAAGTTTCCTCTGGATTATCAAGAGTGTCAACCAATGTGTTAAAAGTACTTCTTGCCATTTATTTCACTTTCGTCTTAGGACGAACACCTTCTTACATGAACTTGTTTGATCCGCAATACTTCGGCGTTGGCAAGATCAGACACACGTGATCGAAGGGTTGGTTCGAAGGGCAAAAAATGAAATAGTAATTTCATATTAATTAATTTTAAGCTAAATTTTGAAAAGTTACAGGTGGTTGCATTTATGCAAAAAGTTGCATTTATGCAGAAAGTTGCATTTATGTTGTGGTTATAACTCACTAACAATACACCCTATATAAGAGGAATTTTGGTTTTGTTACTTTACATGCAGCGTAGAATATGTGAAAAAAAGTTGCATTTGTTGCAAAAAGTTGCCCTAGATATTGCTTAATACAGCATAATAAATGTTCTCCCAATTGTTTACTGTTAACTTTTACAGATAAAAATCAACTCTGTATATCGAAAATTGACTGTACCATTGGTTATATATTGTACTTGAAAGCAAAGCTGATTGTGGTTGAACTAAGAGGTTAAAAAATGTTAGAAGTCTCGAGATCTCAGTCCAGAAAAAAATGGCAGTGACGTGTGAATCAATTTTGTAATGACTTTTGCTAATATTGTATCAATGCAAACAAAAAACGATACCCTTTTATACAGAATGTCAATAGAATGTGATATGGAATGATATTAATGGTACTAAAAAAATAATAGTTGTCGTCAGATTGTTTAAAATTGGATAATTTGCTTTTAACAATTCGAATACTTTCCCATGCCATTCTGTCCGTCACAGGTAGCTTCTTATTTGAGAACGGTAACTTATAATACAATTCTCTTTCACAATTTTCCTGCTAGAGTACAAATTTAAATGTGTTTGACGCGTGGAATGCTACTATTTTATGTGTTATTCTCAGAGCACGCCCTACTATGTATTACCCTCAAGGCACACTTATATCGCACTGGAATCTTACTTATAATATGTGCACAGGTGTTTAATTAAATAATCAGTAACATGATTTTGTGTAACGATTGATTCAGATCTGCATTGTAATCATCATAACCTTTGTACCTTATGAAAATGTGAATGTTCTCTATGTATATAAACTTTTAATGTGAAGTGGAAAGTGATATTTTTAATTTGAAAGTTGGCTTAAAATTTCATTTGTTGTTTTACTTGAAGAGGTTTTTAAAATTGAAATTTTAATTTAATAGTTGTCAGGCTTTGTTATAATGATACATATTTTATGATTTTATGTAGTCCTCTTTATCATGTAGCATATGCATAAATTGCATTGATTTGAATTACAAAAATCTAAAACGTAAATTATTTCAATTTATTCACATTGAGGCACAGTAAAACTTAGTTAAATTCCAAATACACGATTTCAACTTTTCACTCAATTCATCCAGAGTATAGTTAAAGCTTAAGTCAATCCGTATTTTCATGATCATATAATTTAGATTAAATTCAATTCAAAGGAGGGTAAAAGTTATAACTATGATACTTTAAATACTTGGAATAACTTTAATTTGCCTAGTTCAAAATTTATTTTTAAACTTCATTAGCGCATTAAAATTTAAATATTTATATTAAAATGCAAATATTTTTGTGTGTGTATACTCAAATAAAAACAATAATCCCTCCATCTGTTCGTTCGATATTAACACTCCTAGAAATACTTTTTACTGTGTAGTTAAATTATTTTCTAAAATATTTTTCAGTAATAATTTAGTAAAAAAAGTAAATGACATTTCTTCATATGAAAGAGATGTTTCTTTAAAATATCCTCAGATTGTACTGTATTCTATATTTCCTTATTAATAGAAAACACATATTAAATTGTATTCCTTTTACATTTCAAAATTTACACGTTGTTTTTCAATTAGTTCAAAAACCCCATTTTAATGACCAATTTGCTGGGGTAGTTAAATTCATAAATTGTTTATTACATACTATTTTATGTTTTAATACATGTAAGATAATGTGCCATATGATAATAAAAGTGTGTGTGTTGTCTTCAATCAAGTGAATCTATTAATATTCTGTGTACATATATTACTAGCCACTGCGTGGCTAGCCCGGCGTTGCTCGTGCCCATGATGTAAGGTATTAATCTGGCGTAAAATTTTCCACAGATTTCAAATCCGTTGAAGATATATTGAATTTAAAAATTATTTATTAAGGAAAATCATATTTTTAGGTATTAATCTAAACTGAAATTTTCCGCAGATTTCAAATCCTTTGAAATTTTTCTCTATCTTTAACGGTCTAGGTTATAGAAAAAAATGAACTCGACTCCAGTTAAAAGATTTATTGTCTGGCTGTAAAAACACTACTCCGCGCAAAATGAAAGCGGAAACGTAAAAAATATCTGAGCTTCTCCGAAGCGATGAAAAAAATTGGCATGGTTCCAAGATCACGTGGGGATAAAAATTCAAGATTAGGGATATTCTTCTTTCGTCCGGACGAAGAACCAAGTAAAGAATAAAACTATTAAATTCATTTAAAAGCTCTTCATCCTAACTTAGTTTCTCAAATAAATATCCAAGAAATATTCTTTTATCAATAAATATGTACATATATGTTTATGGGAAATTTCAAAAAAAATAATGAGACTTGAAATTGTTTATCTTAAATTGCAGTTCTTTGATTATTGCGAAATTTAATCTTAACTTTAAAAAATATAATTTCAGTCTATAGAAACTAATTCTAAGCATGAAAAAAAGAACAATTAATTCCATAAAGCACAATCTTCTAACTTAACAATACAAGCAAATCGGTTGTTATGTATTAAGATTCACACACAGAAGAAATTTCATATTTTTTTTTAAGATAGTCCTAATGTTAATAATTTACAAGTTACAAAATTTGCATTTCTATTTTTTTGAAGTTACATTGTCCCCAAGGTATCAAAAAGTATATTCTGTTTAAATGGTTCTCAAACTTTTGTGTCAAAAAATACAAGTGGGAATGAATTTAACGATTAAAAAAAGAATCTACAAAGAACAAAAGTATAAAAAAGTTTCATTGGTATTCCTATACTCATAGTACATCATATAACCGGTTCAATGAGTCAGCACAGCCGTTTTAAAAAGCAAATTTGTTTGAACAGAGGTGATTTTGTTACGATTACACAATATATAATGATTAGGATTCAAATATTTTTTTGCTTAATGAGCTTCTGAAATGGGAATAAAACTACACAGACATCAAATGGAACATTTGTTTTCCTTTCTATCAGAAGGGTAATCCGATACCAACTAGAACAATGAAGGAAAAATAGCAGACTTATCGAGCATGCACCTGGTCACTAACATTTCCTTTACATGAAATTCCCACCTGGAATCTGTCTAAACACATGATTCACTAAAATTTCTGATCTTAGAGCAGAAAATAATCTCACTCTTGTTTGCTCACGACGAACTGAAAAAGTTTTCTTTTACTTATTCATCTGATCACAATACCTTTTACTATACAGTTCGGGCCGTCTGGAAAATATGAGTGAAATCATGTCTTCTATTTTAATTCAAAGATTCATTGAAAACGAAGATAATAAAAACTTGTATGTGGAAATTTCTAGAATATCTATATATATAATTCTCTTACGTGGCACGCAAAAAAGACGTTATTTGTTTTCGCGTTTTGGCAACATTGTACGATTCTTTGTTTATCCCAAAGCCTCGCGCTTCAATTGAATTTATAGCGTTATCGGATGAAATTTTATTGAAAAAAAAATGAATTTTAGTTGAGCTGTTGCAGTAAATAATAGAAATCAAAGAAAACGGAGGATCTTTTCATAGTCATTTTAAAAAAAAGGCCGTTTCGGGGCAAACTATTATAGTTTAACAAGACGCTTGCATTACAACTTTCGACAACAAACTCAATGAAAAAGCGTGGGTGGCTCGAGTGCTGGGTAAATGTACACACAACCAACATGCTGGGTTTTCAATTTCCAAATCAACGCTCACATTTCGAGTCAAAATTTGCTCAAAGTTTCCATTTGAATTCTGATTCCAGAGGTACTGTAAATATCTTTTCTGAAAAACAGCATAAAATTTAGATTTGAAAAATATTTTTTTGGAATATCATATTTTGTAAACAATTCCTTCTGCTAGGACACATGTCTTCATTGATGCGAGCGAAGCGAGTATAGGTTCGCGCAGCGAACCAATGAGGATTGCGAAGCAATCCTCTGGGGGTTGGCGAGCGTCAGCGAGCAGGGGGCGGGCCCCCTAGTTTCTTGTATTTCTAGAAGCAGTAACATTTGATAAAAATAATGTCGTTTATGGAAGCTGCAGAAATCTAAGTGTTACGATTTGCATGTTTTGTCAATAAGACCTTAATCTAACCCTCCTTCCCCGCGAGTTTTCGTTAGCAATGGTAAAATAACAGACATATAAATAGGAATAATTTTTTTTAATGAAAAAAAGCTTTTTAATACAATAAAACAAATTTTACTTGCAAATCTAATTTTTTTCTGTGTGGTACTGGTATTTACTCTGAACATGTTCTTTACTTAGCGTTGTTTCATCAATTACGTCCAGGTTTAACTGCTTGTGCTTTAAAATTTCATATCACGAATCCATAAAACTTGATTTAAGTATTTTGAGATTTAAAATTTTTTTTCTTTCTTAAAATAAACATATATATTCTTCAAGTCTTACTGAAAAAACATCGATTCTGTAAACAGTTTCCTATCGTAAAGATTTTGATTCGAAAACACCAACACAGTTCCCCGAAAAGATGAGGCCGCTATGAGAGGCATTTTTAGTTGCATGTTTCCTGTACATATTCTGAACGTGACGTCTCTTGGTTTGTTTTCCGAATACGATTTCAGAACATCGCCCATAAAAAGTGCAAAAGAAAATATAAGTTTTTCTTGACAACGCAGTATTTTAATAATTTTCGTATAAATCAAAACCTTTTTTCTATTTCACCATGCCATAAAACAAATTTACCACCTCAAGTTTGTCTTTGTTTTTTCTAAATTCATGTTAAAATACCTGGTTCCTTTAGACATAAAACAAAAAATTATGTAACTTGAACAATTTTCTATGACAATTAAATTAATTAATTTCTTAACAATATTCCAGAAAAGGTCGAGATTTTTTTTATCAAGATCTTATGGAGTATTTGTATGAATAATCAGTTGTTTTCTGTTTTGAAATTGTTTTCGTTTGATTTTTAATTATTTTCCACTGAGCTCAAAACATTGTTTCTAAGAAATTTTTGTCGACCCTGTCATCGAAACAGGATTTGTTCATTTTGAAAAGGGATGACTTAGGGATGGCAATTTTATGTTGATGTTCGAGAATGTTTTAGTCTGGAAAAGGTGGTTTACTTGTTTTGATCTCGGCGACGAGTAAAAAAATCATAAATACATATATTTTCCATGTATCGTCAAGTGCGACAATGTGACCTACTCACAAATATTTCTTTTTGCATTCCCAATGAGATATAAGGTAATTTCCGTTTATACGGCAACAGACAAGTAATAGACTATGTGTATGGAGCAGTTCTCATGGCAGACAGACAGTATGCATTTACATATTACCTACTAGCCACTGCGTGGCCAGCACGGATTTACACGTGACAGTTCCTTTCGTGGGGTCAGGTGTAACCACTGTTCGCTAACCCCCGATGATTGCTACGAATTCCCTTCGCAAATCAATGGGAATTCGTAGCTTATTGGATAACAGCCATCATGGCGTTGCCCATGGTGTTGGTTTGCGAAGGAAATTCGTAGCCTATTGGAATGAATTCTCTGCGAATTACAATTTCATACGCTTCGCATAAACCAAATTACGAATATTATGAACTATTGTTTGCGAAGCAAACCAACACCACGGGCAACGCCGTGATGGCCTCGTTATTGTCAAATTCGGCCGAATTCGAATTGCGAAGAGATCCAATCGGTTTGACGTCACAACCTCTGCGAAAATATAAATATTTAATTGAAAAATTACTTTTTAAAAGAAAAGCAAATGTAAGGTATCTATCTGTTGGAAAATTCTCTGCAGTTTTCAAATCCGTTGAAATTTTTAATCTATCCTTAACGATCGTTTTTCGTTTGATTTTTAATTATTTTCCACTGAGCTCAAAACATTGTTTCTAAGAAATTTTTGTCGACCCTGTCATAGAAACAGGATTTGTTCATTTTGAAAAGGGATGACTTAGGGATGGCAATTTTATGTTGATGTTCGAGAATGTTTTAGTCTGGAAAAGGTGGTTTACTTGTTTTGATCTCGGTGACGAGTAAAAAAATCATAAATACATATATTTTCCATGTATCATCAAGTGCGACAATGTGACCTACTCACAAATATTTCTTTTTGCATTCCCAATGAGATATAAGGTAATTTCCGTTTATACGGCAACAGACAAGTAATAGACTATGTGTATGGAGCAGTTCTCATGGCAGACAGACAGTATGCATTTACATATTACCTACTAGCCACTGCGTGGCCAGCACGGATTTACACGTGACAGTTCCTTTCGTGGGGTCAGGTGTAACCACTGTTCGCTAACCCCCGGTGATTGCTACGAATTCCCTTCGCAAATCAATGGGAATTCGTAGCTTATTGGATAACAGCCATCATGGCGTTGCCCATGGTGTTGGTTTGCGAAGGAAATTCGTAGCCTATTGGAATGAATTCTCTGCGAATTACAATTTCATACGCTTCGCATAAACCAAATTACGAATATTATGAACTATTGTTTGCGAAGCAAACCAACACCACGGGCAACGCCGTGATGGCCTCGTTATTGTCAAATTCGGCCGAATTCGAATTGCGAAGAGATCCAATCGGTGTGACGTCACAACCTCTGCGAAAATATAAATATTTAATTGAAAAATTACTTTTTAAAAGAAAAGCAAATGTAAGGTATCTATCTGATGGAAAATTCTCTGCAGTTTTCAAATCCGTTGAAATTTTTAATCTATCCTTAACGATCCCGATTTTACAAAAAAGAACTAAACAATGCCAGTCAAAATGTTTTTTGTTTGTTTTGCTTTCCTGCGCTGTGCATTGGTTTGAGAGAAGGAAATGAAATCTGTAATTTCTGGAATCAAACGAAGGTCATTCTTTGCATTGTCGATAGTATTGGAAAAAATTTGTTTCAATTTAAAAATTATTCATTTAAAGAAAATCATATTATTAGGCTCAATCTAATGTGAAATTTTCAAATCTATTGAAATTTTTACTCTATCTTTAACGATCCAGGAGATAGAAAAATAACAACATAACTTTGTTAAAACTTCATTTGCTTTTTTAGTCCGCTGATAAATCGTTCCTCCGCAAAATGGAAACGGAAGCGAAAAAAATAAATTTAGAATTTGCCATTTCTTTATGCTGTTGCCATTCCAAAGAAAGCAATAATGATTAAATTCCATTAAATTTATTTTAAAATGTTCTAGATTGAATTTTAAAATTCGGGCTGGACACAAAAATTTCAAAATAATTCGGGCAATTAGTGTGCCAAATTTCATTATTATAATTGCCATAGATTCGTCAGGACACTCGTAATGGATGGCAAGCACTTCCTTTTATAATAGTAGAGATAACTATGATTGACAGATAATAAAAATGTGTTTCTCCGTCAGCAAAAGGTCATAAAATTCATTACTGGAAGAATACAAATGAGCCCTGACACTGCAAAAAAGAAAATATATTTTTTCTTCGTAATGCTTACTGAATGTTTTAAAACTTAATTAACACTGGAAAATGTAACCCTTTTCCCAAATGTCCTTTCTGCATCAGAAAAGTAGATTATTATAAGTTAGATAAATACCACCAAATCAATCACCTTACCAGACGCCATGGCAGAATTCTATTTAGAACTCGGAATGGAATTCTATTCAGATTCAGCGTCGCACATGTGATTATCAATCACGAGTATCTAGCACGATGCGCAAATTATAATTTTGTTTAGTCTACATTCTCTAATTGTTTTTGTTAAACTGAATTTACAGACATGCTGCTTCTGGAAATCGTAAACACGACTACGGCGCTTTGCCTTCTCAGGAACCGTATAAAATGAGCCCTATCCATCCATCCATTGCCAGTTTTTATTATTTCCCATTATTCATAATTATCTGACAGAAATCTCTCTCATGACCAAATCTGGATAATAACTAGCATTGCAGTGACCTACATTGGAAGAATTTAAATAAAGAAATTGAATAAGTATTATGGTATAGTATAATTCAATCAAGAATAGTATATAATAAAAGCCTGCAATTTTATTATTACTGGAATTTACAAAAATGTTGCATGAAAATCTTTGACGAAAACACCACTTTTTTTAATTAATTTTCTTATTTAAAGCGAAGCCAATTGCTATATTGCACGAGTACTTAGATATTTTAGATTCCTTTCACTGAAAGTTTTCAGCAAATAAATGTTACGCAGAAAGAGAGTGCTGCTGTGTGTGTCTACGAATTCGGGAACTTTTATAGCGTCGGTTAAGATGTGACATCTCGTAAGTGCAAAATACCAATTTTACAGGAGCAAAAAACTGTAAAAAATCGAATGCTAGGTATCACTAATATACATTTGATCTGTTAATCTGACCATTACTAGGTCTCACTTCACCGATGCGCCATGTTTTGCGATACTCATGAAACTCACGCGAACTTCGCAAAAAATAGGCCATATTAGCCGACGATAGGAGTTTTAATAATAAAGCAATTTAAACACGTATTTGTCTGTTAAAATGGTACAAATGAGTACAGATTGTTTCCTTGTTCATTTATGGGGAAGTGACATATTTTCGGTTATGATGGCACTTCGAAGAATTTTTTTAATGTGCACCGATGGAAAAAAAATTGACCTAAATTTAGCATTAGAGCTTTTTAAACCCGTTCATTTCCATAAATAATGGCGTTTATTTCGCCTGAATAAGCTGTAATATTTTATATTATTTATTTATGTGTTTTATTCAAATTATTTTGGTTTCGTTTTCGAATTTTTATTCAGTTAGAATATATTTTTATTTGTTCGCATTTTAAATATACGTATCAACTTTCTTTGTTTTTATCATGCTTTTTATTAAAAGAATATCGTTCAATTTTATAAGTTATCATTTGGCCTTCTTGATGGAATAAATTTGTTTTCCAGGCTGTCAACTAATGCTCGAAGTGAGACATTTCATAATAAAATAAACTAAGGACAACAGGAATATACCAAATGAAAGTTGTTTTCCTTATCAAAGAGATTTGCTAATGTATTACATAAACGTTAATCGTTTTTCCTTTTCATACGCCTCTATAAGATGTTTTTTTATGTCAAATTAATTGTAGGTGGTGATAATGTTTTTGAGGCTGAACGTGGCTTCCTGTACATACGTTCATCGTTGGCTTGATTTTCGAATATGGTTTCAGAACTAATCCACTAAAAAATTCCAAGTAATGAATTCCGTATATGTAATTGTTGGTTCATTGATGCCAATTAGATTAAACACCGTGAAACACAAATAGAAGACAACCCACATTTTAAAGAAACCTCGGTATGTATTTTGTTAGAGCATTTGGACAGCAGAAGTAAAATCTTCGCAGGTAGTCTTAGGGTTGACAGATGATAAATATCTGAAAATAGAACTTTTGGTAAAATTATTTTGAAAAAGAGAGGACAAGAAAAGTGAAAATCAAGGGAAGTTTTTTAACTACTTCCGAATGAGTGTTCGATCATTTGAAAAGCTTGCGGGAAAAATTACTAACAAGATTATGTCTCGAATACATGGACCTATACAATTCCATATCCAAATGTACCAACTGCTTAGAATTTCGATTAACAAATGAACTGCAACCAATATAATTTTCTTTTAACTTCATCACAAAAACAAACACGAAAAATTATAATTTAACAATCGGCAGAAATAATACAAATAATACTGACAAACAACACAAGTAAATAATACACCAACAAATAATTATAAATCACCGCATTCTGCACAGCAATCGTAGTTGAGTTATCGACTTCGATTTAATGTTAAAAGGTGGCTAGGTTAGCAACGCGATTTCCTTCCAAACTAAAAAAAGGCTGCGAATCGTAGTTTAATATACACCAGAGTTTGAACTTCCTATTACGTTGATACGTTTTAATAATACGTACGATTTTCGTACAATGTACTAGATCTAGTACATATTTGAATAGCTGTGGTTTACATAAAGATATAATGTAGACCAGGGTCGATAATTTTTGAAACCAAAAAAAATAATAGTAGGATGAAACCCGTTAAAAAAGGACGAAAATATAACAAAAATTAAAGGAAAAATAATTTACTGGCGATCTGAGGTCGGGAAGTGGAAGGGGGTGAGTTTTTAAGGGTAAAAAACGGTGTATCTCAATTTCCGGCAAAACTACAAGTCCTATGGAAAAAAATTAAATGACAAAGTTGTAGGTAATAAAGAGACCTACAACTTTTGTAATTACACTTTTTTCACATAACCTCAAAATTTATGTGAAAAATTCAAATAATCAAGTTTTTGGTTTTTTATTTTTATCTTATGCAAAAAAAAAAATTTCACGAAATTTTGTGAAAACTTACTTTTTTATCTCCTAAAGACACTGTAATTTTTTTTATTTGAAATATTTATTTTTTCACCTTAATTTGACTTAATATCGAAAAAGCACTCTAATTTTCAATTGAAAATTCTCGCGTCAAAATATCAGCTTTTCAAAAAAAGTTGGGGAGTCTTTTTTCGTTGAAATCTCTTCTTTCTGATAATGTAAAAAAATATATACATTACTATGGTAAATGTTCTCAGAAAATGCAAAGAAAAGAAAAAAAAAGAAAATGTGATTGCTGCAATTTTTTTTAGTCAAAAAGTTGATTTATTAAATTCTAATTACATTTATGTCATAGAAAATCTCATAATATCTGAATAGAAATGTAAATCGTACTATTGAATTTAGATACTTTATACTGATTATTATTATTCATAATAATATTTTAAAATGCATTAATCTTCGTATTTATAAATCTTATCTTGAACCCTAATCACTTATCCATTACTTTTTGTCGCTTCGGTGGCATTTCTTCATCGTTAGATTCGACAAACCTTCCCGATTCTAGTAGATCTTCGAAATCTTCAAGACCATCACCGTCTTCGTATCCAATATTATTTTTAGTCTCTATGAAATACCTTTTGATGGGCTAAAATTATCACTAGGTAACTCAGGTATATAAGTTATCTTAAAATAGCAATAAATAAGCATCTATGTTTATAATTTAAAGAATATTCTACAACTTTCTCAAAATATTGTAGATGTCTTATTAAATATTAACTTATTTGGTTGTTAATTATAGTAGTATATTTCGATTGGTATTTTTTTGTTTATCAATGTAACATAGAATCTTACGTTTTTCAAGTAATTAAAGTGTAAATTTTACTAAATAGCTCAAAAATGTACTTAGTGATTAAAAAAAATTCGGATTCGAGTTTTTTTCTTTTCTTTGCATTTTCTGAGAACATTTGCCATAGAAACGTATATATTTTTTTACATTATCAGAAAGAAGAAATTTCAACAAACAAAAAATTCCCCAACTTTTTTTTTAAAGCTGATATTTTGACGTGAGAATTTTCGATTGAAAATTAGGGTGTTTTTTCGTAATTAAGTCAAAATAAGGTGACAAAATAAATATTTCAAATCAAAAAAATTACAGTGTATTAAGGACATAAAAAGGTACGTTTTCACAAAATTTCGTGAAAAAAAAAATTTTTTTTGCATAAGATAAAAATAAAAAACCAAAAACTTGATTATTTGAATTTTTCACATAAATTTTGAGGTTATGTGAAAAAAGTGTAATTACAAAAATTGTAGGTCTCTTTATTACCTACAACTTTGTCATTTAATTTTTTTCCATAGGACTTGTAGTTTTGCCGGAAATTGAGATACACCGTTTTTTACCCTTAAAAACTCATCCCCTTCCACTTCCCGACCTCAGATCGCCCGTAAATTATTTTTCTTTTAATTTTTGTTATATTTTCGTCCTTTTTTAACGGGTTTCATCCTACTATAATTTTTTTTCACTTTTTACCATTTTAAAAATTATCGACCCTGGTCTAGTGGGCAATGTGAATATATTAGTGCTTAAAGTTTGAAATGTGAAATATGTTTTAACGCAATCCGAAATAATGAACAAAGAGAACAAAAAGCGAACATCTGCAAAAAAGAGGACAAAAAAAAGATCCGACTTAAAAAAGAGATAGTGAAAAAATGAAAGAGGACATGTTCTCTTTAAAAGAGATGTTCTGGCAATCTCAGGTAGGCTGATTTGTTTGCTCGCATCTGATTCCCCCCCCCCCCCAACCATGATCTCTACTATTATAAAAGCAAGTGTTTGTCTGTCCGTCTGTAAAGCTAAAGTAAGTCAGCGAAGTAAAGCTGAACAAACATAAAACATGTTGACTGGCATTGTTTAGTTCTTTTTGTAAAATCGAGATCGTTAAAGATAGATTAAAACTTTTAACGGTTTTGAAATCTGCGAAAAATTCTACACCAGATAGATACCGTATACATTTAATTTTCTTTTAATAAATAATTTTTCAAATAAATATTTACATTTTCGCAAAACATTGTGACGTCACGCCGATTGAATCTCTTCGTAAGCAAACCAATACCACGGGCAACGCCGTTAGGCTGTTATCCAATAAGCTACGAATTTCCATTTGGTTTGATTCGTAGCAATCACCGGGGGGTTAGCGAGCAGTTGTCATTCCTGACACCACGAAAAAAACTGTAACAGGCAACGCCGTGCTGTATATAAATAAGGCGATTTATTGCCACGTACTTAAGTGAAACATGTAGATAGATTGGAATACCTAATCCCAAGTTTACTAGGCAAATATTGAAATTCTAGCGTGACAAAAAAATATATAATTGAAAGATAAAATTGAAAAAAAACTTTTTATGTAATCGGCTGGCAATGAAAATTTTAACTTTGAAAGCACGAATTCAAGTTTTTAAAACAGCGAATATAATCTGAGCTGTTATTGGTTTAAAATCAAATCACAATCACGAGATGCATGATCATGCATTTAAATAAAAAAACTTTTAATCTTTTTCACAATTTGATATTTAAGACGGAATACTGCTGTGGAAAATAGTCGCATCATAATAATTTCTTAAATTTACTAAAACATAATTTCGGACATCATCTGTAATCATGGATCCCGCATTTCAATCCAATCCATCAGCTCAACCGAAACCAACCGGCCTTGCTATTCTGAACGCCATTCGCCGTTTGGGAGGGCCCAACGGTTGTACTTCTCCGAGAGCTATCCAGAAATTTCTGTCTGCTGAATATGGAATGGACGGAGCTTTCAAACCTTTTTTGAAGAAAGCCATGGACCGCGACATCCTGAAGACCCTGGAAAACAATCTCAAGATCTCCGAACACGCCAGAAGACGAAGAAGGAGTAAGAGTAAGGGAGGCAAACGCAAAAGCAGAGGCAAAAAAAGGAGGTCCAGCAGGGGCAAAAGTCCGAAATCAAAAGGAAAGGGCAGGAGAAAAAGAGGTAAAAGATCGAAGAAAGGACTTGTTGGACATACTGCAGAAGGTTAGAAGATACTGCAGAAGGCAGACTTCTAAATTAAAACAATTATAGCTATTATGTTTCTGCATGAATCCTAATAAATGAATAGTAACCTTAATAACGGAATTTTATCGGTAATAAAATATTAAAATATATGCCTATATTGTATTGTTTTTTTTGGATTTAGAAGGGCATTTGGATTAAAAGATGGTTTGTGTGAATACACAATGATATGAGTTACGGCAGTTTTGTAATATTTATTAACTTGGATTCGACAGAAATTATTAATCTGGGGCTCATTTTTAACTTTACGCACAGTGCAAGTGAAGGGCAGGTTTCCTAACTCTTAAATTTTCATATCAGCGACAGTGTTAAGACTCAAGAACACGGACCATTGCTGAGAGGCAATAATTACCATTGCCAGTTGGCGATAATTTTGGAATATGGTAACCCATTATAGGTTCGGTATATGCATCGTCACTTGCGGCAAGTGGAAGTTCATTCAATATGGCGGACTATCCAAACGGCCATTTGGCGATGAAAATATTAGCTAATTTAACGAGGGACCAGGAAATTATGATTGCTCATATACTATTTTAAACAACATACAGGAATTTCGATTTTCCAAGAAACTTGATTTGGAGGATAGCGTGTAACGATCTACCGGCAGGTGATTACGAACACAGATAAGTTATAAAAACAGTTGTTCTTGTGTTCTGGTTGCTACTGTTCTTGTAGACGAACATTGATATATGACAGTGCCTTTGTTCTGATACGATCAAGAACATGTAATATTGGTACTGTTCGGGATAAGAACGTGAATAAGGGAAGAAATGTTGTATACTTGAGAGGAGTGAGAAGTGTTTTTGAACCGGAAGGCGCGGCGTATATATCTGAAACTTTGTATTATATTGTAAAAATAAATGTGCGTGTCCAATTTAGATATGCAAGTGTCCCTCTGTTCTTGGCCACTACTACACTAATTGTCTATCAGATTAGACATCGCTCTGACAAGCTGGTTTTGGAAATTAGCCTTTCAAATATAGTTCATGTTCAAGTAATACCTATAAATGTGTATGGAACATTTTATTGCAGCAATGAAAGCCCGATTTTATATCAACACAATTTAATTCAGCTCATATGAGGATACATCCGATGTTGTTTTCAGTGGTCATCATCGTCAGCATACTGTTTTGAAGTTTAAAATTAACTCAAAATGGCGCTAACCTTAATCTCTACTGTTATAAAAGGAAGTGTTTGTTTGCGTGTTTGCATTGTCCTACATCCATAGCCCAAACAGTAATGAGATTAAGCACGCAGGTAGTCCAAATTTTTTCAGTTTGGGGGCGAGCCCGAATTTTAAAATTTAATCTAGAACAAAATGAATTTAAAGGAATTTAATTATTACTGTTTTCCTTAGAATGGCAACAGCATAAGTTATGACCATTCAAAATTTTTTTTTCCGTGTTCCAGTTTCATTTTGCAAGAAGCGATTTTTCAGCGGACGAAAAAAACAAATAAAGTTTTAACTGGAGTTATGTTGTTCTTTTTTTCTGTCTCCTAGATCGTTGAAGATAGAGTAAAAATTGGAAAATTTCACAAAAAATCGATACCTAAAAATAGGATTTTCTTTGAATAAATAATTTTTAAAATGTAACTTTTATATTTTTCCGAATAAGAATTTGTCCTTATCGTCACAGATTCCATTTTCTAACCTCAAACAATTCCAGCCAAGGAAAGCAAACCAAATAAATAAAATTTTGACTGGCATTGTTAGTTCTTTTTTGTAAAATCGGATCGTTAAAGATAGATTAAAAATTTCTTTGTATTTGAAATTTGCGGAAAATTTTACACCAGATAGATACCTTATGCGTTTGATTTTTTTCAATAAATAATTTTTCAGTTGAATATTTTCGCAAGAGATTGTGACGTCACGCCGATTGGATCTCAACGCAATTCGAATTTGGCCGCATTTGACAACGCCGTGATTGCTGTTATCTAATAGGCTACGAATTTGTTGCAATATCCGAGGGTTAGCGAGCAGTGATCACACCTGACCCCTCGAAAAGAACTGTTACGGGCAACGCCGTGCTTGGCTATGCTAGTCTATACTATTATAAAAGGAAGTGTTTGTTTGTCTGTTTCGCGGCCGCAAAATCCTGACGATCTATGGCACTTACAGCAATGGGATTTGGCACACAGGTAGTCCAAAGTTTTTGCAATTTTTGGGTCGTGGCGAATTTTAAAATTCAATTTAAAAGATTTTTAAATGAATTTAATAGTTTTATTCTCCATCGCTTTTTTAAACGCGGAGAACTTTTTCTACCCGTGTGACCTTGCAATCAGGGTTTGGAACCATGCCAAGTTTTTTTCATCCGCAGAACGGGGGGAAATTTTTTTTTCATTTCCGCTTTGATTTTGAACGGACGAATAAATTTCCAGCCAGACGATAAATCTTTTAACTGAAGTCAGTTCTTTGTTCTGTCTCCTAGACCGTTAAAGATAGAGTAAAAATTTCAACGGATTTGAAATCTGCGGAAAATTTCAGTATAGATTGATACCTAAAAATATCACTTTTTTTAAATAAATAATTTTTAATTGAATATATCTTCAATGGATTAGAAATCTGGGGGAAATTTTACATCAGATTAATACCTTACGCCACGGGCACGGGCAACGCCGGTCTAGCCAGGCAGTGGCTAGTAAAACCTATTTTTAACCTTTAAAAGGCATTGCGCTAAAAAAAGAATGAAAAAAGTTTTCGATGAACATCGTTGAAGAATGTGTTTTGCACACAACAAATATTTAGTACCTTTTGAAAGGATTTTAGTTGACTTAACGCCTCACTGGAGCAATACGACATATTGGTGACGGTCCTGGATCCATCTAGGGATGCGACATCGATGTTTTAGAAAAATTCATCGATGTATTGGAACCGCTGTTTTTTTAACATCGATGTTTATACTTGTCGATGTTTTTATTATGTTTTTTTGTTGTCAATGTTTTATTTTTAAATGAAAAAGTACCATTATAAACCCCCTCAAGTCCTGCAGTCGGCCTCATAGTGGCGAGGGGGTGCCCCTGGGCGGAACGGGCGAAGTACGTCGGGAGAATTTTCTCCTGGTAGGGTCACCCAAGGCGTGAAGGCCGTTCCATTATGCTCAGCTAACGGCTGCAGGCGTACTCAGAGGTCAAGTCAGTCTTCTGCCCTAGTGGTTCCTCTAAACAAAAAGAAGCTGCAAATCACCCTTAGCCAGATGGACCAGTCGTATTATGATTCTCATACTGCATCGTCCGTCTCGCAGGATAATCCGGGACGCGTTCGGGATTTAGGCAGAGGGTCTCGTTCGAAAAGTAGGTTACAGTCTCCCCACAATTATAATAACTCTACAAAGAATCTTCGTATCATCCAGTGTAATATCAATGGTCTTAGTACTCCTGCAACTAGGCTTAAACTTGATCAGATTTTAGATTTGGCAGACAAATACCGAGTAGATGTAATAGCACTCCAAGAAACTAAGCTCGGAGAGACGCGGCAGTTCAGTGTCAAGGGATATAGTGTACTACGAAAAAATAGAACTGCGGGAGGTGGTGGCCTTATGTTCCTTGCGAGAAATGTGCATTTTAAAACCATTCCCGACGCCATCGAGCCATCAGGTGCCTTGGAATATCAGGGATTGAGGATTCTCTCCAAGGATCGTAATATAGACATTATAAATACCTACCACCCTCCCAATAATTTAGGACTTCCGACGGATATGATTGAAGGTTTTCTTGGAGACAACACACTTGTTCTCGGAGACCTAAATGCAAAACATGCTGAGTGGGGATCCCCTACCACTAACAATAGAGGGACTGAGCTTGTAAATTTGGCAAATGACAAAGCTTTTCTTTTTCTAAATGATGGATGCCATACCTATCACTCGCATAGTTATAATTCGACTGACGCTCTAGATATCTCTATGATCAGTCCCGGCTTGTTTCCTTATTCATCATGGAGAGTTCTAGCCGAGGTGGGAAGTGACCACCTTCCAATACTTATCGAAATCGACTTTAAAGTGAACTACCATGGAGATAGTAGGCTCCGCTGGAACTTTCGTAGAGCCGATTGGTCTTTATTTGAAAAATTGTCAGAGGAGATGTTCGCTCAGAGCTCTCCATCAGAGGACCTGGAGAGAGAATGGTCTGGCCTTAAGTTCATAATGAAAAAAGTCGCAAAGGCCTCCATTCCTCGTGGAAAGTGTAAAGGGAAGAAGCGTTTATTTATTCACGCGAGCGACCCCGTCCAATCGCTCATCCAAAGGAGATCGGAACTTCATGGGGAGGTAGCTCTGAGTTCTCGTATGGACAAAAAGATTGAACTAAACAAATTAAATGCTGAAATCAAAAGACGCTATGTTGAGATAAAGCGTACTAACTGGCAGGACACATGTAGAAACTTAGACCACAGAACCCCAGATTCAAGGCTGTGGAAATTGACAAAATGTCTTGATAAAATGCCGGTCAATAATGAAGATACCAACACTATCGTTGGGGATGACGGTTCAACTGCTGTAAACGACCAAGAGGCAGCCGAGACTTTGGCCAAGCATTATGCTAAGGCGAGCAGAGTGACTTTCAGTAGATCGGACAAAAGGCTGTCCAGAATTACAAGAAACCTAGTGAAATCCTGCCGAGATTTGAGGACAGAGAACCCTTTATTTGATGATGATTTCACAGCAGATGAACTATCTTACGCTCTTCAACACCAAAATCTGACCAAGTCACCAGGTCCGGATGGAATTCATGGTCAATTCCTAAGCCATCTGGGTTTTCTAGGCAAAAGTAGGCTGCTTCATCTCTTCAATTTGTCTTGGTCAACTGGGAAACTTCCAAGGCAATGGAAATCGGCCATAGTCATCCCCATTCGTAAACCCAACAAGAAAGCCAGTTCTGTTGACAGTTACCGTCCAATCTCTCTCACCTGTATTATATGTAAACTTATAGAAAGGATAATTTTGAGAAGATTGACACACCACCTTTTGTCAAATAACTTGATTCCACCAGAGCAATATGCGTTTAGAAGAGGCCATAGCACAATGGACCAGATTCTGTTCTTCAGTCAAAGTGTTAGAGATGCCCAAAATTGCAAACCCACAAAACATACTTTGGCGGTTTTTCTAGATCTATCTAAGGCATTTGACAGGGTTTGGAAGTATAAATTACTTAACAAGTGTTACAATGACTTTAAAATCAAAGGTAGAGCTCTCCCATGGATCTCAAACTTTCTAAATCACAGAAATTTTTGCGTAAACTTTCAAAATAAGCAATCAGGATTTTACAGGTTGTATCAGGGAATCCCTCAGGGTTCCGTACTCAGTCCTACCCTGTTTTCCATGTTTATTGCAGGAATTGAAAAAATTGTATCACCATGCCAGATTGGCATCTTTGCAGATGACATTGTGTTGTGGTCTAGTGGTTCAGACATAGGAAAACTGGAATCTAATCTAAACGGATCCTTAGAAGCTGTCCGTGATTTCTCAAACTCTCACAGGTTAAACTTCAATCCCTCAAAATCAGTTAGTAGCTTCTTCACCACTAATAGACACCTCTACAATTATTCTCCTGCAGTGTACTTTTCTAATCAGTTACTGGACTGTGACAAATATCCAATTTACTTGGGTTTTACATTGGATCCTGAGATAAACTGTAGGAAACATATAGAGAAAATAGCAGATAAAGCTAGAAAGCGTCTACAGATTTTGAAGTATATTTCAGGTAGAGACTGGGGAGCTGATGCTTCCACTCTCAGACTTACTTTTTGTTCCCTCGTGCGTCCCATTCTTGAGTATGGTTACCAGGTATTTCAAACGGCTTCTGCTTCTAACTTAAAGATCTTGGACAGAGTACAATTGAGTGCAGCAAGAATAATCACTGGGTTAAGGAATAGCTGCCCTAGTGAAGTGGTCCTATACGAAGCTGACATTTTACCTCTGACTACGAGATATAGGATTGGTTCTTTTAAATATTTTAATAAATTGTCAAGTCTTGGTGATTTTAACAGGACTGCTGAATTCACTTTGAAGTGGAGGAGTAATCAGCGTTTAAAGAGAGACACCCCGATGGAATTTGTGAGGAAGGAGGGTTTTATTGATTTTGAGGTTATTCCTTCGACCACTTTTAACTGCTTGCCTCCGACGGTGTCCCTTGAGAATGTCAGTTTTAATGATGAACTGAAGACTCATGCCAATAAACAGACGGATCACCCAGACCTTTTGAAACAGTTGGCCCTGGAGGTTGTCAATAGCATCCCTTCTGATGCATTGGTCATCTATACGGACGGTAGCAAACTTGAAGACGGTAGAACCGGGAGTGGTGTTTTCATCAACAGCGCTGAGGACAAGGTCAAATGCAGCATCCGAAACCCTGACCATTGTTCAGTCTTTAGATCGGAGATCATAGCAATTGGTGCAGCCCTTAATTATGCACAGTCCACTGATAAAAATTGTATTTGGATTTTGACTGATAGTAGGAGTGCTATACAGTATTTCAAAAATTGGCCACAAATTTTTGACATCCCAGACCAGGATATTCTGAAGCTTCTCTGCGAGATTGGCCTGAAAACACCAATAAGCCTCCAATGGATTCCATCGCATATCGGGGTGTATGGAAACGAGACAGCCGATGTACTCGCCAAGAATGGCTGTGATCTCCCTATGGACTGTTTGAATCGCCTCACTCCCACTGAGGTCCACTCCCTGGGAAAACAACGTTTGCTTTCCTTGTGGCGCCGTACGCCATCCCACCATTGGTATGCTGGCAATCACCCTGGACTCTCAATCACATGCTGTGGCCCTCGGCCTTTTCAATCGGCCATGGCCAGATTTCGAAGTGGCCATCTTAAAAGTATCAAATTTCAGAACGGGGAGAGAATTTTCCCTCCTTGTTCCTGTTCCCTACCTGCCAGTCCTGATCACCTTCTTCTCTGTCTTGGCGCTTCATATAAGCAGCTGTTGGTTGATCAGGACTTTTTGCAGGTATATGGGGATCTGGCACGACGGGGCCTTCTGGACCTGGTGTAGGCTTTCCTACACCAGGGGGATGTGCAACAACAACAACCATTATAAAAATTAAAAAAATAACCAAGTAGCATAATTTTCATAATCAGTCGATGTATTTAACATCAATGTATTACAGACGATGTTTTTTTAACATCGATGTCTATACTTGTCGATGTTTTATTTTTAAAGTAGGGAGTCGACATCGATGTCGATGTTTTCAGAACACCGATGTTTTATAACATCACCATCGATCGTATTTACCATCGATTTATTGGAGCCGATGTTTGTTTCACATCGATGTTTTAATATTGTCGACGGTTTATTTTTTGATGAAAAAAGTACCATATTAAAAATTAAGAATAATAACCGTGCAACTAAGTATTTGTCAGTGATGGCAACATCCGTCTCATCAGAAAGAGTTTTTTCCCTAAAGCTTTGGTTTCCTAAGAAAGTGGAGCCGTTATATAACAGCCGTGATACGTCATGATGCCGCGGGCATAACTAATCTAGAGGTGTCAACTTTTAGGCCGTCTAAACAAAAATCTAGAGGTGTCAACTTAGACGGACAGAATACGTTGGAGAATGGGCAACACAGACGGCTGTCCTGGTTTATTTTATTCGAGAAACAAAACAAAGTGGTTTTTTTTATTCTCTAGTTTAAAGTTTCTAACTTCGGGATCGTTGAAGGTAGAGTGAAAATTTCAACAGATTTCCAATCAGTGTAAATTTCTACGCCTGATCGATATCAAAAACAGTTTTATTATTCAATTATTTACCATTTGATTATTTAATTATTTATTAAATAATTAATTATTTATTTAAAGAAAATCACATATAAGGTATCGATCTAGGGTCAAATTTTCCGCAGATTTCAAATCCGTTGAAATTTTCATTCTGTGTTTAACGATCCCGATTTTACAAAAACGAATTAATCAATGGCAGTCAGAAATGTTTATTTATTTCGCTCCTCTTGGTTCGAATCGTTTGGAGCAGGAAACGAAATCTGGCCGCTACAAGAGAAAAAACGTTACCCAACTGTTTGAGACCGCTATGACGACAGTCATGGAAATGGCGGCTCCGATGATTTTCGTTAAGCTCACAAACAACGCTCTCTAGGAAACCAACACCATGTGTTAGTATAAACAACGTTTTAGTGACGTCACCCACCGATACATCACGGCCGCTAGATCACGGCTACGCTTTCTTAAGCTTCGGTTTCCTAAGGAATTTCGGATTTGAAATCTGCGGAAAATTTGACACCAGATCGATACCTTAAATCTGATTTTCTTTAAATAAATAATTAATTATTTAATAAATAATTAAATAATCAAATGGTAAACAATTGAATACTAAAACTGTTTTTGATAACGATCTGGCGTAGAAATTTACGCTGATTTGAAATCTGTTGAAATTTTCACTCTACCTTCACCGATCCCGAAGTTAGAAAGTTTAAACTAGAGAATAAAAAACCACTTTGTTTTGTTTCTCGAATAAAATAAACCACGACAGCCGTCTGTGTTGCCCATTCTCCAACGTAATCTGTCCGTCTAAGTTGACATGTCAGTATTTTTGTTTAGACGGCCGTCTAGTTATGCCCGCGGCATCATGACGTCTCACGGCTGTTAGATAACGGCTCGACTTTCTTAGGAAACCAAAGCTTTAGGAAACCGAAGCTTAACTGGTGGGATAGTCAGTGAAAAAAGACAACAGAGGCTACGACCTATTTAATCTGCATCTCCTCGCATATACGACGGTCTTCTTTGGTTTACCGAGATTTGAACGCGTAACCCTCCGGTTGCAAATCCGCTACTCTTCCAACAGGGCTACCGTCACCCATTTAAAGGGGGAGTGTGACGCCCTGTATTCCCACCTCGCACGTAGAACACTCATTGACTTCAAGCTAGTAAATGAGAGAAAATTAAAACTTTCGTCTTAACATCTCTCCATATTAAAAAAAAGTAACCGACGCCGCAGGATTGAAAACTGTGTTGTTTAGCTCGATTCTTAGACGGTTTCCCGAGAAAGTACTGATCGGAAAAAAACGAAATTAACATGGTTTGTTCTTCGTCGTATTCCCTGGGCAATTATTAAAAAAAAAATTCCGATGCGGCTATTAGTTTAGGGTTTATTAAGTGTGAGAATTGAAGAAGCGAAATTTCTTCCTCGAGTGAGCAAAACACATACTCGGGTTGGCGAGCGTAAGCTAGCAGGGGGCGAAGCCCCCTAGTACCATAAATATTAAAAAAACCTTTAAACATTTTCACAGCCGATGAGACCTTATACGTGACACCGCTTTTTGGTAGGATTACTAAGTGTTGCAATACCTAACTAAATTTTTTACTACAGTTTTATATTCTTGAATAACTCATTCAAATCAAGGTTCATTCAGCATACCTGGAAAGGAATCTTATCACCTATTTGCCTATTACAGCTTCATCGACACTTGATTTAAACTAAGTTTTTCTAACTCATTAACTCCTACCATTCTAACCTTTCCGTCTAATTTTTTAAAGATATTCAGATTTTGTCCTAATTCGGACAGTTTTTCTTAACTACTCGATTGTTTTTCGTGGAAATTATATGAAATTTGATTTTTAGCGTTCTCTCGCAGTTTTTATTATGCTTCATTTGTGTGAAGAAGCTTTAGAGCGTATTTGAGATGAAGTATCAGGAAAGATGAGACTAAACACAGAACATTTTATTTTTAAAATGCGTGTGACATTCAAACTACAGTGGCGAAAGTTCCCATGCCAAGGTCGGAGTGCTAAAAGTTAACTTCTGATTTTAGGTTGCGGAGTCACGTTTAAATATTTCAACAATAAATCTTTCGCTTGTTTTTTTTCCTTTTTGCTTCTAAAATAACCTTCAAACTTCTACACTGAAGCTGTTTGTGTTTTTTAAGCTTTTTTATTTTTTGGATTAGGGTGACATATTTATACTCTGCGTTAACACTTTCAAATCCGAATGACGAGTGTTATAAAAACTTCACTGAATTTTCCTGGAATACAGAATATACAGGGAAGTTATTGCCGAAACTGTCTAGTTTAGAGTTGTCTTTCTGGCTTCGTAAGGCATTTTACTCGGAGTATCGTAAAAATAAATTACTAATTAAAGAATGAAATGTTAAAATTACATTCTTGCTGCACATCGCATAATATATCTTCTGTTTTCTCACACTAATTTAGAAAAACAAATTCAAGCCAGATTTTTTTAACATTAAAGGATGGTTTAATGAATATATCAAACAATTCTGACGTGTCATATGATGATCGTGTTTTAAATAACTGTGCCTTCTGTAAAATAAAAACGATGAAATTTCTGTTAATAGTTGTGTGCTATCCTTATAAAACACGAAAGCAATTAAAAATGAACACAATATTCATTTTCTATGAGAACCGGAATACAATGATATAATCTTCTCTACTATAATAAAATGAAGTGTTTGTCTGTCTGTCTGGATTGTCCTGACGAAACTATGGTGATTTATAATGGGATTTGGTACACAGGTAGTCCAAATTTTTCGCAATTTTTCTACGGCGCCCAAATTTAAAAAATTCAATATAGAACATTTTAAAATTAATTTATTGGAAGTTAATTAGTATTGTTTTCTTCAGAATGGCAACACCATAAAGACATGACAGATTCCAAAAAAAATTTTCATTTTGCGGAAGAACGAGTTTTTAGCAGGCTTCGCCATACGCGCGGTGAAACGTTTCATGTGAACGTGGCCTAGTAATAAAGACATTCGATTACTGAACCTTGTATCCTTGAGATACACGGTAACGTTATTTTGTTGACTGCAAGTCCATCAGCAGGGAGGGAAGCTGCTTGATTCCACCTATCTTACTAGCAGGAGGGGTGCCAAATGTCAGTTTAGTTTTCGTTCTTACCTCTAATATTAAAAAAGGAAGTGTTTGTTTGTCTGTTTGGAGCCTCAAAATCCTGACGATTCTATGGCAGTGGTCCCCAACCCCCGGGCCGCGGACCGGTCCGTGGATCAAATGGAACCGGGCCGACCAAGAAACTTTAAATTATATCCATTTTATTTACTGTGGTGTATTTATCTCCGGTTTGTGCGGTTCTTATCTATGAAATGTCCACTCAAATTAGGAGGCAGTAAATCAGAACTTGAAATGTGTTCTGTTACTAGAGCTTCAATTATGATTTATGAATTCTGTATGTCTATATTTTATAATTTTGACAACTGTTTTCATGTTGACAGACAAAGTAGCTGCATTTATAGCCAAACTGAAGTTGTGGGGACGGCGTGTGAACAGAGGCATTTTGGACATGTTTCAGACATAGCGGGGATTATAGGCGAGACTGAGACTAAACATTCATTCTCACAGTTGGTGCACGATCACGTGTCTTTGCTTTTAAAAGAGTTCGAGCGCTACTTCCCAACCACAAAAGACCCACGAACTAGTAAGGAATGGATCCGCGACCCATTTGTCAACAAATCGGGCGAATATAGCCTATCTGTGCAAGAAGAAGACCAACTGCTGGAGATTGCAAATGAAGGCGGTCTTAAAACTACGTTCGAGTCAAAAACTCTGCCAGTGTTCTGGATTCAAGTCACGGCGGAATAACCCTGAGATTGCCACCACAGCACTTAAATCCCTATTGCCATTTCCGACAACCTATCTGTGTGAAGCGGGGATTTCTGCAGTGACAGCAACCATAACAAAACAACGGAATAAACTGGACACAAGCAACACACTTCGGTTGTCATTGTGTCCTATTACCAGATAAAACCGTCTCGTTGCAAAGGAACAAGCTTAGGGTTCTCATTGATTTAGCGTCCTAGCGAGTTAAAATGTTAAATCACTTTATATTCATTTTTTGGTGTAACTGTATTTTATTTTGAAGGCATGTTTAAAATGTTTAAATACAATTAAATTAAAATTATTACATCAAAACAATCTAAAATGTAAACTTTAATAAAAGTGTAAATGTTTAGATGAGAGTAACTACGTAAATGGTTACGTACAATTAGCAGTTTTTGCTCGTAATAAAGCAGGCAATATAATGAAAGAAGAGCTAATCAAACTTATAACGATGACAGTGAAGTGTACCGGTCTTGATATTTTTAAGAATTTGAAATTGCATCTAAAGAGATGGATTTTGACCTGCAGAAAAATGTTTCTGCTACAACGGACGGTGCACCCAATATTGTTTGGGGAAAATATTGGGTTTATCCAGTTCCTTAAGCAAAATATTACACGTCCTCTGATTGAATTTCATTGTTTAATACACCAGCAAGTTCTATGTGCGAAGCAAGGTTTAAAAACATTTTCCAATGTAATGCCAGTTCTAATAAAAGTCATCAACTTTGTAAACTCAAGAGGACATAAATTAATATAACGACAATTGCACAGTTATTAGAGGAAGTTACGTGCCAGTATTCAGGGATTTTGACATACAATGTTCGTTGGCTCGGTTCCGGTCAAATTCTTAATTTCTTCTAATAAAATGACAAACTGATTAAGCTCTTTTTTTTTTGAATAAAAAAAAACAATAATTTTGACGAATTTTCAAACATAGATTAATTAAATGATTTGATGTTTTTATGTGACACAACACTCAGCATTTTAATGAACTGAATAAAAAACTTCAAGGAAATGGACAAATTGTTTTAATGATGTTTGAGAATATTAGGATATTTATGACGAAACTTGACATCTTTACTAGAGATTTGGAAACGAAAATCATGAAATATTTTCCTCAATTACAAAAACATTTTCGAAACAATAACAATCGAAAATACGCTTGACGCTCAAGAAAATGCAATCTGGAAATATTTAATGAATATACAGAAATAAAACAAGAAACCCCCCCCCCTCTCGTTTGAGGAAAGATTTAATCAATTTAAAAGTATGGAAAATACATTTCACTTTATTTTATTATATCCATACAAAACGAAATTAGAAACAGTGGAGTTACGAATTTAAGTGGCTTGGTATCCATGATTTAGAAATGGAATTAATTGAATTTCAAACAGCATAGTTTGGAAAAATAAATTTGATAACTTGATTTCCGAAGTAGAAAGGAAAATGTCTGAAATTAATGCAAATTGTAATGATCCTACACTAAAAATTGAAAATATTATATTAAACGTATGGGATTCTTTACCAAATAATTTTATATCAGTGAAGAAACTTGGCAAATGCTCTTTTAATTATGTTTGGATCCACATAATTCCTTAAAAAATATTTTCTTCGATGAATTTTGTAAAGTCTACCAATAGAAATAAACTTGGAAATGAATTGACTACAAATGGGCGTTGAACTAATGAATACTGAATATGAACCTCATGTTAAGAAATTAGCTGACAAAAAACAACATATTTCTCTCATTAAATACACTTTAATTTGGGCATGATTTCTTCCCTTTTATATCGATATTTTGCTCTTCACTTGCAAAAGTAAAAGTTGTAAAACAAGAAGGAATCGTTAACTTTTTAAAGGATTAAAAAATTGAGAATCCAAAAAAGCAGTTTTTTACCATGCTCCCTTCCCCCTTTCCAAATGACCCACGAGCCTATTTCACGATTTTACTAAAAAAAATAATGAACAAAATTTGACCAACTTCTTAAAAAGGTTCGCCGTCTCTGACATAGAGAGAAAGAACGTTCTTTTTCTGTTACACTTTTAACTTGAAGTGATTTGTTAGCGTAACTCAGAATCTGAATTCAGCTATTCTACCAAACTGTTCTTTGTTTCGAGAAGGGTCCTTGTCTACCAAGATAGATTTGTATAAAAAAAATCGAATAAAATACAAAAATAATAATGCTGTTGGGAATTTAAAAATAAAGAAGGATTCTGTCAAAAAAGTTACCAGGTGCATAAAAACGTAAAGATAATTTTTTTTTTTTTTTTTTTTTTTAAAGAATACATAAGAAAAATTCTGTAAGAAACTATCCTTAGAATTTAGGGACAAGACGGGAGTCTACAACGATAAGAGGGAATCTTTTGGAAATGCTATTTAAAAATGTGTTTTGGTTGAATGTTTCTCGTTTGTTTCCAAAACGATAAGAAAGATACTAATATTCTCGTTTCTGCTCTATCAGCAAAAAAATATATGCATCTGATAATTATTGCTGCACAATTTTACGACCCCTGCTCCTTTCCTTCCCCCTCCTCCACAGATTCTATCTCTGAGTTCACCGAGTAACTCTTGAAGCAGCTGTCCTTATTCATTGGTTTATTCCACTCAAGGTTAGTGACGCCGACGTGGCATGTTTAGCAAACAAAACGGAAGTCTTATCACGAGGACGAACTCAAACAGATGCTTCTGCGAGTTTCCGTATTTTATTTAGTTACATTATTCCGCTACTGAGCAGCGCGAGTACGACTACTGTTCATTTTCGCTCAACTTGTATTTACTGAAAGCTTTTGATTCCGATTTTACGAATTTATCATAACATCTGAATAGAATTATGGCTGAAACGGAAGAAAAGCAAGCCCCCACAACTATCGACAACAACGTTCTGGACAGAACGGTGTTTGTTGAGAACCTTCGAACCTCTGTGGAAAAGTTGGCTAAAATTCTAAAGCCCCTGTATGCAGAGAAATTTGGAGAAACGGCCATCGTGGCTCTCATTCGGAAGAGAGATGGCTACGAGATTACTTTCTCGACAGTTGATGCGGCCAGAGATTGCATCGACAATGGCTTCAAGGTGGACAATCGCCAGTACGATGGAGTCAGCCTGTCCAACTCCGATCTCCTGGTCAATGTGAATCCGGTTCCAGCGTACGTGGACGACGCATCCATCGTCAAGAAACTAAGTGACATGGGCTGCGTTGTGGTTGGCGACATCAAGCGTGCCCAGATCGATGGTATCGAAACTGGACGAAGGAAGGTGATAGTTCGATTGCCAGCCACCATAAGGTCCTTGCCAAGAGCCATAATTGTCAAGGCCGGCAATGGCAGGGACGAGAGATTGGAGGTGTTCCACCGCAATCAACGAATCAGGAAGAATACGCGATAGGTGCTGCCTCCGTGTTTAGTATTGATTTTCAAAATCATTGTTTTAATTTGTTGCGATTGATGCTCCTTAAGCACTGGTGAGTTTTTGTCAATTTATTCAAGAACTTGACCGGTTTCTACGATACTGCGTCCGTTACAGCTAGAATGCAGATGAAAACTTTTTGATTACGATAGGCTTCGTGGTGTTGCCTTCGTCCTAAAAGTGCAGGTCACAGTTCTGGTAGTGTAAGATTTTTAAATTCTAGTCCAGTTAATTTTAAATTTATATAGTTTTCTGTTCAACTTAAACGATAATTTTAAGTAATGTGATGCATTACATTAACTTTTTCTTCAGCTGTATGATTTTTTTTATCGATATCAACTATTTTATTTTCCAGCTATTTTAAAAGGTAATAGTAATTGATAGTGGAACGGTGCTGCCAAAAGAGAGGCGTCTGTTTTAATTTTGTTGCTCAATTTTTTTAGAGTATTTTTACAATTTTTTACAATGTGTTTTTACTGTTGATACTATTTTTATGTTTGAGAGATAACTAACAATGTAGGTGTGTAAATGCTAATTAATATTTTATTTAGAATGATTATATATTGAAAACGGAATCTTTTTTGTTTTATAGATTAAATTCTCTTCAGTCTTTTATAGCATAACCACTAATTTTTGTATTATAATTGATGACAAAAAAAAAATTGTTAATAATAAAAGGTAGAATAGTGTACGTGTTGGAAATCAATATTTATGATTATATTACTCACTACTACAATATCTATAATATCATTAGATTCCTACGTTATCTAGATCTGTAAAAGTTCTTTGTAACTTTCACTTGTATATTAATATCTGGATATTATTTACGGTTGATGATTATCTACTAAATATTTCAATACTTCAAATTTATTACCTGTGTGAAACAAAAGTGAATCGTTATTAGTTGTGTTACTCCTTAGGAAGAACATGCTTTTCTTTATTCATTTCGCAAAACATCATTCATATTTTTTAACAATGTTAATAACTTTGACTGTGGAATTTATTTGGAACTAGAAAAGGACTCGTTAATAAGCCATACGGTTCAATGCTTAACGTGTTTCTCTACATTTATATATCGTTCATTTCTTTATCAATAAGAGTTTTAAGTCAAATCCTTCAAACGTTTTGATTACCATGTTCATCTTATATAAAATAATTCTGCTTCCAATATATTGTCACTTCATACGGATAATTTACCAAGTTACTTTTACTTTTGGTTGTTAACTTTTGGTTGTGATATCTCATTTTATTTGCATCTAAAATGTCACTGTCCGCCTACATTGTTCTATATCTATTTTTTTAATACCTACATACAATCTGTCGTTACACCACAAGAGTTTAATTTTAGTGTGAAAGTTGTTATTCCTCCGATTTATTTTATCAAACTCTTTACAGTATACTCTTTACAGAAATAGTACTTTAAAGTCAGGCTGTATTTATCACTTTAATTTCTTTTATTAAAAATTGTACGAAACTTAATATTTAAGTCAGTAAAGGAGTTTTCTTTTTCTTGTATTCGAGCTTTCAATTCTTATTTGCTTCTGTTTTGTCATTCATTTGAAAGTGTTTATAACAATTTTAATATTCACATTGTATTTACTTAATAACAGCTTTCACCTGAAACTTACCTTTTGGTTCAGGTTTTCTTAGCAATTGGATCATCTAAATGCAGTGGAACAATTTTTTCTTAGATTTGATAATTTTGCTAAACATATTCTAATTAGATAATATGAAAAATATTTGATGAAATCTTAATTGGGTATATATTTCCATATAAACATGACCAAATTGTTCCATTTTGTAAATAAAAAAAAAGCATTCGAAATTTGTATCGGAACACTTGCGTTCCTTTGAATCGAGAAAAACTGCTCTTGTTGGGACAATATTTTTTGTGTACAAATTTTTTAAGTATTATTAAATACTTCATTATAAATGTTGCATTTTTGCTCATCATTCGCAACAAAGTCACTGACTTGAAAATCAGCTGCTATGTTGGATCTGGTTTGGATGCCAACTGAACATGGCTTATGGAACTCACTCTTCGAATATCGGTTTCTGATTCTGAATATTGTGGCAATTAATAGGTTTAAGTTACCTATAGGCTATTCTTAGGCCAGATATTATGGCATTTAACAATGCCAGATCTTGAGAAAGGGCATTTAATAATACCCAGCTATATAAAAGCAGCAGATGTAGTTGCATATTTGGTGATATATGATGTGCTAAATGCGCACTGGATTTAACATGTATAACTAAATCAATAAAGTTTTTAATTCTGTTACCCCTTTCTACATTTGTTTGTGTTAATTTTTTAATTATATTTTACTTTCAGATTTTAGAATATGAATTGGTAATTAGTCGTGAATGAAAAGAAATTTAGAAGACATGCTCTATTTTCTCCTATTTTTTGCATGTTCAACATTGCTTATTTCCGGCTTTACTCTGTATTGCATTCATCAAGATTATTTCAAACACCTAATTGGAGTCCAATTAATTTTTTGTGTTAAAATCATCGCAATAATTGTGTAAAAACGTGTACCACTTTATTGCTTTTAATTTATTTGGGATCTTTAATATCGAATACACTGTCCAATTAAATCTGATAAAAACTAAATGCTTTACAAAACATTTAAAATTGATATTAATTGATTATTAATTTAATAATAATAATCAAACTCGCGTGTTAAGGTCTTTGTATATCAAGACTTGTGTATGATTGCGCTGGTTTAGATAAAATATTTTTTTATAGAGTAGCAGTTTACATACATAATATTGTAAATTAAATTGAAAGTGACAACTCTTTAACTATTATTAATAGAAAATGCAAAAATTTATTTACATTTTAATGAAATTTTAAGACAAAATTTAGACTACTTTTAGAATCGCTCAATTGACCTATCACACTGATAAGCAAAGTAGTAGACCTACGGAATTTAAAATAGTTTATACGTGAATTCTGTTATTAATATTTAGGATAGGTGAAAACTTTTCCTAACACAATACCTACGGCTACTTTTTAAGCTATTATAGCCTCAAAATCAAAACATGAAAAACGTATATACTATGAAACTTGGATTAATAGAAGTAAAACAACCCACCCCATCCATTGCATATGAACGAATATTAAAAATGCACGTTTACGAATTGGAAGTACACTGAACATTCGTGTATTTTATTTTACAGAAATCTACAATTTTATACAACAAAATGCTTCATACGAATTTGTATAGTTTCATTCAAAAATCTAATTTTGGTGTTTAGCCTTACCATATTCTTTAATTTGAAAATAGGAAATAATTTTCTTATCTAAAACAATGAGGTTTTAGTCGTTATGGTTGTTACACTACCTTAAAATGTTCAAATATAAAACAAAAATTAAGCTTTCACAAGGTGTGTACTGGTCCCGAAAATTTATATCCTCTTTATTATCAGAAAAAAGTCCATTTATGGATAGAAGAAGAAAAAATAAAGGCGAAAACAAAAGGTAGCTGCAGCTGAACTTAAACAGGTGAAAATAAAAAAATTGTAAGTAATGCAAACTGAAAGGAAAATGAAAATGGTGTAACTCCCCCAATCCAATCACATTCGGAGACAGATTTTTAAATACACAAATTGACATATAATTTTTTTACCAACTTCATTTGATGCATAAAAATAAAAAATTTACATTGCGAAATATTTGTGAAGTAATTGTTGTTTTTCTCAATTTTTTTTTTAAATTTCAAGCATTTAGAAAACAAAAATAATGAATATAATATAGAGTATTTGGTTTAATGTTCATCTACTTTGACATGATTTATGGTTTGTTTTTATGTTTAAAATTTTATTTAAAAAATAGCTTATCAAAGCTGACATTTGATACTCGAGCCCTCTTTTCTCGAGATTAGACTGTAAGCAATAAAAAAAGTGATTTTAAAGCATAATTGTATCTAACTGACCCACATAATCGTAAAATCAGATCATACATTTATTTTAGAAAGTCTCTAAAATGGACCTACAGAAATTTAATAGACACCCATTTCACAGTGTTTTTCTTCTGAAACAAAATTGTAGCAGCGCCCAAGGTCTAATTTGGTAAACATTGAAAAAATAATGTACATTTTATATTTGAGCCCCAAAGAAAATTCAATTCATTTGTTTTTCTAGCTATCAAAAAAGTCTTAATTTTGTTTTCTCTATATTAAAAAAAAATAATAATAAAATAAGGTTGGCGAGCGTAAGCGAGCAGGGGGCTCCACCCCCTAGTAGTATAAAAGAACTAGACCCTTTAAAATGAAAAATACAGTTTTCGTTCGATTTGAGTATTTTTTCTGTGGTTATTTTGTCATTTGAATGAGTATAAAATTTCTGGGAATCAAAGAACTTGGGATTCTGACCGATAGATTGAAAACACCTGTTGTCTGTGGTCATTTGAGGCATACTCTTACTCAACATTCTTATGTTACTCGTTTGAATATGTTTAAATTCTTTTAAACCGTACATTAATAGTATGAAATATAATTATGCAGGAGGAAAAACTTTTTCAGTCTTATAAAAATACTACATCAATTTTGGAAATCGATTCAGAACATTTTATGTAACTTAAACATTTAGAACATCTTTTTTCCTGGTAAGAGTCATTTCTTTGTGCATAAGTGATTAAAGGCAGCTTCTTTTGAATGTGTTATAGCGACAAAATACTGAGGGGAGAAATATTTCAGTCCTGTGAAAGTCCTGCATCAATATATCAAGGTATAAGTGCAACTAATATTGAACACAGGGGCTTCGGTAGCCCAGTTGGTTGAGTCACGGTTTAGCAACCGAACGGTTGCGATTTCGAAACTGAAACCAACCTAAGACCCTCGTGTACGGGAGGTTGGTGAAATCTGTCGGCCTCGTATGTCTTCATGTTGGTGTGGTATGGAAGTTTGAAGAGAGGGGTGTCAGCTCGGTTTCTGGGCTTGTCGGAGTTCAAAAATTACGAAGCGTGGTCGTCGAATCTTTACCTTCGAAATTGATCCCGTCCGTCACTATAGCCGGTTCCAGAGCGAAGTAAATTCAACTGCCTACCTACAAATTGGATTTGATTGTTTTCTTAAAAGTGGTAAAAGTTTACAAGTGCGATAGGAAGATTATTCACACGTTGTTGTTGTTTCTTATGCCTACACTGGCAGACCGGAGGAGTGCCAGGCCCGTCGAAGACGGCAAGAGGCGAGGGGGTGCGCCTTCCATGCTATTGAGCCCCATTGGGAGGAAGTTCGACTTTGTTCGACATACATGGCACATCCGTTTTACAGGAAGCCCCCTTTTCATACATCCATTCAATCACACATATCGTAATTTAGATCCCGATAACCCCCTGATCAGGTACCCCCAGAGATATTGATTTGGTATGGGGACTTTGTGACCACGACCTATTTAACGTGCCCCAGTCACCGTTAGTGAACACGACGGTCTTTAGCCAGGTCGAAGCGCCGATCTCGCAATCATCAGAATTGCAGTCTCCGCCGAGGACAGAACCCACAACCCTTCTGATGCGAGCCTGACGCTCTACTGACTGAGCTACCGCGGCTCATTCACACATAGAAGATACTAGCCACTGCGTGGTTAGCCCGGCGTTGCCCGTGCCCGTGGTGTGAGGTATTAATCTGGTGTAAAATTTTCAGCAGATTTCAAACCCGTAGAAATTTTTACTCTGTCTTTAACGATCTAGGAGATAAAAAAACAGAACTTTGACTTCAGTTAAAAGATTTATCGTCTGGCTGGGAAATCATTCTTCCGCGCAAAATCAAAGCGGAAACGAACAAAAAAAAAATGTACGCGTTCTTGGAAAAAACTTGGCATAGTTCCAAACCCTGACTGCAAGGTCGCATGAGTAGAAAAAGTCCACCGCGTTTGAAGATCCATGTAGAGAATAAAACTATTAAATTCATTTTAAAATCTTCCAGATTGAATTTTAAAATTCGCCGCGACCCAAAAATTGCAAAAAATTTGCACTAGTGCGTCAAATCTCATTGCTGCCATAGAATCGTCAGGATTTTGCGACATACAAACAGACAAACACTTCCTTTTATAATAGTAGAGATGAAAAAGTCTAGGAAACCTATGCAATTGAAACTGCTGATCTGAGTCGACTGTTTGCTGTGTGTGTATGTATGTATTGCCCTAAAGCAAGATATGTTCTGAATAGAATGCCAAAAACGGTTCATTAGTCGTACTGCTACATTAATTGCGTCAGTCCACTCAGCCAAAATACGGAAGGTGAGTGACAAATTTTCACCTCCGTACGCCGTCAAGGACACGCTTGTGTTTTCTACCTCCTAATTTCTCCCTTTTTTCATGAATTATTCTCGTCTTACTTCAGAAAAGTGCTCTTATGCCTTTAAATCGTGAATTGGTTACACCTACTTCCGTTCTAGGATTGTATGCCTCAAAATTGCAATCAAGACTGCTTACTTTTGTACTATTTGTTTTAAATTTCCCAACCCTGAATGATAATTTATTTGTCCGAACTGAAAATGATTAAATAATTTCTGTAATACTATTATCAAAGAGAATAATCTGTTTTCACAATACTTAATTTCCATGTTGTTCTTGGTGTTAACCTCACTGCGTGGAAGGGTTGCCATAGAGAAAATTGCATTCGGATACTTGCCTCGGCTGAGAGAGGTTGTTTTTGTTTTTTGAGGTGCGATGTACTGCACCGGATGAAATGATGTTCGTTTTTGTATGTCCTTTAATTATTTAATTAAATTGTTATTTTTAAAAACTCGTGCTTGGTTCTTGAAAGAGAAGAGCATCACAAACTCTTTCACTATAAGGAATTACCTTTATTAATAAAACTAATAGTCAATCTCTCTCAAAAATTTCAGACTATTATAAGTATTTCAGAGTTCAGACCGGAGAAGCTTGTGCGGCGCCGTGGGGAACTGCGGCGCAAATTGCACTCAAGTTGGACGTGCGTTGCCGCAGCGGTGCCGGAGTCATGTGTGCACTACTCCATTGGATCGAATGTATCTCAGACCGCACTTGCGTTGCCGCAGGGGCGCTGCACGTTAAAAAACCGGATTTGTGCACCGGGCCTTAAGCTCCACCGAAGTGGAGAAATGTTTTCGTTTGTTAATCTATATCCAATCTGACTGCAAAAAGATGGGTTCAACTGTGCAGACCTGCTTTCAAGAGATAATTTTCTATCATTCAACTCGATCGACTTAAGTGCGTATTTCTGCCGTGTTCTGGATGAAAATATGATTGACGCTAGTGTTTAAAAGAATGTCTATTACGTTTTATTGTTCTTTGCACAAGATAAATCATAATGTTCTGCAATTTCCCAACTATAAAAGTATTCTAAAAATAAAATCCAAAATAAATACAAAGGGATGATAAAGTTATTATGTATTAAATGTAAATGTTAATTTGTACAGTTAATTATAAATTGTAATCATTTATAAATTTTGTGAAACATCTGATTTACGACAAAAAAATACTAATTGAATCTGTTGTTTGAGAAACTCCATAAGTCAGGTGAGAACAATTTTTGGGAAATCGAGAAAAAACTGTTTCTGCCTTAACCGACAACCTCCATATTATTATTTCTAATAAAATGTATTGTTTGGAACTAAATGCAATTTTTGTGCTCAATGGAGGTCTCAAAAGATAAATAATTAAATTATTATGGATTTTTAAAGTCAGTTGACTTATGGGATTTCTCAAATACATATACTTTTGGCAAAAATCACTTGCATTCTAAACTGTATAAAATAAAAAGTACGCTTAGTACACCTCAAATATGCATTCTAAAACAAGTAGAAACATTAAATAAATATGGAACACATATAAGATTATTTAGTTCTATGAATAAGAGTGGTATAAATTGTGAAATAAAATTTATGCATCAGTTGCGTAGTTCTCTGGTAACTGAGAATCAGATGTACCTGTAGAACAGTGGTGAACTATCTCTTTGTGAAATGCTTGAATGTTTTCTCCATTTGGGATATATTTCATCACTTTATTTATGTCTTCAATTTTTTTCTTGTTGATGGGGATTTTCCTACTTGCATATACTGGTTCATTTGGGTGTGACAGAAGCAACTTTCTATTGTTGTTAAACTGAAAAGAGTAGCTGCAAAACCAATCATTAAAGGGTTTGGCGATTTCAACATCCTAATGTTTGAAAGAGTGTGAAAACTGCATGAACTGCGAGATTTTAAAAGCTACTTTCTCATCCTTTGGAACTTTACTCTTATAAGTCACTTTAAGTCACCCTAAAAGTGCTTACGATACCTAGGTAGCCCCCATAATTAAATATATGGTGCGGCCGAGCTCTTTCTATCTCTCCACAATACCTCTAATTTTTTAGAAGGTTTCAAAGCTAATGCTCAATAGTTCCATCCGTTTTGATGTATAAGTTTCATGAATTCGTTACCTAAAAAGGCGCCCCAATTTTAGTTCTTAAAAAATAAATTATTTCTTTCCAAAACTTTCAAATCATACTATCAAAGCAAATAACAGTCTCATGTTTTTGACAATACCTACTCAAGGCTCTAACTACCTAAAAATAGAAAATTACATCGCAAATATTAAATCCTATAAAGGTACATCTACATATTCGCATTTATTATCAAGTGACAAATACTTTTGAAAAAGATAGAATTCATAATGAACAAACAGCTTTCGTCATCTAAGGTCAGCATCTTTGTCTGGCAGCAAAATTTAATGTACGGAGGCAACAATAGAATTGTTTGCTGTCAACGAATAAAAAAAGTGATAAGCTTTGAGATGATGTTAAAAATCGTTATAAATAACTATTTCCCATCGGCAAAATGGATTGCAATTTGTGTAACGAAATATTACGCGGAATATCGTGGTCGAAATATGAATATCAGTATACACAAAACAATTTCGTGGATAACACCGAACTATGTGGGGCCCCCTGCAAACGGCTATCATGTAGCTTAACCCTCCAAGTGTTTCGACGTGATATCTCGTCCACGATCTGGTCAATTTTGTTAAGGACGAAATATCTCGTTGAAACATAACTGACCTACCACTCCAAGGGAAATGAAGATCCAAGTGAGGAATAGCAAATTTAACTTACCCAGAACTAGTGGCAGTTTGGATTTTGCATTAAAGGCTGACCACTACAGGGTTGGTTTCGATAATAATAGTGAGAAACGAGGTGATGTATGGTTTCTCCCATAGTGAAGTAACTCATGGTAGTAAAAGTCAAAAATCGTGTGAAGTATAATAACAAAATCCAGATCGAGAAATTCTCAGGAGGCCGAGAATCTGTCAGCATTTTACTAAAAACTAGGGAGCTCCGCCCCCTGCTCGCCAACCCAAAAATGTAACCTTCATTTCCGTGAAGAACAATGAATGCTCCGCGATCTAAAAATTCTACATTTGTATGACCAACTTTTGATTGCTTCGAATTTATTTATGAACCACTTTTAAAAATAATTTTACCATAATATAGAATGCATTCTAAGCTTTCACGGGTGTTTTCAAATTTAAAAACTAATAGTATTAAGCTATAGATATGACAGTTTTAGTTTCGTATCGGAAATTACGATCTAAAAGTTCCGAAAATTGTTTGACCACTTTTAATTGCATCGATTTTATTTATTAACCAATTTAAAAAAATAATTGTATGATTTTAATAAGAAAGAGTACATTCTAAGGTATACTGCGATGTTTTCAAAATTAAAAACTAATAATAATAAGATCGTGATATGACAGTTTTAACAAAAAAGTAACTAAAATGTCCCCATTCAAAAAAATATTATCAGGAACCAAATTGAAATTTCTAAGAAGACATGACGAGCTGCAAAAATTCACGTTTAGAGAAACTCTAAAAAAATCACGACTTAAGACTGAAAATTTCTATGTCTTTTGCTCGCTTGCGTTAGAAATTTCACTTTTTTAATTTTGACACTTAATAAACCCTAAACTAATAGCCGCATTGGAAAAAAAATCTTCAAAATTGTCCATGGAACACAATGAAGAACAACCCATGTTATTTTCGTAATTTTCTGATCCATACTTTCTCTGGAAACCGTCTAGAATCGAACGAAAAACCCAGTTTTCAATCCTGCGGCGGCTATAACTTTTTTTTTAATATAGAGAGATACTGTGGGTTAGAAGAAATCTTCTAGTTAGAAGTTATGGTCACTTTGTTGAAAAAGATGAGCTGAGCGCGATGGCAGACAAAACTATGAATGCTTTCCAGGCTCCATATTTTTCATTTTCTGCTTCATAGATCGAATCGCTAAAAAGTATCCCAGTCAGGAAACCTGCCCTAAAAAATAGCAAAAGGTATCCCATTCTTTTTCAACCAGGATGCTGATTAAAAAAGAATTTATACTATAAAAAACAACAATTTTTCATGTTTGCTCCGGTATATTTGTTTCTGGGGATAATTCAGGACAGTTGCTAGTAATCCGTTGTATTGCTCCAGTGCGACGTTAGTTCCTACCTACTTGCAGTGTTGATTCAGTGCAACTTAAATTCCACTCTAACTACTTATTTTCAGTCGGGTTTGTTTGTTTTCACTGAAAATCCCTCATTGAGATATACTCTCATACTATTATCCCTCTCTTTGACGTGGTGTTTTCCTCGGATCTTCCCTGTCGAGATTGATCAGGGACCATTGTCAATGGCCCGTTGTGTTGCTGCAGTGCGACGTAAATGAAAATACATACCTTTCCTCTCATTGAGCACCATTCATTGATCATTTTTTAAACACCGACAGGCATATCAGTCATATGTTGATATAATAATCACATCGACCTTAAAATGAAATAGACGGAGCATACGACCTCAGTTTCAAGTTATTTCTTACAGTTGCTTGGTTTGAAGATGTGCCACGTGGTTGTGGGTAAAAGCATGAATCCTAAACTATTAATTGGTTAACGTGTCTATCCACAGTTATTACTGAAGTTCGTTGAATAAAGTCGGATAAATTATAAAGAGCAAATTTCTTAAAATGCTTTTATTAACGAAAGATATATGCGTAAGACAATAGGTAAACTTCAAAGCGAAAAAGATGAAAAAACTAGTTTTGCTATTCTTTTATTTTGTTCTAAACTTTTTCTGATGCCACTCGAGCCAAGATAAATCGTAACGCGAAGAGTTTGCTGGTTGTTGCCTCAGTGCTCCACATGATGTCACCACACACCCCCTTTCCAGTGATAGAGTTACACCTCATAGTCGTTCAGGTATGCAGGAAATCGCACTCTTCGACCAGTTCTTGTGGTTCTAGCAAATTCGATGGAAGAATCATTGTCACTGGGAAGTGGTTGTGAGGTTTTGGAGTTATCGGATTCACATGTCCGAAAGTTTGGTGTTACTTCATCTTTGAGTTTGAAACATGGTTTCAGTCGATCTATTGATACTCTCTTAATTTTACCCGAAACTACAACATCAAAGAATTTCTCAAAACGTTGTTTAACTAAATATGGTCCGAGATAGGTTGGTTGAAGAGAAGATGAGATTATGTTATTATAGATGAATACGTGTGAACAATTTGCTAAATCATTGTGTACGAAAACTGGTTTTTTTCCATGTCTGGTTGTTGGAGTTGGTTTTAGGTTTTGGATGTGACTTTGCAATTTTTGTATAAAATCTGAATGCTTGGCAGCTGGGGAGTTACTGAAAAATTATCCAGGCAAACAGACTGGTGTGCAGTATACAAGTTCAGTGGAAGAACAAAATAAAAGAATAGCAAAACGAACTTCATTGGAGACCACCGGACGTGATTGATTACGATAAAATGATTACAAACGATGACGCCGGAGCGTCGGAGAAATCGAGAAATCGCCAGGGTAAGCCTAAAAATTCCTCCTTTTTGGAAACCCGACCCCAAAATATGGTTCCTGCAGATCGAAGCCCAATTCCGCAACGCTGGAATTACAGTTGATCAAACAAAATATGATTACGTAGTCAGTTCGATCGAAGCAGGGACATTGTCACAAGTTGCAGATATCCTCGTCAAACCACCGGACGACGAGAAGTATCCGGCCATTAAAAAGAGGCTGATTGAAATTTTTTCCGATTCTGAAACACAGAAAACTCAGAAGCTTCTGATCGAATTGGAATTGGGTGATAAGAAACCATCTCAACTTCTCTGCGAAATGCGCAATTTGGTGACGGATCAGGTGCCGGACGAATTTTTGAAAACCTTGTGGATGCAACGACTATCACTTAATATGCGGAGCATTTTGTCTGTAAGCAGCGATGATCTGTCCAAACTATCAACAATGGCTGACAAAATATGGGAATTAAATCCCAACTCATCTTAGGTAGCTCGCATTGAATCTACACCAACTGGTAACGAGATCGCCCTAGATCTGCAGAAACAGATATCAAACTTGGCACTGCAAATAGCGGAGATGAATAGACGTAGGGATTACAGTCCACAAAGACGAAGATACAGATCTAATTCAAGAAACCGTTCCAAAAATAACAATGACCCAAACAACTGTTATTTCCACCAACGCTTTGGCGAGAGAGCTTACAAGTGCACACCGCCATGCAAATATCAGGCTTCGAAACAGGAAAACTGAATCCCCGGCTTTTAATGACGACCGAAGGTCAAGGGGTCTAGCTGAGTCGTCTATATATTCGTGACAAAGCATCAGCAACCCCTTTTTTAATTGACACCGGAGCAGAAATATCAGTTATTCCACCATCATTATCAGAAAAAAGAACCGTGTCTAAGCTTGAGCTATTTGCAGCTAACGATACAAAAATCAAAACGTATGGGTAAAAATTGTTGGAACTGGATTTGGGGCTACGTAGATCTTTCAACTGGCCATTTATAATTGCAGATGTAAATAGACCTATTGTGGGAATAGACTTTCTTTCACATTTTAACTTATTAGTCGACAGTAAAAATAGAAAATTAATTGATGGTACAACTTCATTGACAACTAAAGGTACTCTGTGTAACAATAGCGTCGCCCCTAAATTCATTGCTACCACTTTTCAAAACCAATACGCAGCCATTTTAAATAAATTCCCAAACTTACTTAAACCCAACATAAAAAATGAGAAAATTAAAGAACATAATGTGCAGCATTTCATTGAAACTAAAGGACACCCCACATTTTCTAAAGCCAGAAGACTTTCTCAAGAAAAGTTGAGTGCTGCGAAAAAAGAATTTGATTATATGCTACAAGAAGGGCTCTGAAGACCATCCAAAAGCAACTGGTCAAGTCCATTACATCTCATTAAAAAAAAATCCGGCGACTGGAGGCCATGTGGTGATTACCGTGGGCTTAATGCAAACACCATACCAGACCGTTACCCACTACCATTTCTAACGGACTGTACAAATATTCTACATAAAAAAACGATGTTTTCAACTATAGATCTTATAAGAGCCTACCAACAGATTCCTGTTCACGAAGCTGATATTCCGAAGACCGCCATCATAACACCTTTCGGACTTTTTGAATTTCCTTATATGACATTTGGCCTACGCAACGCCTCGCAAACCTTCCAAAGATTTATGAATACTGTGTTTAGCGGCCTCGATTTCGTGTTCTGCTATCTTGATGACATTCTCATTGCCTCTCCCGACGCAGAAACACACGGAAAACACCTTGAATTAGTATTCCAAAGGCTCGATAACTACGGACTGTGCATAAACTTTGCAAAATGTAAATTTGGTCTGAGCAAATTTGAATTTTTAGGATACGATATATCATCGGAAGGAATTAAACCTCTTCCATCGAAAGTTGATACAATTAAACAATACCCTAAACCAGAATCCTTCACAATCACGTCCACGGTCACCAATGAAGTTCGTTGAATAAAGTCGGATAAATTATAAAGAGCAAACTTCTTAAAATGCTTTTATTAACGAAAGATATATGCGTAAGACAATAGGTAAACTTCAAAGCGAAAAAGATGAAAAAACTAGTTCTGCTATTCTTTTATTTTGTTCTAAACTTTTTCTGATGCCACTCGAGCCAAGATAAATCGTAACGCGAAGAGTTTGCTGGTTGTTGCCTCAGTGCGCCACATGATGTCACCACAATTACAGACACTAGTCTGCGCTTCCATAGCCAATCGGATAAGTCAATTTGTGATTTACCCTTCAGAGATCTTACGACATCGACTCCGCCTACATGATCCGTCTATTTCATTTTAAGGTCGATGAATAATCACTCTTGACGTCACCGTTACATCATTCGTAAGGCTACGTCCATAGTGCACCGCTTCCAGCTTCCTGCTTTATCGCTTAAACCGCGGCAGTTGCAAACAGCGTTGTAAAACCGCGCGATTCTAGCAGGGGCTGGTTATAGTGCAACGCGCGTTGGACCGCCTGTCAGTTTGCAACATGGAGCTATCACGTGAGGATCTATTGCAGGGATGGCGAACCTATGACCCGCGGGACGCACTGGCCCACGCAGGCTTTTTAAATGACACACGCGTTGATTTTTATAAACTTATCATTTCATCATATACATAAATTTTGGATATTTTTCGAACCCTTCTTTTAAAAAATATGAAGAAAATATCAGTGTTAATAAATAACTTAAAATTGAAAAAAATAATTGCACAAAGGATTTTTGTAAAATGTTTTAGACAGGTGTAAAAAAATCAGTTGGATTTTTTTTATTTAAATCGGATCTTTTTTTTTTTTGTTTAAATCAGATTTTTTTATTTAAATTTCTGTAGTTTCTCTAGTGTTTTTACAAAAAAATATATAAATTTTTTAAATAAAAAAATTGAGCTTGTGACATGGTAAATCAATATTTACTTAACACTTGTTTAACTTTAAAACAAAAGTTGACATCCTACATAGTTTTTCTTGAGAAAATTACATCATCATGCTAACAATTTTATCAATAAGAGTAAGTGACAGACCTGAACTATAGTGTGAGAAGTATAATAGAGGACAGAGCAATAATCAGACTATAGTAAATTCTAATAATAAAACTGCCGAGCAGCAATAATAAATGAATTTTCACTTACTTTTAATTCATATTGGATCTTTCTTTCTTCCTGCTGACATTTTAATGACTGTGTGAATATTCCTACTCTTTAATCTCTATTTCACACCACAAGAATAAGCTGAGCCTTAAAAAACTTTACTTCGAACTGTGTTTTTTTTTTTTTTTTGTTTATGAAATCAGTCACCCTTTTAGTTTATAATTTTGAATCAAACTGTTACGTACTTCCTTTAAGTGTTTATATTATAAGTGTTGTTAATCAGGAATGTTTATACATTACTCTTCCTGGCATTTAGATTTATGATGTCATGTGTATTTACATTACTGTTTCCAGTATGTAGTATAATCTAAGTTACAACTGGATGTTGCAATCTTTTATAATATGCACTTACGCAGTAATTGACCCAGTTCCCTCTTTGCTGGGTGTAGCCATTAGTGCTGAAATCACCATGAGTGAAGAAAGATTAAACCATTTGACCGCTTCTGTGATTATTCTGTGGTGCATTTACTTAGTTATAAAAATGTGTGTTTAGTTGTGATTTAAATCAGTTATTTAAAAAAAAATCATTTGATTAAAATCATGGTTTTAATTGTTGAATTATATCTTGACACCCTGGTTTTAGATTTATTGATTATACATACATAATTTTGTTTTAAAATTTATGTGAATGTCTATTGAGTAGAATATGTAAATTTATAACGTACCGCTTGAGAATGAACACATATGGTAAATACTAATAATAAAGACATATTTATTAAGGCCCCGTTCATATGAGGCGCGTAAAACGCGCGTTTGGCGACAACATTTTGACATACAATAATGTTCGATGGCTCAGTTAGGGTCAAGTTCTTAATCGGTTTGTCATTTATTAAGAAGAAATTACGCTCTTTTTGAATGAAGAAAACAATAATTTTGACGAATTTTCAAATATAGATTAGTTAAATGATTTTGTTTTTATGCGACATCACACTCAGCATTTTAATGAAGTAAATAAAAAAACTTCAAGGAAATGGACAAATTGTTTTAATGATGTTTGAGAATATTAGGATATTTATGACGACACTTGACATTTTTACTAGGGATTTGGAAATGAAAATCATGAAATATTTTCCTCAGTTACAAAAACATTTTTAAAACACAATAACAATGGAAAATACGGTTGACATTCAAGAAAATACAATAAAAAAATATTTAATGATTATATACAGTAAATAAAACAAGACCTTTGAAGATAGATTTAATAAATTTAAAAACATTGAAAATGCATTTCACTTTATTTTATATCCATACAAAACGAAATTCGAAACAATGGAGTAAAACGAATTTAAGTGGCTGGGTATCCATGATTTAGAAATGGAATTAGTTGAATTTCAGAGCAATATAGTTTGGAAAAATATATTTGATAACTTGATTTCCGAAATAGAAGGAAAAATATCTGAAATTAGTGCAAATTAGAATGAACCCGCATTAATATAATAAACGTATGGGATTCTTTACCAAATAATTTATATCAATGAAGAAAGTTGCAAATGCTCTTTTAACGATGTTTGGATCCACATAATCAAGTAAAAAAATATTTTGTCCCAAATTACACTTTTTAGAAACACTTGGAAATTAAAACATCTTTGTCTGCTTCCATTTTATTCCAACAACCAAAGAGCGTAGAAGTGCAGAACGGAATAACACAGCAAACTAAACGAGCGAGCCAAGCGGGTAAGCGGTTCAAGCGGGAAAAAGAATTAATAATTCATTCCGGAAAAAGCGGATGGAAGCGGGTAAAGCAGGCGGAAGCAAGGAAGCAGGTGCACTATAACCGCACCAATACAGTTTACGCTACTTTTCCTCCCCGCTCAACTGCCGCGATAAAGCCGGAAGCTGGAAGCGGCGCACTATGGACGTAGCCTAATTCTTGAAAGAGTTAAGAGTCCATTTGTTATATTAGAAGGTAAGGTAATTGTTAATTAACGTCATACTAGAGCAACACAACGGGCTATTATATTAGAAGAAATTTGAAACTAACCAGACGGTCTGCAGATAATTTATTTCTGCGGTCTAAACTAAAAGCTCTAGCCTAACACAAATCTGGGTTACCTAAAAAATCAGTTTATCGCCGTTTGAGTAACGTTTGGTGCGTTTTTAAATGTTTTTTACCAATCAGATATCAATTCAGAATTAATTCTTTTGGAATTTTTTTATTATTATTTTGCGTAGAACTAATGTCAAGGTTCAGAATTTCCGCAGAACCACTTCTGCTATCTATATTTTGCTTGACAGTAATAAATACCTCTGATAAAATTTGAAATAACTAGCCGGTCTGCGCCGGCTAGCGCTCGGCGGTGTGTAATAGTGCTTTTTTTTAAACTTTTTTACACACCGTAATTAAACATGCTTTGATTTGTATATTTTATTTATTTTTATGTCATTGCGTATTCAATCAAATATTTAAGGAAAGTTGGTCGAAATATACATATACCGCTACAAAATTATCCATGTCTAGTGATGTTTTGCAGGAAATAGACATATCATTAAAATCAACTCAAATACCCAAACACGGAATTCTAAATCAAATTAAAAAAGTAAACATTAATTCTGACGTGGCCAGATACCGGGTAGCAAAATTACATTTAAATTACTTTTGCATCAAAGGAAGAAATAAAAAGTCAGTTCAAACATAAATATTACAATTTAATTCCTTATTTTGGATAGAAATTGACCTCGGCTATTTGAAAACAGTAAGTATTCAAAATATCTGGGTTATTTTATTTACGTTGATTGTTGCCATTCGACGATACACAAATAACGTCGATTTTGGGTCCACGTACGTTAGTGTTTTATATATATAGATATTTTGTAAATAATTTTCGGCCTTTTTATGGTGTTTAATTTTTTTTTTAATTGGAAATTGTTTTAGAATCCGGACAGTGAATTTCACATGTCCGTCAAATAACTGCAACCGAAACTGCCATCTAGTTTCGTCCTTTTTCGACAATATTAGCGAAATTAAAGGTTAAAAAATTTGTTTCTGTTTGATTTATCGTCAATCCTTCTTTCCAAAAGTGATGGCTGCCGACAAAATGAAAGTGCATGCTGCAGATCCACCAGAAGAAGAGGAAGAAGACTTGGTTGATCCTATGGATGAGATTCGACAAAATTGCATCGATAAGCATTGCAGCAATTTTCTGGAAAAATTCAATGAATGTACCGATAGAGTCACCAGTCGAAAGAAAACTACTGAAACCTGCGCCGAGGAACTCATAGATATGCTACATTGTAGGGATCATTGTGCTCACAAAGAAATTTTCAAGCATGTTAAGTAAAAATAGTAAGTAACTTTCAAGGTGGTTTCTGACTGACCCTCACGTATGTTTACATTTAAAATTAATCTTATGTGTATTTTAAGTTCTTAAGTGTACGAATATTTTAGTCTAGTCATTTCAGATCATTTTTCAAGTTTGAGGATTTTATGTTGTAGTGCAATCACACAAGTAACTACTATTTCCATGCCTTGTGATGGTACCATTTAAAACTGAGTTTGTATAATTTCTCAACTAAGCATTATGATTTGGCCCAATGACTTGCAATAGAACATTTATATGATATTAAAAACATAAGGTGACCTTTTTACAATGTGTGTTCCATCTGCTGTATATATTGTCTCAACTAATGGTCAGTTGAAAGTAGTTCACATCTTTTTATAATCTAGCTTACAAAGGTTTCATAAATTGCATATTTTAATGAAAAATCACTTAAACAGCAATGAAAAGTAATTTATGAACTATATTAAAATCTACACTGGTGTTCAAAGTTAAGAAAATGTGCATATTTTGTCAAATTTCTCGAAACATACTGAAGGAAAGGTAAAACAAAAACTACCAAATAAAGATGCAAACCTTAAGTGTTGAATACATAAGAGTACATGTACGTGTGTGTGGTGCATTTAGAGGAACGGGCTTTCTAAGTGCACATGACAATTTCCGTGCTTTGTTAATTTGCACTCCTTGTCAAATTTCATGGTGTTTTTTAGTAACATTCGATGAAATTCAAAAGTAAAAAGTTAAAATGAGTAACACCAACATTTATATCATGGAATGAGGTGGCAAATCTTCAGAAGACTAGAAGCATAGCAGTCAGCACAGATTGCTAGACTTGAATACAACGCTCAGCATCAAGTCCAACTTTTGGAAACAGTTTAAGGATACCGGATCCATAGAGAGAAAGCCGAGCAATGTCGTCCAAGAACGTTGACGGCCAATGAAAATCAATATTCGACCATTATAGCAAGGCGGAACAGGAGTGCAACAGCTTCTCAGCTGTCTTGTGACTTTCATACAGTCACAGGAAGCCAAGTTTCAAGGGCTACTGTTGCCAGAAGGTTATATGAGAGAGGTCTGTTTGCAAGAAGACTTGCTGTTTGTGTCCTGCTGACTCCTGCACACAGAACTCGTTTAGCATGGTGCAGAGAACATCAACTTTGTACCAGAGATCAGTGATCATTCTATTCACTTACGAAGCTCAGTTCAGCCTAACCACTGATTCTCAACGTACATTCATACAGGGACCTGCTACCTGTCCTCCAACATCCAAGAGACTATGGCAGCAAAGGTTTGATGGTTTGGGCAGGCATCATGTTAGATGAGTGCACAGACCTCCAGACTTAAACCCTATAGAGCATATCTGGGATGCTCTTGGGAGGGCATCCCAGAAATGCTCCCAACCTGCTTTCTCTCCCAGAAATATCCTAGGCCTGAAAAAAGCATTGCCGGAGGAGTGGAGCTGACTGCTGCCTGAGGGATTCATAAATTGCCTCATTTCCAGTATGAATTCACATTGTGAGAACTGTATAACTGTTAAAAGAGACCATACCCCTATTAACCCATTTTTATGTTGATATTGTAACCTCTGTTTTAGACCTTCCTGTGCTGAGTCTTACGAATGATCATGCGTGTGTATCATAGCTATTGTATGATTTCATTTTCTATTATTTCAACCTATGTACATAATTAATTTCATTAAAATATTCTTTAGTTTTGGAGATAATCACTCAAAAAGGAAAATTATCTTAATTTTGAACAGTGTATTATAGCTATACTGTACTATCAAAATTGTAAAGTAGTACTGAATGCTCTAAAAAGAGGTTGATAATTTACATCTTTGGTAATCACCATATTTTAAAAGTATGAATGAAATCGTATATTTCAATGTTAAGTAGAAACCATGTGGTGGTAAATAATTTGACCTTTGACAAAAGGAATTTTAGCTTTTAAAATAGTATCAGTTAATCTATGTTCAACATCTGTTTGAAAAGAAATGCAAAATTATGTTGTGAATAATTAATGATATTATATAAGACCTTAATTTATATGTGCAGCTATGTTTTTTTGAAATTCTCACTTTCTTATTTAGATTGATGGAAAACTTAACAAGATGTAAAATAGATATAGGCCAAAATCAAAAAAATGAATTAACATTCACACACATTTATTGCAACAGGATTTTTCCTGTGTGCTTATATGTTCAAGATGATGTTAATAAAACTAATTACAATTCTAAAGAATTACTAGTGTAAAATGTTTGAAATAAACAGCAATTTGTGGTTTAAAAAGCTTTATTAAAAATAAAATTTTAAAACTGGCATTTTCCTATAAATAACCATTGTAATTATAATAGTATGTAGAAATTACTATTTGTATTAAGTTTCCCATCACTGAAAAAACTCTATTTTGGACAATGTTTTAAATTCAATTCCAGTAATTTTTTTATTGAAAAAATAAATTATTTCCATATTGGCTGGATATTAAAAATTCTGTAGTTTTGCAGTTAGATCACACTCTTTACTCTTGCTTACCATCTTCTAGTTTATAACAAGTTGAATAATGTGGTTTTCTTTTTTTCTTTGTCAGATGCCAATGATCATTCCCGTCAACTGAAGCATAGTCCGATATCCTGTTATTAGAACCTTCATCAACATAGAAAATTATAGGTTAATTGGCTTCCTTTACAATTTTCAGAAAATGTATAGATGTGGGAAAACTGAAATAATAAATCCTTTTTTTTGCTAGTTTCAGTTGTTTTTATGCTACTTCAATTTGAAAAAAAGTAATATACATGTTTTGTTACATTGTCTGTGCAAACTTTAATATTAAAAAAAAAATTATATTGCAGTAATCAAATCAAATTCCAAAACCAAATTGACAAAGTAGTTTTATATAGCATAGTGTGCAATGCAAAGAAACAAGTTAATTTTGTCTCCAAAATTTAAATGAAGTGTTATGTAAATCATCCTTTGCCCAATGGTCAAATAATGTCAGAAATGTTTTATGAAAAATCTAGTTTTCTCTACATGTCTCAAATGGCATTTATTTTTATGGCTTGCATTTGCATAAAATAGGCTTAATTATAAACTCTTAAAAGCAGAATAAATATTTCTGAGATTATTTTAATAACTAGAAAGTTTTAAAAAAATTAGTGTATTAATGACGTATTTTATATAAAAATCGGTTTTGTAAATTATTCTATGTTAGTTATTGTTTTAGCACACATACTAAACTGATAAAGAATGAAGTTTTTGTTTAAAATAAAGGAATCCTTCCATAACCTGATCCTTCTATAAATATTGGAGTGTAGTCAGAACACACGAAGTTACTTGTGTATAATCGAGAAAAAATTAGTATGATCAGTCTGAAAAGAAATCAGTTTGTTCATTTTCAGATTATCAAATGAAAGGAGTAATATGTTTTTGGTTTGAAAAAAATCTGAGTATTGCTGTTAAATATGCTTTAGAACAGTGATTTCTAACTATTGTGCCACAGGAATGGCACTGATGTACCTTATGGATAGTGAAATTGTTCAAATTGTATTTAATTCAATTTATATTTCACAGCAGTTTGCTTTTGAACTTTGACAAGTACGTTCATGAATTTCAATAGCCATATAAATAATTTTGAGTATTATTTTTATTACAAAGTATCATATTGTTTTAAATTATTAAGACAAAAAAAAGTTTGGTTACAATTTTTTTTTTTGTAGATCATCAGTTTGTGTGAATGTATGAAAACGATTGAAAATCTGCTTTAGTCTTGTGTGCTGTCTAAATTTCAGCCTGATACAAAAGACCATTGTGGTATTTTGAAGAAAATTGGAAATCTTTCATTAGCGTTTCCTTATTTTGGACTTTTATGGGTATTTAGAACGCAGCTTTAATTGTTTCAAATAAGGTAAATTTAATTTTCGAAAAAATGTTTAATCACAAGACTTTTTATTTTTTTAATACTATGAAGTTTTGAAGTTCTATATCTGAAAGCTTTTCTTTCTGATCTATACTTTTTACTTAAAAAATCATTTATATTAATTGAAAGAAATACCTTTGCTTAACTATGTGCCCCATAATCCACTTCAATGATTATTGCATTGATTTTTTTGTATCCATGTAAGTAGTGTCAAACACAAAGATGCAATACACACATAAGATTTTTACTTAGTTTATCTCTCTCCTATTGCTCTAATAAATGTACTATTCTGATTGTTTTAGAAAACCTTTATTTTACTGTCCCTTGAAATGCTTGGCCCCTGAGCATTCCATAAAAATGATTAGTGACTATAAATTCATCTATTTTTTTTTTTTAAGACATTGGTAAAGGTATAACTTTGTGATAACATTTCTTTTCTCTTATCCTCCTGGACCAGCTATGTTGGAGCACCCACTAAAACTGTTTGATATATTTTTAAAAAATAAAACATTTCTAACAAGTTGCTAACTAACACCACTTTAAAAGCTGAAACCGTCAACAAAATATTTGCCAAAATACCATCAGTGGAATTAGGAAGCCTATACACAGCATTTCCTCTGGAGATACTTTTACTGTGTATACATAAACTTGGACTTTATTAGAAATTCATTATTTACTGATCTCTTCCCATTTTCAGATAAATGTCTCATTCCCAAAATTTGTATAAGCTTAACTCTTCATAAACTGCAAAGGGGGCTCAGTGGGTATGCCAACTACGATAGCTTTCTTTAAGTTGTAAGTGGCACAGATTCGATTCCTGTCAAGTGCATTCTTCCTTGGATGTATTTCTCTATTACTTGATATTGTATGTTTTGTGTCTGGCACACATGTCCAAATATGGCTCCTTGCTACATAAAACCAACCTTAAACTGGAAATTGTGGTTTACTCTAAATAAAATTGATGCACTTAGAGACACAACTTAGTTCAGAAGCACATTTATTTAGAAATTGGAAGAAAAAAAAATTCATTTGTACTATTGAAATTAGCATTAATATTTTATTTGAAATTTTCATATTTTGCTTTGAAACAAAATCGAATTATTTCAAATACTTGAAATTTTTAAGTTGGTGTACGCTTAGAAAAGTAAAATTTTTATGACCTCACTTGTATCTTATATTAACAGCAAACAAAAACTACTTTCCATTCTATTCATTCATAATGTATTGACAGAAGACGAGCACTTTTCTATCATAACTTTCACTACATGGAAGGTTTTTGTGGACTTCGACTGAAAAACAGCAAATTTGGATTATTTCAAATACTTGAAATTTTTAAGTTGGTGTACGCTTAGAAAAATAAAATTTTTATGACCTCACTTGTATCTTATATTAACAGCAAACAAAAAATACTCTCCATTCTATTCATTCATAATGTATTGACAGAAGACGAGCACTTTTCTATCATAACTTTCATTACATGGAAGTTATTTGTGGACTTCGACTGAAAAACAGCAAATTTGGACATTGCCCCTTTTGCTACCGAGGTAGATATTTAGGTAGGATATTTGAAAGATAAGTATAAGTAAATACCAATTTATGGCTAGTTACTGTTTTATCCCTTCATTTGAATTCTATGTTTAGTACAAAGCCATAATACTTTAAATTCAGAATAAAAAATAATACAAAATTTAATTGAAAAATCAATGCACCTGAGCCTTTGAGAGAACTTACTCAAGCCTCTTCAGAAACATTAAATTATCCTGCTGCTATTGTTACTAGATTTGATGAACAAACTAATTTGGAAATATTTTTTCACAGATGCTGTAGGGTAAGGGGTTGGTGGTAACAAACAGCAAAGCTGTATTATGATTCAATGACTACTAAAATTTAAATTTGTTCTATCCATTCTCAAGAAAGTAATAAAAAATTATCTGCTTAAAATTTAACAATTTCAAGAATCTTGATGAATATTTTCTAAGAAAAAAAATTAAAGCTTCTTTTCCTTGAAGCTGTTAAAGTATCTAAATATTTCTTCCTAAACTATTTGGCATATTCCAATTAGTTGATTAATGTATTTTGCTTCTTTGAAACAGAAGACGAGCATCAATAGCCCATTGCATGAAAACATTGACATTCAATTTTTAAAAACACTGCAGCACAACATTTCATGCAATTTATTATACTGTTCACCAGCAAGTATTGGGTTGTAAAAATTTCACCATTATGGATTAAAGCAAACAAATAATGGCCCATAAGCTTGATTCAAAACCTGGATTGTAGTGATGGAAGAGCATTCATCCAAATATTAAGCCATGCAAATGTGAATCATAATTTAGAACAATTGAATTACAAGTTTTTAGAATTTAAATAATATCATTTCTGCCACCCTGAAATAGTTGACATAGTGCAGTAATATTTTAATAAATTCAAGTCGTTTCATTTTATAGCCTTTTGATTCCTCTCCACTTATCATACAAGAACTAAAATTTATAAATTTCAAGGGCCAACCTCTTTAATATGCAAAAATAAATAGCATCTGAGTATCCATCCTGCTATTTCAATGAACATCTTATTCTTGGGTTGGTTGCAATTAATTTTAAAATAAACATTTTATGGCATTTACTTTCGATTTTAATAATTGGAAATCAATTAAAATCTGCTAAAATCAAATTGAATTTTGAATATTTTACATTCTACTGGGGATGGAAATTTTCATTTAACTGATTAAAAGTAGTACATCTATTTAGTTTCCCATTTAATCATTTTTGAGAGGGGTTCCTTTCATGATTCTTGCTTTATCACATTCGATACTCTGATTTGTACTAAGTTGCATTTCTTATCAAGTATAGCAAATCGACATATTCCACATTTGAATGTTTTATTTTTACGTGTATCCACAAATATAGAATTGTAGTTTATTTGTGTTCTGTAAATTTAAACACTAAAGAAAGTTTTCAAATGAACTGCCAAAACGTTTTCATAATTTGTTATCCATTCACTTTTTAAAACGACTTAAATTGTTCATGTTACAGTTATCAAGTATCAATTTTGATTATTAATTAGAAGCATGAAGAAAACTAAAGTGCAAAAACATCATTTCTGCCTGAATTTTTATAAGTAAAATTAAATATTTAAATGATCAACTTTTTATTTAAAAAATAAATTTATAAATATGCAGAAAAATAATCACCTACATTGTGTACTAGATTCCTGTAGCATGACAAGATAACAAGACAATCTTTGCAATGTAAAAATATGTCAACAGTTCATAAAATAAATTATCTTTTAAATGAAACAAACGTTTTTGCTTAATGTGGAGCTAATAAAATAAAACCAGTTGGATACAGATGAAGCCTTGATCAAACTGATAGTTGAAAATTTCAAAATTTTACTAATCAGGTATAAAACATGAATAATGGTCAATAAGCTATTTATGTGGATCAATATTTCCATCATCAGGGCAAGAGTAAGCAAGAGGGAAATGTGTTTTTCTCTCATTTATTTACGTCTTGATTATGGAAAATTCATCTCGTTAATAGTTATTGATCCATGGGGATAATCCCATGGGTCAATGATTTAATTGTTAAGACTTTTTTTTAGAAGATTCTTAAGAGATTAATGATTTTTAGATTTAAAAATTGTTTATGAAAAATAAGGGGAAAGGGGTAGTTTTTACATTCAAAATTAAATCTCCGAGCATCCCGAGATTTTTTAGTGTAGAACTGGGTTTTACCCCCAATACATGCGTTATGACTAGGATACATGTGTGCATGTGAACTTAAAAGAGTTCACAATCAGATAGAATCAGTAATACTTACCTTTATTGATGTTAAATGTGTGCATTTTTAGGAATAAATTAATACTTTCAATTTTAGTACTTTATTACCAATCACCAGGTCAACATTTAGTTTTCATATGAATACAATGAATTGCTTAGGTTAAACAGAAAATAACAAATTTTACAATACACTAGTAAAAAGAGAAGACTTCTCATAATACACAAGCTGAGTACATAGATTGCCTTACATAGCTTTATCACAAGTTCAATTTTGTTTGCTTGTGGGTTTTTATATACTATTAACAAAGGCTTATTTTTAATGGTATAAAACACTAATACTTACACACTTTTAAGTCAGTGTTGAGACAATATAAAAAAAACTAAAATCTTAAAACACTCATTAAAAAAAATTGATGTGAGAAAATCTTCATTTTAAAGAGAAAAAACCCATCGTTTCACACTTGTCGTTCTTTTTTTTCCTGTTTATAACAAATGCGTAAATTCATAATCAAATACAATGCAAATAATATTGTGCACTCAACATTACAATGGAAGTATTTACACTATGAAAAATTCTAAAATACACACTGATAAATGACCTGTGATTTAAAATATCACATAAAATGAAATCAAGTAATCAAAACATCTCTCTAATGATAACACAAGTAGCAAATACACTGAATGACAATAAAATTTTTATTAAAATTTGAACACGCCTAATAACATAAATATAATCTGTTGATGTACACATAAATGTTTAATTATTTCCAGACGGCTTGAAAATCACCACTCTTGCACACATATCTAATGCTCTAAGTCATAAACTATATTAACTAAATATTACTTGCCACGTTGGATAAATATATCTGGAAATATGACAGGAGTCACTTGAGGACAATACTTAAGCATAGTTTATCTCAAAAGTAGTCTAACTAGTACTATTCTCATGAAAGATAAGGGCTCTTGCTGCTTTGAAGAGTACTAAATCTAAATTGCATAGTTAAAATGCTCGAAAGATAGAATGCTGCACAACTAATAACAAAGTTTCAATAAAAATACTTTTAACACTTTAGTATGTGCAAAAAACCAAATTAGTTAAATTTTAATAGCACACATTTAATGATCACACAAGATGAAAAAGAAATAAATGCTTTTGTATAATTTTTCATATGCCTTATAAAGAGAAAATGTACTGTGAACATTTGTTTCAAAATCAGATCTCCATTTAGCTCTACAAACGTATCAGCTTTTGGATTGAAACATGCTACTATTTGGGATATTATAATCAATATAACATTTTTTTAATGCCAGAAAGCGATTTGGACAATGAAAATTTTAAAGCAAATTGCTTTCAGTTTTTATGACATTTTGGATATTTATTACTTTTCAAAATAGTTTTAAACATGAAAGTACACATATGGCCACAAGTTTTATATGATTCAATAATCATAAATTTCAATTTACAAAAAACACTGGAAGCCTTAATTTGAAAAACTAAAATGATAAGTCAACCTTATCACAACTTGGATGAAGTGTAAGTATACTTAAATTTAGTATTAGACATTTCTTATATGGAAAAAGTAGTGGAATTAGAATTGATTATTGTCAATTTATTTTACACAACAACTGTTTTTTTTTTACTGGTGTAAACATTTAAGATAACTTTATATACTATTTGCAAATTACAAGTTATAGTTTTGGTTTGAAGCACAGTGAACTAAAACAAGGGCTTTCATAGTTAATGCATTTGTTAATAATTTTAATAAACAGAAAAAAAATATTAATCATGTTAAATGCAGAGGAAAAATTAATAGTTAATGCAAGTAAAAATATGCAATAGGGGACATTAGTAAAGCATCTGAAGTTTTAGTTTGGCTTGAATTCAAAAGAAGAGAAAAGCAAAAATTAAGGTCATTTTATGATATCCGACAAAATTATTTTCTAGTATGTGCATCTTATGTATTCAAAACTTTGCTATTTGTTCAAATCCTTTCTCACAAAATTCACAATAATAATCAAATTTAATATATACTAATTTTAGTTTTTAAATATTGACATTTTATACCAGATCAGCTTAAAATGAATGATCAGTAAAACAGCGTGATTTTTCTATCTACATGAAATAACATGAGGCACATGTGCAGAAAATATTAATTTAACCTGCTATTTGCTCTTGCTAGAGGCTGATGAAGAATTTCCATTACCTTTTCCCATTCATTGCAAATCGGTATAAACTAGACATTTCACAAGAGTTGGCAGATTTGAATAAAGATGTATGCTGTGTTAAATATAATTTCTCGAACTTTCTTTCCATTCAAGAACACAATAGCAGGCCCTGGATTGGCTAGCTTTTACAAATATAAGTATTCAAGCAGCAAAATTTTACAATGTCACTAACTATACCATCACCATTGCTTCAGCAGTCTAAGCCTGATGTGCTCACACAATATATCTACTAAAATATAAGCGATTTTATACAAAACTCAATTGCACAGAAATGCAAATACACAAAGCTTGATACACTTCAAGCTAATGTAAAAAATAATTCATTTCATTATAAATAATAACAGGTTTGGACCCAAGAAATAAATCACTAAAAAAAGAAAAGAAATTTCATGATAAATGCAATAGCTCACACATCTAAAAATAAGGATAGGCCTAAGTAATAAAAAGATAAATGAACTTTTCTTATGAATTTTAAATATTTATTCAGTGATAATTATAGATTGAAATTTCAATATGGTTTGGATATCAGAGGTTGCCCTACTGCTCTTTAAAGATTTTAAAAGAATACTTATTGTTCATCCGATATATAGTTACATATTTCCCTACATTCATGAAGATAACTATTACTTAAAATATAAGACTAATAAGCAATTCCTAAAATAGTAACAGTACCACCATGGCTCATTCTCAATGTATATCAGGATAAATAAAAGGAACACATTTTAACACCCTATAGACTAGATATTAATATTACATATATATATACATATTGAAAGAAGGTAATTTACAAGACATGGCTATATTTTGGACAAAAAAAAATAATATATAGCAGAGTTGCTTACCTCTCCAACTAATTATTTGTTTATTACATAAAATGCTTGAGAAAATGTCGACCATGTTCTGTATTCTATCACTCATGGTAATGCATAAAAAGGAAATATAAAAATTCTTATAGAAGGAAAATCATGACGTAAAATTAATAATTAAAGTAATCTATTAATCAATATAATTACAAATAACCATTGCAATTAATAAAAAGTTGCAATATCAGAAATATACAAACTTTCTTCAAAACATCTACGATTAAAAAAAAGTTATTTATGATTGTGATGATTCCGATAATTTTTTAGCATTTTGGCAATGCTATTTAAGTTTTGTTAAGCACTATATAAAGAGAAGAATCCATACATTTTTACACTTTCAGGATAATATAAGATTGCTGACATATTTGATAAGTCTACAAAACTAATGCCTTATTTATGCAGCAAAACAGTTCTACATCATTTTATCACATAGTCATGCAACCAACCCCAAGAAATGAAAATGACATTTATATTTCAAAACAATGAATAATAAACCTAAGGGGATCTGTATGGGATGTGTTTCATTTTCCTAAACTTTAGTACTATGTTTAAAATAAGTCTGAATTTTGTTAAGTAACCACAAATTTAAAAAAATGTACAGTATAAAAATTAATCAAAATAAAAATAAAAAAAATTCAAAAATACAATATGTGGAATTATTCAAACCTTCAATCAAAGAAACCACAGAGATGTTTCTTAAAGCACATGATTATGAATCTGAAAATACTCATCAGAACAGAAATTGTATCGAATTGCAGCAAATATCTTAAAAGAACATATCTGCTGATTATTACATTCTTGGAGCAAGAGTTAAAATAGGAGTCGATAATTATTAGTCTGCATTTACATTTGTTGCAAATGAATGATTATCAAATGCATTTATAAATGTAATTTAAATAGAAATGTTTTGAAGTTTCCTGACAAAATAAACTCCCCAGATTTGCATATGAATCTTAAATTTTTTAAATTATTTTCTATAAAAAAAAACATCACTGTGGATTTCTTATGTAATATATACACCATCAGCTTTCTTATTTCTTTCAACAGTCTTTAAAAAGCATTTGCTGCATATATCTACAACACAGATATTGCTTTGAAATAAAAAGTTGAAAAGCAAGCGAAACATTTCATATACACATAAAAAAGAATGTCAAGGTACAGCTTAAAAAACAATACTTATACCTATCAGAGTTTGGAAAAGAAAACTGTACACCAGAGTTATGAAATTTTTTTCAGACTAAAAAAAGACATCCTATAATTTATACTCGTTGCAATTCACCAATATGAAATACTGATAAAACTTGCTTTAGGATACTAAGAGTGATGTCTCCAAATTCAAACAAATACAGTGTATAAGTTAGTAATATTTCCCATGCATTCAAATGATGATTTCCTATAAAAAGTACAAAACCATGAAAGGAGCAATAGTCAATAGCTAAGCTAGAAACATCTTGTTTATAGAGACGTGAAGTCTGAAAATAAAACATCAACAGCATTTCCGCACATAAAACGACTCACTGTTTAAAAATTTGCTAGCTCCATTAAAATCCTTGAGTTTTATTTTTAGATGTTTGAGAAGAGTGCTGTAGGCAGGTGATATCAAAAGAACCCCAAATGATACAGGAGGGTGAGTCTTTCAGCTGTGTGATACGAGTACAGACTTTGGCAAATAACTTGTTTCCCTTGAACCTCTCAGACTACAAAATAAGGGTGGAAATGGAAAATATTACCGCTTTCGTCGGCAAGTGCGTTTGTGCTCCTTGTGCCAATGTACCTGTTGACAATCAACACTGCAGTAAGAGGTATTCCAACAGCAGTGATAAATTGCTTCAGCTTCACAATTGTAACACTGAAAGAAGAATGTTAACATTAAATAGACAGTCCATTAAATGGAAGGCCAAGTCAAATTAAAATCTACCAAGCATTTAGTCGAGACAGCATTTGCATTTGTTTAGAGAAAAACCCAAGAATTCGAAGTAAAACAAAAATTGTTTTAATGGAAAAAGTTAAAACAAAACAAAAGTATGCAACACAGTACAAAGTCCAAAAACCAGAATCCTCTGGATTTCGGATCATTTGCAGTTCTTTTGTCAAAAACATTAATCTAACCACCCCTGCAAGCGAATACATCAGTGTGTTATTTACTTCCGGAACACGTTTTCAATACTAAAATAGCAGAAATATAAATATAAATATTTTTTTTAAAGGAAAAAAAACTTTTAATACGGTGCAACTAATTTTACTTGAAAATCTTTTAGTTTTTCTGTGTGGTATTTACTCTGAACATGTCTGTTATTTTGCATTGTTTCATAAATTTAGTCCAGGTTGAACACTGGTGAACAAAATACCTGGATTTAGGACTTTGTATTGTATTAATTTCAATGAAATACAAATTTTATCAGGTTTACTTAAACTAATGAAAATAAGGGTCTGCAAAATATCTGAGCCTTGAAAATCCACGTAATACATACTGTCTGTCTGTTCCAGACAAAACGTTCAGGTACTTTTTGAGTGGACAATTTGGGTGAAGCTTTGGTCATGGTGATTTGGCAATGAAAAGGTGAGTGATATACTTTTATCTCACACACATCTGGAGACAATTGTCACTAAGGGCACCACTGCAACCTTAAGCCAGTAGAAAATGGGCTATCTCATTTATAAGGAGACAGGCAGACTTTCTGTCTGGAGCAGTTTTTGTGATAACCAGTATTATATTCATGGAAAAGTTCTAATTATGACAATAGTTATTCTTAAGTTTACATAGTAAAATATTATACACATACCCACTGTTTTTTCTTCACTTCTGAAACTTCCATTCTATGGCGTTCTATTATCTCAGTCATTTCTAATTCATGTGCAGATCTCATTTGATCTTTTGCGCTTTGTTTCGCTTCACCGAGCTCTACTTGTACTTTATCCATTGCTGCAGCTACAACTCTTTGTTTTTCGTCCTCAAAATCTAGGCGTAGCTAGACAAACAAAGATTAAGTAAAAATTAGATTCTATTTCTAGTAGCACTCCTAAATAAAAAGACAACAGCCATCTAATTCGTTTTTTTTTAAACATACCTTTAAAGCTTTTAAAAGAGAAACTGAGTTTTAGAAAATTATATATAGTACATTTCTTCACTCAAAATATCATGAACTTTTTTGTTCTTAGTATCATTCAGAATATTTTTAAACTAACTCGGAAATTAGTTGGTAATTTAATCTTAACTTAGCTGATTTAAAAGATAATAAGCAAAATAAACTTTATTACATGGAGCCAAGATGTAAATAATTGAAATGCCAATTATTGTAAATCGTAGTCAAAAATAACTTACACGCTCTGCAAGTTCTCTCAATGACCTTTCTTTTTCTTCTTTCTGTTCAGCTTCAATGCGTTCCTTAAATTCTTTGAACATTTTGCTGTATTTCTGTTCACAATCACATGATGGAGTTTCTTTTTCCTCAGGTTTAACTGGCTTGGGTGGTATAAGAGCAGCTAACAGCTACAAAATTGAATGTAAAAAACAATTAGAATGCATACCAGTAACAACTCCAGAAAGAAAAATGTTATAACTTTATTTTGGTCACAAATTTAAATGCTGCAGAAAATTGAATTTTTTAAAACATGGTGGTATCACTCTAAAAATTCAAAATTCTTTGAAATATAGTGTTTAGTAATCAAAACGTTGCCTTTTAAAAGCACCTACCTTTTTATGTGTTTGTGTTGAAACTGTAACTTTAGCACTAGGTGATGATTCTTGACATGAAGATGAAACCACATTGTGATCTTCTGGTGTAGGAGCATCCTTTGAAAATGTAAAAAGCTCAATTATTGTTTACTAAAGGGTTTTGTTATGTTTATAAATTTACATTATGATACACAACTATGACTGCTAATATACCACATCCAACTCATTGGTTACAAGTTTGAATAAAAAAGTAACATAGTATGAAGTTTTGCTAAGGAAACATGTTCTACAGGGTTTGTGTAGGAGTTCACACAGGGAAATATTGCCGTCATATTTGAAACCCGAGCAACAAAGGGTTATTCAGCTAGTATTAAATAAAAAATTGCTGTCTCCCAATTTTCAAAGATGAAAAGAAATTAATTCTCTTTTCTGATTACCTTTATAGTTGATCCGTTTAAATATATTAAAATACCACTGATAACCCAAAAAATTAATTGGAGAATATTTGAACAAAATTATTCAAAATCACTAAATAATTTATAGCAAAACAGAACCATGCAGAATAAATGATTAAAAAATGCTCAAAATAAAGTATTTATGTGATCCGTTTATTCCACTTTCAAACACACATTTTCTAAATCAACTACAAAGAATTCTTATATTAATTATGTTACAAACCTTAAAGCGGGGTACTTTGGGAGACGATGAGGTTGGACACTCATCTTGGGAAGAATTACCTTCACCAGCTTCATTTTCAGACAAGTCATCATCACTTGACTCGGAACCTTTCCTTGATCTAGACCTGGATGCGGAATTGGAGCGGGATGAACTGGCAGATGGCGGACGAGATGGGCGCTTTTTGGATTTTTTCTCCTTCCCCGGTATCTGTCCAAGAAGTTGTTGGTGGCGTTTAAGCTCCTCGAGGGCTTTGTTTAAGGTTGCACTTCGTTTTTGTTGCAACTGTTGAAAAGGTATAGTGATGGACTTGATATTTTCCTTTTCAACATTAGCTCTGAGAAAATAAGAAACTAATTATTAAAAAAAACCTTTTCCACATAAAATTACTCAAAGTGATTATATAGGAGTAACTAAACATTTCAGGATATTGAGAAAGAAAAAAAGGGTTACACTATTACAGAATAAAAATAGAATTTTCGTTTCATAGTAGAAAATTATGAAACCATGTATAGTTTGAAAAGAATGAACTTTTCGAAGGACAAAGAACAATATTAAGAAAACATTAGGTTGAATTATTGCTAGTTTCTTATTTTATTTAATTTTTGTCAGTCATTCAGTCGTACATAATGACCAGTGCTCTGATTTTGTTGTGTTTTCTTTTTAACTGAGGTAGTTGAAGGGGTTACCATGTATGGGGATCGCCATTCATGCCTATGCATATGGCAACATTTCAATATTTCACACCCATTCCAAAAATTGACAAACTCAAGATTGACTGCCTTATTTTTTGAGCTACACTATACTGACAATGTGCCTCCTATATAGACAGAAATTCGGTTTACTATCCTAATTCTGGATGTAAAGGGATTTTTGGCCATTTTTCTGTATTTTTGACTTGGTCATTTTAGAAATATTTAGTACAATTTTGGAATTTAGCATGCTTTAGAGGTGTGTGTTTTTAATCAAATTTTGTCAAAACACTTCCAAGTAGCAATCTTTTATTCATGATCCCGTTTTACTGCAAATCACATTATAAATGACTAACTAATCTGCCAGCTTCTATGAGCTAATTACTATTCTGCCATGATCTACCCTTTACTACAAACCAAAATCTTTATACACTTTTTTATTGTCGAATGAATCATCAACACCACAAAGAGGATGAGAGCCAGTGAGGATCTCTAATCTAGACTGAAAAAATATCACATCTTGCTTTTCATCTTCAGGTTGATCCAAACATTTTTATAATACCAAAGGGAAAACAGTCTAAAAATGTGAAAAACATCCACAGCAGTGTTTCCCAAATTGGTTCACAGGTTGGTACCAGTTCTACAACAAAACTTAGTGGGTCTGTGAAAATGTCTAATGCAAGACTGATTTTCAGGCTTTCAAATTTTTTGTTGGGTTGTTAAAAGTATCTAAACGAGTAGGAAACACTGATTTTTAATGACTTTATACAAAGCAATTTATTGTCAATCATATATTGTAAGTTTAGAGCAGACTTCTTCTGATAGAGAATTTTTGCTTTGCTGCTGTTTAAAGACAAACAATTGAACTTTAGGCTAAAAAATATATATAAGCAGTTTGATAGTATTATATATCTTTTAAACAGATTTCAATATGATAATTTTTTTTTCTAATTATAAAAATAAGCATTTAATATATTTTTAAAAAATGTCAGTTAATGAGTTTTTTGCTATGAGCCGATATGTGCAGTTTCAAAGAAAAGATCTTTTATTACAGGCCAATTATCAGTAATAGAAAATATTTTGATAGTTAAACAAAACCAATTTTTAGGTTATTTTTTAATGCATTTTATTGGTCAACAGACCCTGGGCCTTGATAATTACAATAAGTAGAATCATTATTACACACCTACCATATACAAGAACTAAGTTAAAATTAAGCTTTTTTCATCAAATTCAATACATTATTCTTATCTAATGCAAAATTCTGCATCCTTGGGATAGGAACTTGGAATTGACATAACATTACCTCTGATGGTATCCTCCAAAGAAGCGAACATCATAAACACCATTATTCACGCGAATAACTTTTGCAGGCCAAAAGGGGAAACCTTTTTGCTTGGCATAAACCAATTCATGTGGTGGATCCTATAAAATTCAACCCAAAAGGTAAGTATAGTAATTTCATCATCAAAATTCAACTTCAGTAACTTCTAAACATAACATGCTCTTGTAGGTCACAAGGTCATATAATAAAGGCATATAATTCTAATACAATCAAGTCTTAAAATAGTAAAAAACACAAGTATGGAATTCTATTACATGTTTCCTAAACATTTCTAGCTGAGTATCCCCTTTTCACACACAATTTGGTGGCTTTTCAAGTGGGAAGCTATCTCAACTTATAATAAATTGAGTGTAGCTGTGCCTATAATTTTTGAATTTCACTAAAATATTTGCAATTTTAGAATTTCAGAAAGCTAATTTGGAAATAACATAGCTTGGAACTGAAATTATAAAGCTATTTGGGTCATTCTTGTGAAATAGGAAAAATTGGCTTCTTAAAATTTTTTCAATCGAAGGTTTTTAAAACTTTATTTTTTTGGCCTAATAATTTTCTACCATGTTCATTAAGTAAATTAAAAATATCAGCAATCTAAATTATTAACATTTTGCTAAGGAAAAAAATATTTCAAAATATTGGAAGGCAGGACAATGACGAACCTGCCAGGACAATGATGAAAATAGAAAAAAATATATAAATTTCTTGTTGAACATTTTATATGACCATGTATTTTTAATTCAGCTGATTACGTACATAAATAAAATTACTAGGAACATGACACTTCAGGAAATTATGGATTCCCGAATATTTAAGTATTTTTAGAAAGTAGGAACATTGTGGATAGCTATTACTGCAACTTTTATGCTTTTTTAACAGATTACATGTTTTGACTTTGTGGTGTTAAATTACTGCAATCAATTCTCAGCAATTTTTGATCTGTAGTATTTCTTTTTGTATTTTTCCATTTGCCTTGTATATTTTTTAAATTTTTCTTCCAGTTTTTTATACGAATGTAGGTCTCTGCTCTATCTCTTCTTACTTTTTTCATTAACTTTTTTCTTAACATTATCATCTCTTGTTGTGTCTGGGTTTGAATAACCTGAAAGTTGAATATCTATCCATTTTCACTTGGTTTGGGTAGCCAATTCTAACGGATGACAATTTCTTGTTCAAGCGATAGAATTTTGAATTTTCTTTCCAATTTTTATAATTCTCCTTTTCTGCCTCAAACTCATTTTAGCTATAGGCTTTACCACTCCTTTCTTCTTTTGGTTAACATATATTTCACATGCCTCTTCAATTTATCTTGTATCAAACGTTATGGAATTTTTTTTAATATGCTCCTGACGACGTTTCTCAGCTAACCTTTTCTTTAACAACCTTTCCTCATATGTTTGTTTCTTTTTACCACTCATATCTGTCCATATATTGTTTACAACTTATAAAAAAGAGCATGTGGATAAGGGTCATTCTTGCAAAATAGGCAAAATTCATGTCCCTTCAAAATTTATAGAATTCTATCACTCTGAAGATTTTGTCAACTTTCAAGAATAGTTTAGGATCACTTTCATAATCTACAGAATTAGAAAATTAATGACATATTTTTTTATTTTATACATTTTTAAAACTTTAAAATATCAAATATCATTGTCCCTGAGTGAAATTTTACAATTTCTTCATTCATTAGGGTTTAATATTATTTATATATTCTTGTAAATAATTTATTCTGCTTCTTTATACATTTGAAAGGTTATTAGTTACAATAATGGAAACAATATTGCAAAAATTTCCAAAAGTAACTTCAATAACTACTGTCCCAAGTAATATCATCATTTTCCTGGCATCTCAGATATAATTATGTGGGCAATTAATAGATGACAGCACTGAGTTAGAAGAATACTTTTCAAGTAATCTGGGGGTGAGGTTATTTAAATAAATAACTGCCATTTTGAAAAGTTATCAACTTTTTTTTTGGTTAGCACATACAAGTTCAGAGTTCCAGGTTTATGTATATTGAAGATCATTTTCCTGGCTTTGATAAAAATTAAATGTTTGTAGTAAATTTTTAATTTTTTTTATTATCAAGTGTATAAAAGATATTTTTTTTAAATGTGTGTGAAATTCAAACTGAAATTTTTAAGGGTTCATCCATTAAGCCCTGAACAAGCCTATTTCATCATTATCCTGGCCATCATTGTCCTGCCTTTAACATACCAAGTCAATGATGTCAAGCCAGGAAAATGATGTTTTATGTTCAGTATTTTAAAAATATTTAAATTATTAACTGAAGACAAATATATTCTTTACTTTTAACTATTAACTTTTGATTTTATTTATTATCCATTGTAATTTTTTTAATAGTAAAATACCTTATAATGGGCTTGAAATTTTGAAACTAATTTATTTCTTTTATTTAAAACATAATGTTTTTGTCATTGCACCTAAAAATGTCTAGATATTACTAAATATTCTTTATCACATGCTCTTTTTTATAAGTTTAAACAATATATGGACAGATATGAGTGGTAAAAAGAAACAAACATATGAGGAAAGGTTGTTAAAGAAAAGGTTAATTGAGAAACGTCGTCCGGAGCATATTAAAAAAAATTCCATAACGTTTGATACAAGAGAAATTGAAGAGGCATGTGAAATGTATGTTAACCAAAAGAAGAAAGGAGTGGTAAAGCCTATAGCTAAAATGAGTTCGAGGTAGAAAAGGGGAATTATAAAAATGGAAAGAAAATTCAAAACTCTATCGCTTGAACAAGAAATTGTCATCCGATAGAATTGGCTACCCAAACCAAGTGAAATTGGATAGATATTCAACTTTCAGGTTATTCAAACCCAGACACAACAAGAGATGATAATGTTAAGAAAAAAGTTAATGAAAAAAGTAAGAAGAGATAGAGCAGAGACCTACATTTGTATAGAAAACTGGAAGAAAAATTTTAAAAATATACAAGGCAAATGGAAAAATACAAAAAGAAATACTACAGATCAAAAATTGCTGAGAATTGATTGCAGTAATTTAACACCCCAAAGTCAAAACACGTAATCTGTTAAAAAAGCATAAAAGTTGCAGTAATAGCTTATCCACAATGTTCCTACTTTCTAAAAATACTTAAATATTCGGGAATCCATAATTTCCTGAAGTTTCATGTTCCTAGTAATTTTATTTATGTACTTAATCAGCTGAATTAAAAATACATGGTCATATGAAATGTTCAACAAGAAATTTATATATTTTTTTCTATTTTCATCATTGTCCTGGCAGGTTCGTCATTGTCCTGCCTTCCAATATTTCGAAATATTTTTTTCCTTAACAAAATGTTAATAATTTAGATTGCTGATATTTTTAATTTACTTAATGAACATGGTAGAAAATTATTAGGCCAAAAAAATAAAGTTTTAAAAACCTTCGATTGAAAAATTTTTAAGAAGCCAATTTTTCCTATTTCACAAGAATGACCCATAAAGGATATTTAGTAATATCTAGACATTTTTAGGTGCAATGACAAACACATTATGTTTTAAATAAAATAAACAAATAAGTTTCAAAATTTCAAGCCCATTATAAGGTATTTTACTATTGAAAAAATTACAATGGATAATAAATAATCAAAAGTTAATAGTTAAAAGTAAAGAATATATTTGTCTTCAGTTAATAATTTAAAAATTTATAAAATACTGAACATAAAACATCATTTTCCTGTCTTGACATCATTGACTTGGTATGTTAAAGGCAGGACAATGATGGCCAGGATAATAATGAAATAGGCTTGTTCAGGGCTTAATGGATGAACCCTTAAAAATTTCAGTTTGAATTTCACACACATTTAAGAAAAATATCTTTTATACACTTGATAATAAAAAAAAATTAAAAATTTACTACAAACATTTAATTTTTATCAAAGCCAGGAAAAGGATCTTCAATATACATAAACCTTGAACTCTGAACTTGTATGTGCTGACCAAAAAAAAAGTTGATAACTTTTCAAAATGGCAGTTATTTATTTAAATAACCTCACCCCCAGATTACTTGAAAAGTATTATTTTAACTCAGTGATGTCATCTATTAATTGCCCACATAATGATATCTGAGATGCCAGGAAAATGATGATATTACTTGAAACAATAGTTATTGAATTTACTTTTGGAAATTTTTGCAATATTTTTCCATTATTGTAACTAATAACCTATCAAATGTATAAAGAAGAAGAATAAATTATTTACAAGACTATATAAATAAATATTAAAACTCTAATGAATGAAGAAATTGTAAAATTTCACTCAGGGACATGCCAGGACAATGATATTTGATATTTTAAAGTTTTAAAAATGTATAAAATAAAAAAATATGTCATTAATTTTCTAATTCTGTAGATTATAAAAGTGATCCTAAACTATTCTTGAAAGTTGACAAAATCTTCAGAGTGATAGAATTCTATAAATTTTGAAGGGACATGAATTTTGCCTATTTTGCAAGAATGACCCATTAATCAAAATAAACTATGAAATATATTGGTCCATAACACATACACACCTATATTACTATTTTAGGTATAGACATCAATCAAGCAGCAAAATTGAAAATAATCACCAACAAGAAGGTCTTATATTTGTCCATATTAAGACTGTTTTCATTAGCAAAGCATTCTTAAATTTCCAGTCAACTATTTGCAGCAGGAGTTCCTCCTTTTAGTTAAAAGAAGCAGTGGCAATGCCTCACTGCAGTGAGTATGTATGGTCGAGTGGGATAAGTGTTAGTTTAAATCATTTTCAGGCACCCCATTATTTTTACCATCTTATAGTCACACTCTTACTCCTCAACAGTCTCCTATTTATCCTGGGTTCAGCATTGCCCTCCAAAAATCATTCAGATCTCAGAGGGTTGGTAGAATCCACTTTGGGAAATTATGTTTCGTTAAACATATACAGAATACATGCATTTATGGGCTAATTTAGCAAATAAAACACATTTCAAGAGACTATTTTACAAAAGGCAAAGTCATAGGCTACAGCTAGGTACAAAAACAGAAAACAAAGTGCAAGTGCAATACGAAAAAAATTCTGGTTGAGGAATATTAAGTTGATAAAAGATCTACTAAATCAAGACAGAAACAGATCCCAACTACAAACAATATAACATCTACGCGTAGCATGTATAAAAATTATAGGATGGGATATTTTTTTGAAATCTGACTTTTCATGGATACATACCCTTAAACTATTTCTATGGAAATTTAAATGCTATCAAAGGATATTTTTTTAGTTAAAAAATTTCTTTCAATTGAAGTTAATAAAGAGCAGCATTTTGTTTCACTTACACATGGTTGGCAAAACCAAAATTTATCACGCTTTTCATTAGAAGTTCTATAGCAGTCTCTGCATTGTCTTATCTCTCCCAAATCATAACAGCAATCTCTCAGCATTTGACGAGCCATATCAGCAGATGTACTATGAACTGAATCAAATACAACACAATTAGAATAAAAACATTATCAATTAAAAGAAAAAAAATCTAATGGAAGTGATTTTCGAAAATAAATGAAAATACACCCTATTCTGGTTTTGCACACTTTTTTTTACACAAATTAAAAAAATATATTTCATTCTCTTTTTATACAAGTCATTTAGATTTAACACAAGTAAGCCAAGCCAATTTCTCTAAGAATTTTTTTTTGCCTAAATTCTAAGAACTTCTTTTATTTGTAGTATACTAGTATCATTTCTGTGTCAAGAATAGGTTGCATAACAGCTAGTAAGTGCTATTTGAAGCACATGCTTTCATACAAAAATGTGTACTTCTAGATATCTTATGTATGTATCAACAACGTTTTTATTGAAATTGGTCCCCGATACAACTAAATTTCCTAACATCATTACAATGGCACACACAATTGGTGAAGGATTTCAATGACCTATCGTTTGAAGATATTGATGCATTGTTAGTCAACTAAGTCCTAAGTGATGGTAATTTTAGTTAACGTCGTACTAGAGCAACACAACGGGCTATTGACAACGGTCCAGGATCAGTCGCTTAAGGGAAAGATTCGAGGACAACACCTGGAAATTTTGAACCACAGTCCGATGACGAAGCAACAACTAAGCAGGCACCCCACTTTCCAAACTTCCACACCAACCAAACGTGAGGACTTTCGGCCACGACAGATTTAAGGTGCACCAGCCGCCTCTACACCATAGGCTTACAAACATCCATGCCTGGACCCGGATTCAAACCAGGAACCTTCCGATTTAGAGGCTAACACCTTAACCACTATACCCATTGGTCGGCTCAAGGCCTAAGTGAAAATTAAATAGAAGTTTCCCCTTGAGACTTCTAATGCCTCAGAATGTAGTGATAATGAAGAAAATTATCCTGTTCCTAATCAAAACACAAACACAGGGATAGAAGTGACCATATGAAAAAATATAGGATTTTTTAAATAAAAAATATAGGATTTTCTTACAAAAAATATAGGGCAATAATAGGAAACTATTATGACTAACATATATTAACGGCGAGACATTTCGCACAAGAACCCCTTTTCCACTTCAATATGCTTCATCCTGAGAATAATACATCTATGATTTCATGTATATGATGGCAGGTCTCTTGCTAAAATGTACAGTAATTACAACTAATCATTTAAAATTTTAAATAAATGCCCAAAATGTCTTTATTCCTATTCTCAACTGATTTTTGTTGATATGTAAGAAAATTAAATTTATAAAACACACCATCACAGTAGCCAATCTTCATACACCAAAAATAAGAAACCTTAAAAAAGCATATTGTAAATTTCTCTTTCCCACAATTTACAAATCGCCATGGAATTCCACAATTTGAAATAAATTACTTCACCATAATTTACACAAACTCTGAACTATACATAACATAAAAGAGTAAAAATATTTATTTTTTCTTGCTCTAAATATTATCTATAGGTTAAAAAAAACTATTTTTCACATTGTTTGCAAACTTAAAAATTTTATTAACTAGCATTAATGTTGTATGAAAAAAAAAGTCATAAAAATGAACATATTTACAGCTTTTCACCGATTTTACCTTAATAAATCGCTAAAAATATTCTTAATTTAAAACAAAGCAAAACCTGTTTTGGTAAAGCTTCAGTCTACGTTTATAGCGGTATCAACGGTCTCAGCGCACTTCTAGTAGCAAGTAATGACAGGTTAAGGTAACCCATCTGTATATTACGGTTATTGCGGATTTTAAGACAACCTCGGCAAGCGTAAAGTTTGAAATTTTCATTTTAAATATTCTAGAAAGTTCTTTCAAAGTCCGGTTAAACTGTCGTTTGATTTCATTGGTTCATTTGAAATATTTCTTTCCATGGCGACTTAAGAAGTGCACTAAAACAAAAGCGCCAAGAACGTTGCCACTGCTATAAACGTAGACTGAAGCTGTACCCCTTTTAAAATAAAATATAATGTAATTCAGTTCAAATTTAAAACCCTTTTTTCGAATATAAAATAACTTTTTTTCAAAATCCCTAATCAATTTCCGTCGGCTAATATTTTTCCGTGATATTCTTATTTTCTAATTAAATCAAATTAATAACTCATATTATCCAAGAAATAATTTAACATATTAAAACAATAATAAATATTGTCCTTAAAAGAAGCATCATTTTGGAAATTTCCGTTGCAAAAAATAGCTGCAGTCTATGTTTAAAGTGGTGGCCACCGCCTTGGCGCACTTATAAAGTCGCCAAAGAAAGAAGTTTTACCGATTTTGAAAGAACTTTCCAGAATATTCAAAATGAAAATTTAAACTTTCCGCTTGCCGGGGCTGCCGTAAAAGACGAAATAGCCCTATCAGTTAAATAACCGAGCATCTTATTTTCTAGTTGAAGGAAAAATCACATTAAAAGCAGATCATTGATTTGCTTTTATAGTTGATCATAAACTATAAAAGCAGATCAAAATATTTTATTTATACCTTTTCCGCCACATCATGACGCGTCACGGCCTCTAAATAACAGGTCCGCTTTCTTAGGAAACCGTAGCTTTACCTTCGAAATTTGCATTAACAACATACGCTAACTACTTTAAAATCCAAGTTTGCCATTAAACTAATAATAATGTCACAAAGGATTATTTTCAAAGGAATTTGTAAGACTTATCAGCTTGGTAAAATTTAGGAGTGCAATGTTGGCGAGATATGTCTCGTTTGGCGGATTTTACGTTTATAAATGATAAAAATCGGTCCTTTTCTAAAAAATTAAAAAAATGTCGGAAATACCTACAAAAGTCGGAAGACTTTCATCCCTGATATAGAGGGGAGAAATAACTGCATCCATGAAGAAATATAGGACATATAGGGCAATTACTGAAATATAGGACGCTTTTTAAGGTTTTGAAAAATATATAGGAAATACAGGACGACTTCGATCCCTGCAAACACAATGATTAATAACCAAATTCGTTCGTAAAACCGATTAAACATCAGCACCAGAGGAGACATGCTGATCTTACTTGAGATCACAGAAAGATATTCATCAACACCTTCATTTTTTCCCCCGAATCCAATCCAAAAGATGTCAAAGTTTTTATTGCATTTTTTTGTTTATTTTACATTTGTAGGCAGGAAATTGTTGTTAAAATTGACATTTCTAATATTTTAAGCATTTATAAAACTTTTTTTTACTGCAAATAGAATAATGTTCTCCCTGGAAGTTGTCTTTTCCTACATCTGCGCCTTGCAATGAAGTTACATTTACTGTTGTGCACATAAAAAATACAATTACTCACATTACTACTGGCTCACATGTATGCATGAGAAAACCTGGTGTACACTTGATACCCAAAGCATGACTTATTCATCGACAAAACTTCCAACAACCAAAAAAATGGACGACTTGAGTAAAACAAAAACATGGTTTCCACTCCTCCCATTAAAATTTTTCAAAATAAATTCAAGTACTTTGCACCAAATTCAAGTATTTTCTGGGGCCCTTGAAAACAAAATAAAAGTAATTTTCAAGGCCCCTGTGGGAACCCTGAAAAAAATTCATCCCAATGAAGTATAATGATTTTAAAGACCACATTTTTAGTGCGCCAACCATTAATTCTTTAGAAAGGCACCCAGAAGAGGAGTACTTTTGATATCTGTCTAATAGAAGGTTTGTACGGTATACAAAACTTAATAAAGTTTGTTTCATGTGTATATTTATAGAATTATGTATTTTTCTGCGATTTTTATTACTAGATAATCAAGGTTGTACGTTAAATGCATGTAGAATTAAATTTAAAAACAGATTACAAGCAAAACCAAAACCACTCTTAGGAATTTAGTCACATTTATTGCAATTTAAAATGCAATTTTACATCAACATACGAAGTCTTACCTCCATAGTAAAGGACAATATTATGAACAAGTGTCTGAGCATCAGCTTGAAACTCATCTAAACGTTTATAAACGTTATCTTGAGTTTTATCTTCAATAATTGTTAGATCCATTTTTTCATAAATCAAATAATTATGACGCCATTTCTCCTCTTCGGAAGGGGCCATTTTTAGAAGTTCCCGATTCTGTACAAAAAAGAATACAAATAAGACTCATTATATAAAAATAGTTTGAATGTAATCTATAAGATAATGATCAGCCTTTTTTAAATTGGATAGATACAGAATCTACTACAACTTATTCTTTTAATACACAAATTCTTTAAATCAGAAAATGTACTGTGAGGACTAAGATATTTTCATTTGAACTATACAAAGTACTTTTTGGAGAACCTATTTAAAATTACATCAAATCATACTTCGAATTCCTGTAAGACAGTGTCTAGAACTTTATCGTTTAGTTCTTTAGAATTACATAAAATCCTACTTTGAAATGGCAAGTCTCACTTTTTGTTTTAAAAATCCATTGCTATTAATTGTCATATAAAGTTTGTTAATGAAGTAAAGCCAAAAAGGGTAATCCATTTTACAAAATATACTTAAAAATATTAGTAAACTCAGTAAAAAATTATTAAAATTACACATAAAATATAATCTTAAATTCACTTTTAGTTTAAAGTGATTAAAATTATAGATAAGATTTTTAATATTTTAAAATGACTTAAAGATAGATAAATGTGATTTGTATTGTTTAAAATTGAATGGGGTAGTTAATTAACAAAAGCCTTATAGATTGGCATGTAAAATGTTCTTTTTTTTATTATTATAGTCTTGAGTGAAAAAAAATACATACACTACAGACTTTTTCCTTCAATCTAAGACAAGCATAGCCTAGTAAGAGGTTGAGGTCATCTTTATTCAATTTCAAGGAGTCTTTTGATTTGATCATCTGAAAATATTTATATTGATTTGTAACAGAGATGCTTACATACTATTTATGGAAAAATGCATAGTACTTTAAACAAATTAAAGGATGTCTTGAATATTTTATTTTGTCCTTTATACCATTAAATACTTGTTTCATCATAGACAGTAAAATTTATCATATTAAAAAGCTAATTAATATGAAATTATTTGACTTGATGAACTTGAATTGTTTACACAGCTTTTAAACATGAACTATAAAAGGAATGCAATGCAAAACTCATTTTACTTGATAAAAAGTTTACAAGATAAGCTCCCCTTCCATGAGGTATTAATATTGATAATACAAAAATGTCAAAATATAAGTTGTTCCAAATCAATAAAGATGAATTCAGTAATTATAATTTTCAATTAATTTATTGCAATATGTTAATAGAAAAGCAAACAAAAGGCATAAAAGTATTGAGTAAAATAAGAACGATTGTCAAATTTAATTTTTTCAAAACCATAGATTTTTAAAAACTTAAATTGGAGTTTTTAATTTCAATGATTTTTTTTAAAACTATAATACATATAAATATTTTTAGGAAAAAAGGAACAATATAATAAAAATTACATTTCTTGTGTGTGTGATTATAGGTACATTATCGTATGTTAGAATATTGGAGAATTTTACACTCAGCTGTTCATTTGTTTCATTACAAACACAAGTTTTGAAGCTTTCTCTACTCCTAATCTGTTTCATAATTTAGAAAGGTCCACACCAAATATTGAAAACATCTTTTCAACACTGGTAATTGATGATTTAGCTGTAGTTAACATGTTTAAAAATCTCATTTCCACTAATTATGTCCTCATTTAAAATTTTACAAAAGCTATTCCATCACTCACAATCAGATATTATTTAACAACTGTTGGGGCAAAAAAAAAAAAAATGTTTTTGTCATGATTGTGAAATGGTTCTAGCTTCCCTAAAAAATTTTAAGTAATTGCTAGGAAACCAGAACCACATTTTTGATGAATTCCAGACCCTTCTTTTTCTCTATTGCAAAATCAATTTTTTTCGTCTTTTTTTTATTGGTTAGAGTTAAAAACTAATATTGATGAGTTTAGAATAAAGGCAGCAAAATGCACATCATTAACTACGGGTTCATATCTTGCCTTATATAAGGACAAGATTTTTTTTTTTTTTTGACAATGCTTCATTAAGCTTCAATTCCAACTTCTTCCATGCAAATATGCATTCAGCAAGTGAGCAATTGTTTTTTTGAACAATATCAATAAGAAAAGCTGGCTACTGGCTTATTTAAATCTTAATAAAAAGAGTGTGAGTGAATTCGAATTGTTTGTCTCATTTTTTTTTCATCAATTAAACTTGGATTGTTTTACCAGTCCCTTGGTTACGATGACAAAGCTGTAATTTGGCTGTCGTAGAGTTATAAATAGTACCAACTTAAGTTAGAACGGATTATAGGTGACTAGTCACTGAAATTTTCTGAAGTAACTATTTCTAACCTGGACTCAAAAATGTGCTTTCTAAATATAATTTACACATTAACCATTCTATATTCGCTTGTTATTAAAAAAATAAAGTTTAATACATAAATTATCAGTTTAAATTGCAATAAGTAGATGTTTGTATTTTTTTTAACATTTATATGAATTACTTAATTATCTTACATTGAACATTATTGCAATATAAAACTTTGTAGTCCCCAACACTATTTAGTTTTGTCCAATATCAAAATGAAACTCACTGCATTTTACTGTTCTTTCTTTGTGAATATGATCCTTTCATAATATTTATTTTATTTTATAAAAAAGGAGCATCTCATACTTTGCATTTTATTGTGTTGCTCATTAGAGATTTATTTAAAATCTAATTTGCTTGTGTTCTCAAAAATAAAGATATGGAAAGTACTCTAGTTACATCAATTCAATGAAATATTTTTATATATTCTATTAATTATTTATATATTCTACATAAATATTGTTTGATATATTCTTTCTTTAAATATACATTACAAATATTATAAAATCACTATTTATTGAAGATACATGAACAATTTTATTTCAATAAAGCAGATTAACTTGATATATAAAATAAAGTGATTTAAATCAGTAATTTATTTAAAATCAGTTGATTCAATTCGCAATTTTAATCAACTGATTTAAAATTGCTGCAACACTGAAAAAAAGGCTACACAAACAATAAATAAAAAAGATGTTTAAAATCCCCAATAAATGTATTTTGACTTCATGTTTTACATGATGATATTTTGACTTCTTGTTACATTCACAAATAATAAGGTAGTCATTTTGAAATTTGGTCAGGTTCAATTCACATTTGTAACAACTAAACTACATGCATTTAAACTTCTATGTAAAGATTAATTTGGATAAAATTGAAGCTGAAAAATATTTCTAACTATACCATGGTTCCCACACCTTTGTACAAAAAATATTTCAAGAACTTTTCAAAACCAAAAAAAACATTTCAAGGACCTTTTTATAGCGACCTGAAACAAGGCATGTGCAAAAGATGTCAATTAAAAAGAAAATTTTGAAAAATATAAAGAAAATGCCAATTTTTTTTCTCCATTTTCTAAACTACTGACAGACAAAAAAAAGAAGTTATAATCAATTTTGGTTATAATTCAAATTTTCTTTTATCACTAAATTTTTGGTGGTGCGAAGAATATGCTAGCTTGAACATGGTTCAATCTACATACAATACAGTCTCAGTTTTGCTCTCGTCTACTGCCACTACAACAGACAGCTGTCAAAGTTTATTTTTGTTTGAGAAACAAAACAAATCCAAAGTTTTGACTGACATTACGGTTTTTTTATTCTCTAGACCAAGTTTCTATCTCCGCAATCATTAAAGATGGTAAAAATTTCAACAGATTTGAAATCTGAAGAAAATTTTACACCAGAAGGATGGATACCTTAAATGTGCCTTTCTGTAAATAAATAATTTTTTCAATTGTAACTTTTCTATTTTTGCAATACGAATTCGGCGGCCAAATTTGACGAAGATATTCATTACGAACACAGAAAAGGTCTGTTAGAGGTTTTCTATCTTCACAATCATTAAAGATAGTAAACATTTTAACGGATTTGAAATCTTCGGAAAATTTTACACCAGATTGATACTTTAGGTAGTCTGAATTTTATGCTGGACTGCTAGTATGATATAAAATATCCTTCCCATTTCTAGTCTAAAGATAGCATTTCACAGAACTGAGGCACATGCTTAAAGAAACTTCCTTGTTTTACGAAAACGGATAATTCAGTAATCCAAAACTGTTAATTTTTCATTTCTTGTACGTACTACGTCAATTGTACAAGTTTTTAACAATAATTTAAAAGTAAAAAAGTAGTATTTCTCCATCAATCACCCAGACAATTTTTTAAATGTTGAAAGAGGCAGAACTCTTTCATGTTTGTATAGTTTATGCAAAAAAGCAATGGGACGACGCGTCACACAATTATGTACAAGTAAAAAAAAATCAAGTACTTTCAAGGACTTTTTACCATGTTTCATTATTTTCAAGGACTTTTAAGGGTCCCTAGTTGGGAAAAAAAAATTCAAGGAACATGGGAACCCTGTATACTAAAGAAAATTGAGCAAGGAAATTTTAAATTTGATTTGAGAAAGCCCTTTTTGAGTGTTTCATATTGTTGGTGATTCACCCAATACCAAAGTGGAAAATCAGATATTAAATTGCTAACACCAATACTAGGAATACATAGAAAATAACTTCTAGTAAAAAAAGAACAATATATCAATAACCTTCTTGGTTGTCAAGCTTGTTATAAACTAAAGCTAAATATAGCTAATAACTATAGCTAAATATAAACACGAAATAATTTTTTTGCATATGCAAGTGGTAAAAATTAATTTAGTACTACACTGGGCACGTTGGAGGGGAGGTGAATTAATTCAAGACGAGGTGGGAATGGCAAACGTGTTAAATGACTTTTTTCTGGGGGTTTTCAATGGTAACTGTAAATTAAAATAAGATCCCAAGGATGGAGCCTTTGCAGGGGGTACAATTAAAGAATGCAAATTTAACAGGGAAGAAATAGTACATCAGTTGAAAAGAATTAAGCCATCTAAAGCACCAGGGCCAGATGATATATATCCGAGAGTACTAGTGGAATGCGCTGAAGAATTGGGGACGTAATTCACATGATATATAATTCAACATATAGCACGGGTTGGGTACCAATGGATTGGAAGTTGGCCAACATAACTCCAATTTTCAAAAAGGGAATATAAAGTGATCCTGGCAACTATAGACCAGTAGTCTAACATCAGTAATTTGCAAAATATTTGAATCTCTGTGAACACATCACTCTCACACAATAGTTTTCTACTATTGTACTATACTACACTATAGTTTAGCACAGATTCTAGTTCTAAATTTATTGTTTGGTGCAGAATTGGGTGCGGTGTACTGGGTAGAAAACCTGCCACTGTGATCATCATTCATGCTTTTGCATATGACAAGCTATTTCTTAATGAAGATTCACACCTTTTCAGAAATCCACTGAATGCTTTCTTGTTGAAGCTGTACTATAACTGCTTGTTTTACTATTTGCATCCTTTGATAAACATTTAACGAAATGGATTCCAAATCATAACAAATGAAATGTAGCTTGTTTCAAATATATCCTACAAAAAAATGAAAGAAATTACATTCCTGAAGGTTGACTGGTTGGGTTTGGGGTTTTATGGTGCAATGGCCATATTTGGCCAAACATTCCTTATGGAAATTGTCAAAGAATTTGTTGTGAAAAAAAATATCAGGATATAGCAATAGTAGAACTGTTTAAGCTGCATACAAAACTTGAGCATAGTTTGATGTAACATGGCATTTTCCCCATCAATTTTTAATAAGGATTTTCAGTTTTTATTTGGCTGTCCATTCTAATGTTTCATAGTTTGTATCCCTCTGTATTTTCAATTTATTTTGATCTTTTATGAATAAACCTTAAGGTTATAGGAAAACAAAATTCCACACGAACTTACTAAAGAATACAACAAAAATGTATCCAAACATCAAGTAGAAAGGAATTCTACTTACTTTGCAAGTTTCGCATATCAAATTCTCATTGTTTGCAGGCTGTTCCTTCAAGCAATCTTCATGATACACTCTGTGACACGTGGAACAAAACAAAACTTCCCCTTCCTTGTGGCATGTGAAACAATACCAGTCATGCCCATCGCTGACCTGATAATAGAAGTATATTAAATCACTCATTAACCTTTTTATATGCCGCATAATAGATTCACTATCATGAACAGTGATTGAACAACGGCTGACAATCTATTTAGAGTTCCAACTCTATCACATGAAAACATTTCAAGTGCTTTACAAGGATGTTGCAAGAAGTTCCAAAAATTTTCGCTAAAAAGCATTCATTTTTATTAAACTAAAACATTGACATGTTGACATGACAAAGGAAAAACATGACAAAGGACAGAAATCAAAATATAATTCAAAAATATTCATGATCACTATTTATGCTTTTGAGTATTCAACTAGTTACCACCGTCTCAGCCTAAGCCATTTGGTGTATCGCCACGTAATTTTGAACAACGGTCAGATGACAAGGCAATATCTGAGCTGGGCACCCCACTCAACCAAACTTCCACACCAACCCAACGTGAGGATTTTCGGCCAAGAGAGATTTAAGGTGCACCAGCCGCCTCTACACCATACGCTTACGAACATCCATGCCCTGACCTGGATTCGAACCAGGAACCTTTCGATCTAGAGGTCTACTGGTCGGTCGACTATGCTTTTGAGTACTATGGCAGCCCTCATTCTAACCACCTTATACACTTTTTCAACAATCAACGATTTGGATTAACCTTCAACTCCAAAATCGAGGATTGTTGCAAGTGTACATTTGGTTGTCTTTTTTATGGCACAAAGTTGTGATTAATCTGCAGCAAGAAAAATTTTACTCACACAGAAGAGATAAATGCACACAGAGTAGTTACAAGGATTAATCCTTTGTCAACTACAGCTGTAAAGGGTGTACAATGTAGCTATAATTACACTGACACTACTCAAAGCCATTTGAAGCTTTAACAACCAGAATGGCCCTAAATTTGGTAAGAGGACTAATGAAGGCATGAGAAGGATTCCATGTAAAAAACAGCAGTTTCAAAAGTCACCCATAGGGGAAATATAGTATGTTGCAATTATAAGAGTTACAATGAATGTAATGCTGTGAAATTATTGCAGACAAATAAATAACAATGACAAAACTGAACTGAAACATCACCCTTTTTTCAGCACATTCATTTACACCATGCAAAAGGTAGCCCATTTCAATGTGGTCACTGTTCTTGTGTACCAGGCATTGCATTCTGCACACAACAGCAGAATGCAACATGTCTGAAAGAATATTAATTATGAGCTGTGATATTATCCTTTTAAAGTTATAAATTTGGAACCCAGTAACAGTTAAATTACAGCCACCTTGCACTCACCGTACTTTAAACTTCATAGCAAATGTTAAAACATGCATTGCAAAACAAGCAAAATGTGACAAAAAGAAATTACAATATATATTTATGCTTAATTTACCACATGATAACTGTCACTTTTAAATAGTTTTCTCTTTCTTTGATCAAAATAAATTGAACTTTTTAATGGTACATCTGCAAAAACTTGCTTCATATCTACTTTTTTTAAAGGAATACAATATGTTCTTTCAAGCAAATCATTAACCTTTAAAAAAGCAATCTCAAACAATTCAAAGGTTTGAAATTACAAGGATTTTCTTGTGTCATACATGCTTAATATATCAATAAACTTGAGAAATATTGCTTGATCATAGTTTATATTGAAAATTCAACCAGTAAGGTACTAATAATAAAGGACTAGAGTTCAATTAAACACATTTTACATTTATAAATAAGCTATTACTTACAACATCTTTCTCTGGTATTCTATACGAATCTTGTTCAACTCCAACTTTAGAGCCTTTGCAGCCAACACTTTTCTTCATTTCAATCAGGCTATCACGTACTGCACATTCAAGTTGTTTATCCAGGTCCTCAGGAGATATGTTGTGCTTACGACGCATGTAATTAGAAATGCGCTCCAGGTTTGGAATTTGTTTTTGCTGCCTAGCATAAACTATTGCATCCCATAGGTGATGAATAGTTTCCGTACTAGCCGTTCTCCGCGTAGTCACAGTCATGTTGATGCTAGTAGCCTGAAAAGGTAAAAATAGACTATTAAGATTTCTATACTTAAATTATTAAGTGAAAATGTTATTTTTTGTACAATACTTAAAATTAGTTTCAAGAATTGCAAAGTAGATGTACTCTGCAATAAAAGTGAAAATTAATGGTCGCCACTTGCTATATGGCGACTGAATGTTTGAAAGTGGAGACTAAATATTTTTTTCAGTTGCCAATTTCTTAAAAACATTAGTTTATATGGTCTAACCTCCAATTTTAAGTTTTTTTTTTCCGAGGACAGTAAAAAAATTTTTTTAAGAAAAAAAAAGTTTGGGATCATAAACATAGTAAATAGTATTTGGAATTCAGGGGAAAAAACCCGAAAGCAATCTTGGAAAAGAAGGCTGAAGATTAGTACATGCGTGTGCACATGAACTGGGGTATTTACATAGTGCTGGTACTTCGCGGAGTTACAAAATCTACATAAAATGTTAATTCTTGTAAGTGGCCACTGAATGAAACAAGTTCAGTCGCCACTGGCCAATTACAAAATTTCTTAATTTTCACCTTTACCCTGCAAAGATTGTAAGAAATTTTTTCTAATAAAAACAAAATTTCAACTGTCAAACCCAATATGCTAAATATTGTGTAAGAAAACAAACCTTCAAAAGAGATAAAACCTTTTACTGCTATCCGGTCTCCATTTTCAGTCTGATATTTAGATTTTTTTTATTTTCAATTCACATAAATATGCTAGCTTGTTCACCCTGTTCACTAAGATTGCACTTACACAAATTTATCAATTTGATTTTTATTTGGAAAAAATAGCGATCAATTACTGGTTTAATCACTATTCTGAACTTCGAGATACAAATTCTAAAAACTACTCAGTTTAGCTCAATTTAATCACCATCTTTACAAGATACCAACTACAAAAAATCTTGAAAGTGCAATTACAAATTAGCTCAAAGGAAACCTTTTCATGGAAAATAAGCACTAACTGGTCAATTACTGGCTGATTGAACACAATTGCATGAAAAACAGTTTTCAAAGCATTTTAGAATTTTTTCAAATTCTCTCTGAAAACATTTTTTTTTTCCAATTCAGACATACTTTTATAACTAACAAGATTTTTTAATCTTAGAATACATTCACAGCATAATATTTTTAATGTTTTCAAATTAGTAATACCTTAAAATAATTCAGAAGGAAATTAGAGCATAACACTCATTGAAAATCAAATAAATTCCTGATTAATATTCAAGTTGTGGATGTTTATAAAATTCAGATAAAAAAGCAATGTAATTCTGAAAAAATGAACTAGTTTTGTTACGCATTTCAAAGTTCCAGAGCTAAAATCAAGATGAGAACACAAAAATTCTATGAGTGCATATTTAATTTTCACTGAGGAAAACTGACTTTATTAGCATAATTTAAAAAATGTATATTCATTCAGAACAAACACCTTTTAGAAAACAAGATGCATCAAGAAATTAAGTTTTTTTAAGTTTGGGAATGACAAATTTAACGAATATACACTAAAAAACATATACAACAAAAAGAAAAATCGATATGTTTAGAGCAGGCACAACTTTATAAAATGCATTGCAAAACATTGGTACCTTTCAACTATTTTTGCAGTACTATTAGCTATTTCAAAACAGTTCTAACCATTATTCAGAAAACTATTTCACGACGAATGGGATTGAGACCGGAAGTGAATACCCCAGTTGGTAAATATTCTATTTATAAACAAAAGCGCGAATCCTTCGGATATAACAATCAAACTCGATGTTCTATGCAACTCTGCAAGATCCGAGTACAGGCGAAATAATATTTGATCTGGCTCGAAATCTACAAAGTAATAGCAAATAATTATAATAAGAAACTTAAATCTATAAATTTGCAACGTTTGCGTACACACAGGTCAGTCAAAACACTACCCCTCACAAGGCTAACTATAAACGCGTACAATCGATGCAATCCTTGCACAAACAACCAACCACTCTATGTATCATAACATTACACCACATGCAATGAATATGGAATACATTTCATAACAGCCAGCGCGGGAAGTATTGACCTCATCTAGATTAGATGAATCGCTTCAACTCCATTGTTGTTGCTGTCTTTTCAACAACAGCTGAAAATTTTCACCCAGTAAAGCACAATCCCGTTAAAATATTCGCCAAACGAAAGGAAATAAATGAAATTATACTCACCGACTAATTGTTATTAATCTGCAAACGAAGTTGATAACCGAATACGAATAAAAGAAATAAAATAAAAATATGGCATTCGTACTGCTGCAGACGACAACACTTGCATGCACGATTCGGACGCCACTCGATGCTGGGAGGGGGATAGAAAGTAAAGGGTGGGAAAGCAGGATGGCAGGCGCAGGCGGGCGTGCCGAATACCTATTCCGCCGAAGAGACAGACGCAAGGATCAGACGCTGGGTTTGTTGCTAGAGGCGCCGTAAGGAGAAACTGTACAGGGCTTAAACATAAAGAAATGTGGAAGGGGGTGCATATTTTTTTTTATTTGTACTGCAACACACATGGAATCATCTCGCTGCTCGTTCGACTGCTTCATTGGGGAAACTATTATTTGTGATAGGGGATTGGCAAGCTCTTTTAATGTTTTGTAAATTGCGGAAAATGATCCAATTTGGTATTTTTTCTTTAAAAACTGATGGAAAAAAACTAGAAATATTTCTGGGTGCACTAGTTGGAATGACTGTGCAGAGTATTCCGATTTCACAAGTTTTTAGAACGAACATTAACATCCTTTTTTCATAAATTTCGAAAGTTTTCCAAAGAAGTGAACATATCACACCCTCTCAATCCGAATTAAAAGCAACTACAAAAATGTGTTTTAACTTTCCAAGAATAAGTTCAATTGGCCGGGCATCAGCAAAAAAATACTTTCCCAGAAATGCAATGCTATTTGTTACTTCCCTTTCAAAAATTCCCAAATTCGGCAAACTGTTTTTTTTTTTTTTTTTTTGACAAATTGAGCTTTTGTTACGATAAGATTTTCTCAGTTATCTTCTCCACTTTCACTAAAACATACCAGGTTTATAAGATACAAGTTGTTTTTGAAAAAAAGGGACTATTCTGAAAAACCCGTGAGTTATACAAATAAATGCATATGGTATAGTTCTACAGATGACTAGCTGCAACTTGATGGGGCATTTCTGAACATGGAATACCATTTCTGATTCATTCATTGAAATTTATTTTTAAACATTTTTAATCATGGGTGAAAATTCTCCAGGACCATTCAAATTTACACTCCAGGCCCCAGAACCAAGTTGCCGACCAACCGGTCTGGTGGTTAAGGCCTCTGGATCGGACGGTTCCTGGTTCGAATCCGGTCAGTGCATGGATATTTGTAAGCGTATGGTGTAGAGGCGGCATTTGCAAAGAAAATCTGTCGTGACGGAAAGTCCTCACGTTGGGTTGGTGTGGAAGTTTGGAGAGTGGGGTTCCGGCTCAAATGTTGCCTCGTCATCTGACTGTGGTTCAAAATTACGTGGTGTTGTCCTCGAATCTTTCCCTTAGGGGATCGATCCCGGACCGTCATCAGTGACCCGTTGTATTGCTGTAGTACGACATTAGTTAAAATTATTCAACCTTACCTTACCTTACTCAGTACCAGGTTAGAAATTAAGTTGAGATGACACTGTCTTGTTATGAAATGTAGATATTATCCCAAGTAATCACGGTTCTAAATTACGTGGTGTTGTCCAGTGATCATTCCCCTGGGGTATTGATCCAGGAACGTCGTCTATAGCCTGTTGTGTTGCTCTAGTACGATGTTAATTAAAAATTACCAATTACCCAAGTATTCACGCAAAAAAACTGGGATTGAGGACAAGCAGTGAGAAAGATTTGGATCTCGGGGGTTAGTACATTTGAGAGCCTAATATAATGGAATAACCTACTTAAAAATGGCCAAATTTCTTTAAAATTTAAATTTCATTCCAGTCACACAAAACATTAAGAAAGACCGTCCGGACCTATAAATTCAGCCGGCTGGTTTATTTGTTCCATCCGTTTTTTTCTATTGATTTTATTCATTGTTCCATCTCCCATCATTTTCAAAATAATTATACAGTGCTATAGGATACTATTAAAATTTCTCCTATCTATACATAAATAGCCCGTAGCTTTGGTGTGACGTAAATTCAACAACCCAAATTGTACAACCGATCTGTACAAAAAATATAGAGAAAGGTGATGGTCCTATCGGCTCTTTCTGGCATTGAATCAGTTAAAATAAAAGTTAATTTAAATTTTTTATGTAAAACAAAAATGAAGCAATTAAAATTTAATGCCTTTATAATCTTTCCAAAGCCGACCAACCGGTCTAGTGGTCAAGGTGTTGGCCTCTAGATCGGAAGGTTTTTGGTTCGAATCCAGTGTTAGGGTATGGATGAAAATTTTTTTGCTGTCCTTTGTTAGGGACACAATGATGGTCCACCCACTGGGTGCCCCTTCACAAGTGACCATCACTTCTGGCCTTGTATAAGGCTAAAATGACCTCGGTCAACTCTGTACTTTGTATTTGGATTTGTCTTTGCAATTGTACTGCCTTGCCATTGGAAATAATAATAATATAATCTTTACAATAACTAAGATAATTATTTTTAGAGTGTTAATGAATTTACAACTAAAAAATAATTTATTAATTACACTCATTGCCATAAAAATTTGCGCACCAAGAAACAGTCGTCAAAATGAAACGAAATTTTACACATGCAAGTACTACTTTGATATAAGTAAGTGATTAGAAAATCAAAGAAAAAGGATCATTTATTATAAAAAGAAAAAAGTACAAATGAACGGAAGTTTTAGTACTCTGTTGGACCACTCTAGCGCGAATGCACGATACGATACGAACGGGCATTGAGGCATACAAGTTTCGTGTCCTGAAACATCGCGTTCCACAGTTGCTGTAAACGAGCCTCTAGTTCGACCAAACTCGTAGGGTGTCCAACTTGCCGTCCCAAATGATACGAGATATGCTTGATTGGTGACAAATCTGGGGATCTAGCAGGCCAGGGAAGGGTGGTAATGTGGCGGAGGCAGTCTTGTGACATCCTTGCTGTGTGTGGCCGAGCACATGTGTTAACTAACCTTCTGAAATTAAATCATTATTTTACTTTGGAGAGCATAGAGCATGAAAAAAAAAATATTTCAGAATCCATGGAATCATACCAAAGGATATTTCACTCTATTCTATACCAGTCTTCTAGTAAATGTTGACTTATGGCACAGACCATATCTGGCCAAGTAATGTTTTCCCATCAAGTAATTGAACAAATATACACATGGAAATCTTTATCGAAACAAATCCAGGATCAATCCCAAAGGGAAAGAACTGAGGACAACAAGTAATTTCGAACAACGATCAGACAAGGCAACACCTACACACAAACTAAAATTAAATTCACAAATGAAGTGAAATTCTTTACGAATCAAAGGTGGGTGATGTTACAACAGAAAAGTCAAGATCAGTTGTCTCCAACATCTTACTTAAGCCGAACTTCTTAAATCACATAGCTTACATCATCATCAGGACAAATATTAAGAGCTGAGACAATGCATTGTCTTGTTGAAAAATAGCTCCTGGGAGCCCTGCCATGAGCGGCTTCACATGTGGCTGAAGTATGTCATGGACGTACCGCTGGGCTATCATTGTGCCATGGATCAATATTAGAGGTGACTGTGTATCGTAACCAATGGCACCCCATACCATCACACCAGCTGTGGGAGCGGTGTGTCGCTGTAAAGGGAAGTCAGGATTGAGGCGTTCACCACGGGGCCTCCACACACGAACACGATTGTCATCACTGCTCAAATTGAATCTAGATTCGTCGCTGAAGACGACCTGGTTCCATTCCGTTGCAGTCCAATCCTGTCGTGCACGACACCACTTTAAACGGAGACGTCGGTGGGTGGGTGTCATTGTCAGCACAAGTAATGGGCGCCGTGATACCAGATGTCCTTCACCCAGGCGCCTTGCGATGACGGGAAGACACAGGGGCCCGTAGTGAAGGTGCTGCCTATGTCTGGATAGCGGCCAATGAGGCAGTTTGCTCTACGGGTGCGTTTCGTATGATGTGACGGTCTTCTTCACGACTGGTCTGTCGAGGGCGTCCTGAGCCTGGTCGCCGTGTAAATGACGTCTCTTTTGTCCACTGGTCCCAACACCTCCTCAGAGTAAAATCAAAGCGGCCTACTTGACGAGCTACTCGCCGAGCTGACCACCCAGCTTCCATCTTCCCCTCTCGAACTCTGACAGCTGCTCATATTGTCTTCGATGGCGGCGTAACGGCATGTCTACCTCAGCGTTTCCTTTGCAAAAGATTAAGTACACTCAAACAAGCTCTGCTTACCTGTTTTATACTCCAAGGAGAACGAAGTTCAACGCCCTCTAGTGGCATTACGTAATTCGCAATCACGCTGCATTTCTAATCATTTGCATATCTGGCCGACATGTACCTTCATGCCAAGTTTCGTTACGATCCCACAGTTATTTCTTGGTGTGTAAATTTTTATGACCAACTTTTAATTGCATCGACTTAATTTCCTAACCAATTTCAAAAACAAATGTACCATATAAAAGTGTAAATTCTAATTTTTTTCATTAATGTTTTCAAATTTAAAAATTAATAGTATTAAGCTATAGATATGAACGTTTTAACAAAAAATAACGAAAATTTCCTAATATTCCGAAACTTGTCTGATCATCTTTTGATCGCATCGAATTTATTTCTAAATAAATTAAAAAAAATTAAGTACCGTAAGAAATACAACATTCTAAGGTTCCCTGCGATGTTTTCAATTAAAAAAAATAATAGTAATAAGATATAGATATGGTTTAAAAAAAAGTAAAGAAAATGTCCTGATTTTTTTTAATATTATCAGCAACCAAATTGAAATTTTGAAAAAAAAAAAAACCTCGGCGTCCTGCAAAAATTCACATTTAGAGGTACACTTTAAAAAAAATTACGGCTGAAAACTGAAAATTTGTACTTTTTTGCTCACTCGTTTTTTGACTCCACTGTCGTGTATGGGGGCCTGGTGCACATAAAATCCGAGTTGGCCTCCAATTTCCTCTTGTTATAATGAAGTTTGGAGAGTGGGGTACCAACTCAGGTGTTGACCTCGTCATTTGACTAAAATTCCAAATTTTCGAGGTATCCTCTTATCTTACCCTTCGGGATTGGCTCAATTGGAAGAGCAAAGGATTAACAACCGGAGTGTTGCGACTTCGAATCCAACAATAGAGCATCGTGTATGAAGGGGAATAGTTCGTTATATCCGTCGCGGCCTCAAACGTCCTCACTTTGGCGTGGTGTGGAAGTTTGGAGAGTGGCGTTCCAGATCAGGTGTGATCTCGCCATCTGATCGTGGTTCAAGATTGCAAGGTGTTGTCCTCGAGTATTTCCATTCGGCTTTGATCCCGGACCGTCGCCAATAGCCATTTGTGTTGCTCTCCCAGTGCGACGTCAATTGAAATACCATACCATATCTTTTAGGATTGATCCTGTATCGGCACGAATAGCTCGCTGTTTTCCACCTGTTAATTCAACTTCCTATCTACCAGGTCGTATAAAAAAGCGCCCCCTGTCTTGTTTTGTGCGACTCTCCTTATTATGTTTGTGGGAGAGAATTTTCATTTCTTGGTTCTGTGTGTGTTTTCTGAATATGTTATTTTTGTATGGGGACTTTCATGAAATTAAAAAAAAATGACTTATATGTTGCCTTTAAAGGTGGTTGGTTGGCTTTGTGGTTAAAGGGCGCAAGGGCCATATTTGACACAAGACAGACAACATCAAGTAATAGACTCACACTCAATGAAAGGTTTGAAAGGAATGACAGATAGAAGATAGAAATACACACAGGAAGGAATGCACTTGACAGGAATATCACCTGCGCCGCCTACAACTCGAAGGTTGCTAGCGCAGTAGGCATACCCACTGAACCCCGATGACCCCCTTTTGAAGATGGAGTACATGAAAGAATTCACATGATGCTCGATCAGTTGACCATATATACAAGGTGTCCTAAAAGTTCCCGTACTCAAAGTTTAAAAAAATGTATTGCCCGTGTTTTGTTTTTAATTATCGTCTGCTTATAGTTTTATCGACTCTTTAATTTTTATCGTTTGATTTTCTTCGCACTCTAGTTGTACGATAATAAAATTCCACGTCATTTTGTTCTTCATTGTGAGTTGAATTTATCGCGCATTCAGAGAATTACGATGTTTGAAGCTTATTTTGAATGTAAATCATATAAAAGATGTGAAGAATTTTGGCGACATGAAAATCCTAATGATGCAATACCGAGTAAAAATACGCTACATCAACATATTCAACAATTTGTTGCTTTATTAGAAGTGAATGAACGAGACTCTTAGTTCTAACAAGACGTTGCAACCTGCCATACAAGTTACGAAACCATGGGCGTGCTTCAAGATTTTTTTGGAGATCGACTCGTCTCAAGAAATTTTCTCGTTCCCTGATCTGCGCATCCCTGACTTTTTTTCTGTGGGGATATTTAAATAACAAAGTTTATGAAGATAATCACCAAACAATAGGTGATCTGACCAATACTCAAAGGATACAAGAAGTCACTCCCAGCATCTTGACACGCGTTTCTAAAAATATGCCCAAACGACTTCAGCTTTGCCTCCAAGAAAAGGTAGGAAATTTTGTACAATTATAAATGTAAGACAATTTTTTTCCTACGTTATGTTAAAAGTGCTTTTTACCATTGGCATAAAAATAATTACTTTAAAGTTTGTTGTTTTTGTGTAATAAATTCACGAATCGTCAGTACAGGAACTTTAGTACAGGACACAGGCCCTGATTTACCATTAGGCCCGTGAGGCACGGGCCTAGGGCCCCCATAATTTAAAGGGCCCAAAAGTTTCCAAAGTATCTAAAAATTTTAAACAAAAATAACTTTTCATATTTTCTGGAATGTTTTTTCAACAATTTTTGAAACGGTCAACAGTCAAATACGTAAGTACCAATTATTGTTTTAAAATCAGTTTTTGTGATGAACGGATAACATGTGGGCCCCCCTTCCTGCGTGTTGTGCCTACTATACCAAATTTTCTAAATCGGGCCCTGACAGGACACCCTGTAGTATACTATTTTTTGTAACTGTTAACGCCACCTTCTTTGCAACATAAATGTGTAGAATCAAATTTTTTAACATTTGTGTGGAGAATATTTGATAGTTCGAAGCCTAGCAACCATAGCATATCTTTCAACAAGACCCCAAATTGGACGTCATTTATTTCGCTCTTTGAATTTTATCTAGTCCAGGAATGGCAAACTTGTGAGACGTGTTACTGGGTGTCACACACAGTGGCTCACGTAGGATATTAATCGAGAAGGAATTCCATTACTCGTTGAGTGATTGGTTGATTTAGATTTTAGGTCGCATGGGCCCCTTATTTGGTCAAGCTGCGCCAAGCACAAAACAAGTTCAAGTGAAAAATATGAATGAGAGAAAAAGGAGGGAATGAGGAATAGAGAAGTGGGGGGGGGGATGAATGCAGATAAAAATCGTTTGGGTATCCCGAGAACGAGACACTAGAACGAGACACTGTGTTTACTAGAGGGAGTAAATATCATCTTTATTGTCGAAAGCTCTCTCTTTTAGGCGGTAGTGATTAGAATTGATTAAATCATGAAGCCAAACAGTTACTAAAAATAAAAGGAGTTGTTTTTAAAGTTTAACACTTATTTCTTTAAGGAGAGATTAGTTTAAGAGTGTACTAGCAGGCCAGAGCACGGTATTGCCCGTGACAGTCCTTTTCGTGTTCTTACTGACACTGAAAACATTAGAAAATATACTGAAACATAAAGAAAAAACAATAATTTTAAGACTTGAGTCCCACCTCCACCCGACGTGACACGGGTAACAATTGAAAAATTATTTATTTAAAGAAAATCAAATGTATAAGGAATCGATCTGGTGTAAAATTTTCCGCAGATTTCAAATCCGTTTAAATTTTACTCTATCTTTAACGATCGCGAGGACAGAAAACCTCAAATAGTCCTTGCCCGTGACAAAGTTAAAATCGGAGAAAGTTAAATAAGCTAGAAAGTTATGCTAATCAACGACGTACATCAAAACACGCTTTCTTCAATTGAGGAACTGTGACGTTAGCTCCGCAAGTGACGTTATAACTTGGAACAGTTCCACAGGACGAAAAACAAAATTCTGTACTTTCTTCAATCGAGGAACTGCGGGTATTGGCTGTGGTGTCAGCTCCCTCAATTGAAGAAACAATGGGGAAAAACTCATAAATTAATTTTAAATGTTCACGATTAAATTTTAAAATTCGGGCTTCGAGGTGCATTCAGTTCCCTTTAGGACTACCTGTGTGCAAAATTTCACGAGTGTTCACCCTTCCTTTTTTAATACTAGAGAAAGACTAGTCTAACCTAATATTAGGAGCTATAGTCATTGACTAGTTTTGGGGACTACAGTACTAGGCTAGTATTAGAGACTCTATCGTTCTAAAGATTAATATTAAACTACTCTAAGACATATCGAAGCTGCATTGAAGACAAAAGGTGATCCAACTCCTCTTATCAATAAATATAAAAGGATTCAAAGCGTTTATTTGAGAATGTCGAACACATATTCACACGCGATATTTAAAAGAACAAATCAATTTTTTAAATAAGAACATTTTTCTGTTATTTTCATGCCCTGGGAAGGATTTGAGTTCCTATAACCTCTTCCATAGGTACGCTCCATGTTCCACAAACACGATTCTGATGGTAAGGCGGTATGAAAAATTTTCACATTACATAAAAATACATTACAGTTTTACAAAAGTTTTACAAAAATGCATACAGTTTTTTGAAACGATACTTTTCCGACAGTAAGCCTATAGCTTGTTCTTGCTTCCCAATTGAGAAGACACGTGTTCTTTCAAGTAACAAAACTCTGACATGGAAAGAAATCGACTGTACACAAACCGAAAACTAACTGACATTTTAAGGAATCGAGCTATTACGTACTTGAGGGTGTGTGAATTGTACTATGTGGATGGATGTAGCATATATATATATATATACTTGGGTCTAAAACAAATTGTACAAATTTTAAAATGGAAACTGAAGTATAAAAACTATTTTCTGAAAACTTAAATAATATTTACATCACTGAAACATCGTACAAAAAAGCGTGTTTACATCGTAGAAAAGAAAAATGATTCATGATTGATCATTTTTCTTGAACAAGTTGAATACGAACCATCTCCTGGGAATTAAGCTATTAATAGTAACAAAAAGGTTTCCCATATCGCGGCCTCCCTCTAGCACTGGTGCTATGGAACGATTGAGTTTTCCTACTGTGTCGTTCTGGGATTTAATTATACCACTCTTTGTAAAAGGTACAAATAATTTTACTCTAGTAACTTTAGTTTACTGAACAGACTAGTTCCGTAATCTTCATAGGTACTAAATGTTAAGCGGAACAAAGGGCTAAAACTAATAGAGAGCCATAAATGTTTGTACAGATTAGTTATCTAAACCAAGTCCTTTGTACTTGCAACAAACACCAGATGACCTCAGATAAGTGAATTTATCGCAGTTCAATATACATACAGGTTTAGAACCGTTCAAGGGGAGGGCTACGGGTTGGGCAGTTTTTGAGTGGTGAGCAGGGCGTTCCGACCACTTGCACGTAGTCGGAAAAAATAAGGGCGTCCGAAAGATAGACACGAAGTTTTGCCAACTATAAATTTTCGGATATAATGTATACTAGACTCGGTTCACACATCCGGTTTTTTAACGTGCGGCACCGAAGCCCAACTATGCAAACCTAACCGTGAAATGACGCAAGTATTCATTTCGCGACGCCATTTGCGGTAAATATTCTATCGAAAAAAACGTGTTTACTTCGCTTACTTGGTGTATAAAAAGTATATTTTAAAACAAAATAGACTTTACTGGATACAACCATTTATTAATTATTATTTATATTCCATTTATTTATGAAAACAAGGTGCTTCAGACCGGAGAAGCGTGTGCGGCGAGCTGCAGCGCCGTGGGGGAACTGTGGTACAAATTGCACGCAAGTTGGACGTGCGTCGCCTCAGCGGCGCCGGAGGCATGTGTGCACTACTCCATTGGATCTAATGTATCTCAGACCGCGCTTGCGTTGCGGCAGTGGATCCGCATGTTGAAAAACCGGATGTGTTCACCGGGCCTTAATCGGTCTTTGTGGGTTATATTTGAGATTATGATACGATACTTTTAAATCATACGTTTGGTTCTTAATTTACATTAGTATATTCAAAAAGCACTCGTCAAGGTTATGGATGGTTTGAAAAGAGCCATTGGGCTGGAGTTCTTCGCGAAATGACTTTGGAATAAAAGAGCTGTCAAAAACACACTCTGAAGTTAGTTATATCACAGAAAATCACACACATTATAGGTAAACTATACAGGGTGGTCCCGAATTCATGGTACAAACTTTAATGGTAGGTACAGGACATTGTAACAATTATTTATTGTATAGGAATGTATAGTCGCAAGTGACGCGGTGAGGCGAAAACAGGGGAAATAACGGCCGAAAGGAAAAACAAAGATTTTATTGAAAGCGTTGTTGACAAGTGTCATGTTTACAGTAATTGTTCAAAATTGCGTCCACCAGTATCGATACATGCTTGACAGCGTCGGTGGAGCGATTGGCGTACACGTTCAAAGATGCCTGGTATTTCACGCACACCTGCAGCAGCTACAGATAAGCGAGCGACGAGATCCTCATCTGAGTCAACTGGAGTCTCATAAACAAGATGCTTTAGATGTCCCCATAAAAAGTAATCGAGGCTCGATAAATCGGGAGATCGGGGTGGCCAAGGGACTGGTCCACCACGCCCAATCCATCGAGTACCAAACGTGGCATTCAGGTAATTCCGTACATCAATGCTGAAGTGTGCTGGCGCCCCATCGTGCTGAAACCACATGCGGTTACGAATGGCGATCGGAACATCATGCAGCAGTTGTGGTAACACTTCTTTCAGAAAAATAAGATAGCTTCCGCCAGTGAGCCGCGTGGGTAGTAAGTATGGGCCAATCAAAAAGTCGTTCACAATACCAGCCCACACATTAATACTGAAACGTTGTTGAAACGCATGTCGACGCGTTGCATGTGGATTATCGGTTGCCCACACATGGGAATTGTGCGCATTAAAGACACCCTCGCGTGAAAATGTCGCTTCATCTGTAAATAGCACATAATCTACGAAATCCGGCTGCAACGCACATTGCTGCATCACCCACAGGCAGAAGTTTACGCGGCGAGGATAATCTGCCGGATTCAATGCTTGTACTTTCTGAAAATGGAAGGGGTGTAAGCGATTTTCGTTTAACACTCTGCATACAGTCTGATGACTCACACCTACGTCAAGCGCAACAGTTCTTGTGCTTGACTCGGGTCTATCAGCCACAATGTTCAAGATGCTTTCTTCCAGCCTTGGAGTGCGTACAGCTCTTACTCGACCAGCGCCATGTCTGTTGACGTCGAACGCACCTGTTTCACAAAGTTGACGATGTAACCGTTGAAAAATTCTATGATCCGGCATTCGTCGATCAGGATACTCCGCGCGATACATTCGTAACGCAGCTCTGCCGTTACCATTTGCACGGCCGTACATGTAATGCATGTCTGCTTTTTCTGCATACGTAAAGTCACCCATCGTCTACGGCAGCACAATTGTGAATGGCGCTTTTCCCTACTGCGATGCATCATGTTCAACAGCGGCTAGACATCTACTGCCCTCTACCGGCAATGATACCAACCGATCACTCCATTTCTCTTTCCTTTTATTTCCCCTGTTTACGCCTCACCGCGTCACTTGCGACTATACATTCCTATATAATAAATCATTGTTACAATGTCCTGTACCTACCATTAAAGTTTGTACCATGAATTCGGGACCACCCTGTATGTCAAGATTCCTTAATATGTGAAAGCAATTAAAAAATTCATGTTCGTTCATTACGGAATTTAGGAAACCAGAAAAAGATTATTGGGGCATCTGAAAAGTGTTCTGAGTGTTTGCTTGATGAAGAGCGTTCTAGCGGAAAATCAAACGTTTTTGAGAAGAGGAGACGACTTACTGAGGTTTTCTAGAGGGCAGCTCATATGGCACATACCTTAGGAACGGCCCTGGCTACAGGGACTCAAGCCATATCCTTTTCTTCTTTGGTCGAAAGTTTCCCTTTTAAAAATAGTTTAGTTATAAAATTTTGGACGCAAAATTTACATTATTTGCAAAATCTCGTAAAAGCTTTATTTAAAAGCCTTAAAACAATTTCCTTTGTATAGTGAGTGAGTTTAATGTTAGACGAAACTGGAATCTGATAGTAAATACTGTTCTTATGTCTTGTTACTAAAAGCCTTTTATAACCGGCTTTGGTTATTTGCTTAGAGTAGTCTAAACATTATCCTGGAAACTTTATTGGAAAGGGATTCTAAATTTGCGATTTTATTTTTCATAAGCTACGGTAATTGCATGAGTGGGCACAAAACAATTTGAGGATATTTTCCCTGAGTCTCTTAATTGAAATCTGATGTTATGTTTCGATTTAAGACTCTGTTCGCAGCATCTCTCCCCATGGTACTGTACAATTTACTCTTCCCTTATTTCGAATTTAATTTTCTGGCAAGTTCCTTAGAGAAAGAATTACTGTCTTGTTGAGCAAAAATAATATGAAACAAGGAGCTAGAGACTTCTTTTTACAGGTGGAGTAATTTTTAGAATTATATCTAAGCACTGAATTCTCTAAAACAGGTATTAACCATACTATGGTTCGTGGCCTGGATCCACCCATTTTAATAGTTTTATATCCTGCCGCAGATATAGTAATATAAATATTGAATAATGAGTAAATACAATTCAAATATTAAAACTATTTAGTTTGGTTAGAAAAGTAAAGTTTATCGTAAGATCTTAGTAATCCAAGACAGAAAACGGCTCAATTTGATACGCCTTTTATTTATTGGTTGCTTTAGCATTTTTATAATTTTTGATTATTTCATCCTGAAAAAGAAGTCTGAATTTTAGAATCCTATTTTGCACGAATTTTTGGCTGAAACGGATTGTACAGAAAATGCAAAAACATCCACGAAATTTCCACAAGAGCATTTTACATTTTCGGGATATTCAACCTTTTTCCTCACAGGGAAGTATTTTAGCTGTAAAATATAATAGAATTTATTCTATTCCCACTACACTGGTTGAATCGCAATGTCATTTCCGGGCTTTGGAACAGTGTAGTTAAAGAAATTGTATCAACTTTTAAACAATGCCATTTTCCACTTTCGAAAAAAATTAGGGGACTGCATGAATTTTTATAAATTTCTTAGGAATATATATCTTTTTTAGAAAATTGTACCAGTGGCTTGAAATGAGATTAAAATATTACTTTTTCATTATAGATAAGTGGTAATTTGAAGGACAAAAATTACATTTTGTCAACTTGATACAGGAATGAAAATATTATATTCTCTGATCATAAATTTCTGTCACTGACATTAATATTCAGAATTATTCCTTTGAACACGCTACTTTTGAAATTTAACATAAGGAACCGTTTAACCTGTTCAGATTTTATTGGGCTTATGCTTAAAGCAGCTGTTCACATGGGAATGAAATAAAAATTACGTCGAGTTTATGAATGCCTGCGAACTTGTCCTTTTAAACAAATCAATAAAATGTCGTTACATTTTCGATTGCAGCCGTTGACTTTTTCTGACAGGAAAGAACTGCAATCTTTTTAATTCAACATGGAATTCATTCGCCTGGGAAGGTGTCGCAGCATTATAAGAAAATAAAGATATCTCTCTATATTAAAAAAAAAGTTACCTCCGCCGCCGCCGCAGAATTGAAAACTGTGTTGTTTAGCTCGATTCTTAGACGGTTTCCCGAGAAAGTACTGATCGGAAAAAAACAGAATTAACATGGTTTGTTCTTCATCGTATTCCCTGGACAATTATTAAGATTTTTTTCCGATGCGGCTATTAGTTTAGGGTTTATTAAGTGTCAAAATTAATGAAGCGAAATTTCTTCCGCGAGTGAGCAAAACACATACAAATTTTCAGTCTTCAGCCGTGAGTTTTTTTTAAAGAGTACCTCGCAACGCAAATTTTTGCAGCTCGTCGAGTTTTTTTTGAAATTTCAATTTGGTTCTTGATAATATTTTTTTGAAATTCGGGAAAAATCGGGACAATATGTTATTTATTTTAAAAACTGCCGTATCTATATATTATTACTATTAGTTTTTAATTTTTAAAATATCGCAGTATACCTCAGAATGTACTCTTTCTTACGGTACTATTATTTTTGAAATCGGTTAATAATTAAACTGGATGCGATCAAAAGTTAGTCATACAATATTCGGAATCTTTGGATTTTTTCGCTACTTTCTGCTAAAATCGTTATATCTACAGCAAAAAACATTATTTTTTAAATTTGAGAACATCACTGAATACATTACATTACACTCTTTCTTATGGTACAATTATTTTTCAAATTGGTTAATTAATAAAATCGATGCAATTAAAAGTTGGTCATACAATTTTCGGAATTTTCAGATCGTAATTTCCGATACAAAACTAAAACTGTCATATCTATATCGTATTACTATTAGTTTTTAATTTTGAAAATATCGCAGTATACCTCAGAATGTACTCTTTCTTACGGTACAATTATTTTTAAAATTGGTTCATAAATAAATTCGATGCAATCAAAAGTTGGTGATACAAATTAGTTTGGCTGGGATGTTTTAAGTCGCCCCCCCCCTATTCATCAGGCCTTGCCCCGTCAGATTTTCACCTATTCAGGTCACTTCAAACTTCTTTGAACGGCCTGGAGTTAAATTCTTTGGAGACTGTCAAACCCTCGATAACTTCTTATCTAATATTATAAAAGGAAGTGTTTGTCTGTTTGTTTTTTTCGCGGGCGCAATTTTTGACGATTCTATGGCACATACAGCAATGATAGTTGGCACACAGGTAAACAAAATTTTTTGCAAATTTTGGGTCGCGGCGAAATTTTAAAATTTAATCTAGAAGATTTTTAAATGAATTTCATAGTTTTATTTTCCACCGGTTTTTCAAACGCGGAGAACTTTTTCTACTCATGCGACCTTGGAGTCAGGGTTTGGAATTATGCCAAGTTTTTTTCATCCGCAAAACGCGGAGAAGATTTTTTTTGTTTCCGCTTTGATTTTGCGCGATTGATTTCCCAGCCATACGTTAAATCTTTCAACGGAAGTGATAGTTCTTTTTTTCTATCTCCTACACGGTTAAGGTAGAGTAAAAATTTCAACGGATTTAAAATCTGCGGAAATTTTCAGTTTAGATTGTTACCTAAAAATATGATTTTCTTTAAAAAATAATTTTTTAATTGAATATATCTTCAACGGATTTGAAATCAGCGGAAAATTTTTCACTGGCACGGGCAACGCCGGGATAGCTACGCAAATGCTTGTTACAAATAAGCCTAATGTTTATTTTTTAAAAGGAATTTTCTAGCTGCCATAAAGATGGCATAAAGTCAGAACAAAAAGGGGCTTATGTGATTCAATTAAAAAACTTTATGCTTTTGTACTGATTCGTTGTTATTAATGTTAAGAAAATACTCAGAATTTTCCGAATGACCCAATATGTATATAAATACATTGGTTGTCTGCTTTGAATTATCATTTAAAGCTCGAATTTTTAAACAGTATAAATATTTGCAAATATGAATTATTTTCTACTTTTCGTGACATCGTTAATTTAATTCACACATTTCAATGGTAAGCCATCGAACTCCACGAGTTAAATCTTTAGCTCAACTTTCTGTTAATAAATCAAAAGTCAATGATCCCCATCATGATAATTACTCCACCACGGGAGTTTGTTTCAGAAAACGAGCATACCTTATACCTCCATAAACTTATAAAAACCTTCTCACGGAAATTAGATTATATTGCTTATATGTGAGGGTGTGTGATCAGGTTGCAGAAGAGACAGAGAAAAGCTTAATCAAAATATCAAGTTCCTTAAAGGATCAAGTTCGTTCGGATAATAGGGAACATGCACTATGTCACAAAACGTCCTGACATGGTACTTATTTTACAAATTCGATCATGAACAATCCGGAAATCAACTTTAAAAATCACAAAAAGTTTTAATTTAAGCGTTATAAGCGACTAAAAAACGCATCAAAGTCAAGTGACAGAAAACGGGGTGGAGCCTGGTGTGACTTCATAGTACATGAAATCTCTCGCTACATTCGCCGGCTGCATGTTATTTCAGGTTGCTTTGATTGATTTTACGCTAATTTTATTTTTTAAATAATTGTGTTGAATTATAGTCTTTACATTATTATTATTATACAGATTTCTTCTTTAAAAATGACGACTGTAGAACAAGGCTTTGTAAAAGGCCAGTCGGATAATCTACCTAAATTGGATGGTATATCCATGTTTTCTTTTCTGGGAAACTGAAAGGCGTAAAAGCGAAGACTAAGATAATATTTTGAACAACATATTTATTTAAAAAAAAATGTATTTTTATATTGCTTTTAAAGAATAGTGCTATTATCAAAAAGTTGTACTTAAGAAAATAGAATATAATAGTTGTTCTCTTTTCCTTAATAAGTAACATAATTCATTCTGAAATAGATTTTTTTTACATAGATAATTAGATGGTAATTGGTAATTTTAGTTAACGTCGTACTAGAGCAACGCAACAGGCTATTGACGACGGTCCGGGATCAGTCCCTTAAGGGAAAGATCCGAGGACAACACTTCGTAATTTTGAACCACGGTCAGATGACGAAGCAACACCTGAGCTGGCAGCCCATTCTCCAAACTTCCACGCCAACCCAACGTGAGGACTTTCATAGATAATTAGAATAGTATATCAAATAAGAGCTTTATATTAAGAAAATAATTTCAAAGTAGATTAAAATTGTAGGGGTATCAAAATAGTGAATTTTGAAAGCTAACTTAAAATTAATTTTCTATGTTAATTTTTTTAGCAACATTATTTTTGTTAGTTAATGAACAATAATTTTTAAAATATATTTAAGCGGTAAAACGTAATGTACTAAAGGATGATCCAAAAATAACATGTGTAGAGAAACTTGTTGCGAGAATTGCAACTTCATTAAATATTGAACACAACATTCGGTAGTCCAACATTTTAAACCATGAAGAAGGTAGTGTGATAATTTGATTGAAATTGTAAGATTTTAAGGCCTTGCAGTTTTATAAAATTATGCAAATTTAAAACAAAATTCGTAATTGTTTAAAAATATTAGTTTTAATACTAAACAAATGAGGTGAAAGCTATGTTGCTTCGTACTGCAAGAGAACGATACTCCCAGTAGTTTTCCATATATAAATTAAAATATATAAATATAAATTAAAAATTTTCACTTGTTGCACTGTTCATCAAAATTTGTTAACACTAGTTTTTAACTTTAATTTCTTATTTTTAATAGAAATATTTGTACAATGCTTTTTTTAATAAATTATTTTTTCGTTTATTCTAACTTTTCACTTTTGAAATAATTATACTTATATACATTTATGTAATGTAAAAAAGTATTAAAGTTTAGAATTTCAAATTTAGAAGAATTATTTTTTAATTATAAATCTTAATTCTAATGACACTTATTCCATAATGCTTATCATTCAGTTTAAAGAAGAAAATGACACAGTTTTACCAAGTGCATGAATAACTGCAAATTAATTATCATGAGTATAATAATTCAATGTTTATTGATGTTAGCTTTCTCTATATTTTTTAACCAGTTTTGATTTATAAATATATAGTATTCCTATATTTATTTATTAAAATTATTTTTCATGAAACACGAAATTCTGCATTATGAGTGACTTGATACAGAAAGAATGTTTTCGTTTTAGCAAAAACACTAGTAGTCATTCACAAGATTAAATCACAGAATTCTTATTTAAAAACAATTAAAAATACAAATAATTTTTGGTATTTTAAACTTATCGAAAAATGATCTTCACAGCAATGCAAGAAAGAAGTAGAAGAAAGCTTTTTGTTTATCTTTTCATCTCTTTTCATAACGCTGCACCATCTTCTACGAACTTGTTCATATTTTGTTACAACAAAAAATACTTTTTTGGTGTTTTAATTGCTAAATTATGACACAAACGGAACAATACAATGTTTGTAATTCTTCTTTTTAACTATTTTCGAATCTTCCATTACTGAATTAATCAAAAATCTGTAAAAATAAGACGACTAAAAAGATACCCATAGACAGGGACGTGCCAACATTTTGAATAGAGGGGGGGGGGCGAGCATAGGCGTAACCCTGTAAAAAAATGGGAATAATAAATTAATTATATTAATATTGATTAATTATTAATAATAAATTATAAACAGTTAATTAATTTACATAAAAAGATATTCATCAATAAACACTTGATTTTTAAAATTCATATTGTTTTTTTCTTTATACAATATTTACTAAATGACTTTAAGGTGAATTTTAAAACTTACAATACATTTAAATTAGAAATTAAAACGTCGATTTTTTTGTAAACGTCTCGATTCTGAACTTTTTAGATTTACATTTGACTTGCTTGAAGCACATGGGTAAAAATTATTTCGATTCTGACTCTGCCGCCTATGAGTGCTCATAATTTTTTTAAACAGAATCTATATTTAAAAGTTCGGTTTCAATGAAGCACAGTAGGAAATATTTTTAAAAACCAATGAAATAAGATAAACATTAATTTTAAAAGTTAAAAACTCTTAACAATAATTCAAATATAAAATGTATTTGAAAATTTGGTTTAAAAAAGCAATAATAAAAAATTCCATTTTTAATCGAAAAATTTTCCTTTGACCTTTTACTCTGTATAATCTTGTATGAGTTCTTTAAAATAAAATTTATCACAAAACTCATTTTCGATAGTTATAATCAATCTACTTAGTCTATGTAGAGTGATTGTGGATCTGAAATAATTTTGATGATTTTTAATTTGGAAAAACTTTTTTCACCACTTGCAACTTACATAGGCAAAGTTTTAAAATTCTAAGTGCAATATTAATATAAATATGATAGATAATAATAAACCCCTGCGGAAAATTATACTGAAAATTCCTCGTTTTTTCGAGAATGAGGAAATTTTCTATTAATTAAATTTTAAGGCTCATATGTCGGTAATTGGTAATTATTAGTTAATATCGTATTTGAGCAACACAACGGGCTATTGGCGACGGTCCGGGATTAATCCTTTAAGGAAAAGATCCGAGGACAACACCTCGTAATTTGAACCACGGTCAGATGACAAAACAACACATGAGCTAGCACCCCACTCTCCAAACTTTCACACCAACCCAGCGTGAGATCGACAGATTTAAGGTGCACCAGCCGCCTCTACGCCATACGCTTACAAACATCCATGACCCGACACGGATTCGAACCTGGAACTTTCCGATCTAGATGCTAACACCTTAATCACTATACCGGTTGGTCGGCGGCTCATATATCGGACGAAAGTTTGGAATATAATGGTTCAGGTAGAGCCAATTTATTAGATTTATTATTGTCTAACATTTATCAAAAATTAATTTTTACTGCTTAGCGACCGCAAATTTTGTTCATACTACTTATATGAAAATAAGAATGTTTTTGTTAACTACAACTTGGAATAGGTATTTTTATTGGAAACCCGTTTTTCAATAATTGGGTATTACTGTTGTTTTAAGTTAGAAATATTTAAGAATCTCTCTAAATTAAAAAGAGTTACCACCACCGCTGTCGCAGGATTGAAAACTGGGTTTTTTCACTCGGTTCTCAAGATGGTTTGTCGATTGAGTACAGATCAGAATATTACGAGATTAACATGGTTTATTCAAAATTGTACTGGGAACAAAATGGAGATGGTTTTTTTACTGATGCGGTTATCAGTTTAGGGTGCATTAAGTGTTAAAGTAAAAAAAAAGCGAAATCACTTACGACAGGAGTGTTGGTTTGCAAAACAACAACAAGTTTTAACAATGCACTGTTCTCACGTTTCCGTCACTTAATTACTTCACAAATTCAAGTGTTCACTTTCAAAACATTATTCTCGGAACCTCACTCGTCAAGGAAATTCGTAAGACTAAATAATCCATCGGGCAAAAATTCAGAACAGTTCACTTGCAGGCAGTTTTCTCGTATTTACTTCAAATAAGAAAGCCGACAACTTAAAAGACCCTATATTGTAAATCGTCAAAATAAGCAATGGCAGATTTGTTGCGATTTCCGGAATGCCCTTATCTTCAAACGATATTTCCGTCAGTTGGTCAGGCGCTTCTTGTCCAGTTTGGGACCTAGGGCAATAAAACCCTAACATACAATCCGTCAGTCGGTCATAAAAATAAATCGCTTTTCTCAAGACATGCCGTCAAAGACTTGGTCGAGCCCTACAATGCATTTAAAGGATTCGAAAATGAAATAATCATCTCGTAGCATTCAAGTGCGGCACCACGTGCATTCATTTTGGGGGTAGAACCACTTTAAAGCCGTAAAATAAAGTGATAAAGTATCGGTATGCTGGGCCACCTATCTCCACATATTCAGAGGAAGAATTTAATCTTTTGGTACGTTGGATCTTAGAAACAATTTTTTTTTTCACTTTTAATTAAATATAAACTTTTATTACACAAATAAAATTTGTTCGAAATTTCTTGATAAACTTTTCATACATTTACGTGTTAGAAAACTTTCAAATTCGTTATTTTCAAAATCTAATTTTGTGTTGCCCCTTGACCCTTCATTTATTACCCATTTCGGGGAATATATCGAAGCTCTCGTTATGTGCGCTGCCCCCTCTGTGCTTCTCTCTCTCTCTCTCTCTCTCTCTCTCTATATATATATATATATATATATATATATATATATATATATATATATATATATATATATATATATATATATATATATATATATATATATATATATATATATATATATATATTAATGGAAGGGAGGCTGCTAACTGCGTAGTTTATACCAAGGGCGCCCCCTACCCCTCCCTGTGCATTTTTTTACAAAAAATGTCCAAAACTATCATTTAAACAATTTTAAATAAATCTATTCAACGCGCTGGAGAAAAGTCATAAACCTTTCTGAAAAAACCTTCGTAAAAAGTTTTTTATGTTTATGGATATGGATATTGAGGCATGTGTGTGTGGAGATGTACTACGGAAATGACTGCGGTAGTTGTTTTGTTTTAATTAAATGGTTTGCAGTAATTGGTCAATGTCGCCCAACTATCTTGAGTACATGCAGAGTGTTGACAATGTACGAAAATCTTCATGTACTATAATTTTTATTTGTTTTCATACATTATACATTTTTTTTACACTAATTTTGCGCCTCACCCACGAGATCGGCTGTCCAGAGCAAATGCCAAGTTTGCACTCCTCTAGATCTGGGCCTGCATCTATTGACAGGAAATGAAATTAGTCCAAATTTGCTTTAACTGTACTTTTTAATGTTACTTTTGAAGTTAAAATGTTGATAATGTTCCTTGATAGTGTTTTTTTTTTTTTTTTTTTTGGGGGGGGGGGTAAATATGGCTTTCGCCACTTCTCCTCAGTGACCGGAGGGACCAAATACCCCTGTCCTCCTGTTCACAAGTGCCTGTTTGCCCTCCTCCAGATCTGGGCCTGCATCTATTGACAGGAAATAAAATTAGTCCAAATTTGATTCAACGGTGCTGTTTAATGTTACTTTTGAAGTTAAAATGTTCCTTGAAGGTGTGGAGGGGCGAAATATGGCTTTCGCCCCTTCTCCTCATTGACGGGAGGGACCAAATACCCTCAGCCCCCCCCCCCCTGTTGGCAAATGCCTGTTTGCCCTCCTCCAGATCTGGGTCTGCATCTATTGACAGGAAATGATATTAGTCCAAATTTGCTTCAACGGTACTGTTTAATGTTATTTTTGAAGTTGAAATGTTAATAATGTTCTTTGATATTGTGGAGGGGCGAAATATGGCTTTCGCCCCTTCTTCTCAGTGACAGGAGGGGCAAAAAAAAACCCGGGCCCCCTGTTGGCACGTGCCTGCCCATAGAGACAACACAGTTCAAGGAGCGCTCAATGGGAAAATCGTGTACGAAGACGTCACAGGCAATAATCGTCAGCGACTGCAGTTTTTCGTTGATTGTGACGTCAGAGCAATTTAAAAAGCGTTTTACATATAATTAATGTCGTCAGATTGCAAATTAAGGGGGTCCAAAACACAAAAAAAGTCAAATTTTCGAAATTTTTATTATTATTTAAAGAAATTCTCTGGGTTTTTCTGCTTAAAATGGCATCTAAATCATGTTTCTATCTTAATTAGAACTAGAGATATAATAATTTTGTGGTGCGTTGTTTTAAAAATCTAACACTCTTGACAGTTGTTGTCATGGCAACAACATCTGTCTTTAAAACTTTAAATGCGGTATTCTCCATGATACATTTTTTCAAGATTTCCTGTATTCAAATTGTTATAAGTCGAAAACCGATCTAGTTTAAGGGTTAAAATTTGGAATATATCTTTTTCAAACATTATACTTTAATTTTGATTCAGCAAATTTAAAACAAATATTTACTTTTAAAAATATGACTTTTTTTTAAAAAAAAGTACCTTAAAGTTTTCAAAAATTTTTATTCAAATATTTTTTATTTTTTATTTAATTAATGTATTTTAAATTGCTGAATCAAAATTAAAGTTTATAAATTTGTGAATAATTTACTGCAAGAATTTTGAAAATTGATCAAGAATATTTTGAGTTTTAGCAATTTAAAATGACCCCTCTTTTTTTCAAAAAATTATGATTTAAAATTTTTAAAAAACTTTTGGAAAAATTTTGTGTTGTGATTTCGTTTATTAGTTAGATGAATAATCAGTACAAAAAAATTCTAAATTAATTAATAAAAATTTTTTTTCAATGTGTTCCGGACCCCTTTAAGTGGCATTTTTATACGTAGTTTTTCGTGCTCTTTCATTTTAAAATGAATTTGAAAAACATGCATACTGTCCATTGGAAGGGTTCTCAAAATAGGATGTACTTTACTTAACAACTGAAAAATTCTTAAAACTTCGGATTTTTTCCTTTGGTACTGCTGAAAACTTTTATCGCACGTTGGCATCTCTGCGGATAGGCCCTCTGGGATATCGATAAATTCTCAAAAGTCTAATGCCCTACGAGGCCGTTGGTCTCAAAAAAAATTGTGAAGACTATAATTTAAATAGTTTTATTTTTATTAAAAAAGACAGTTTTTTTTTAGTAAACAAGACAGCAATATCGACCATACCAATATAAGTAAACAGAAATCAACGCATTCCAATCTTGAACATAGGCAATGAGTTTTTGTATAGTATTGATTAATCAACAATTCAATTTTTGAACTCAAAGCAGACAGATTAGTATAATTAAATTGTTTGATTAAAATGTTTGAGATTTTTAGCTGTCTTTTGTTCTTTAACCCTTCAAGTTGTTTCAAAGGGAAGCCTCGTTCATGAATTTTGCTAATGACGAGATATCTTGTCATCAAGATTCTGTCAATTTTTCGATGACGATATCAAGGTATGGTCAGCCTTCTAGAGATGTGATATCTGGTCCATCAAGATCTGGACCATCAAGAGGGTTAAAAAATACTTTTAAGTTCATTGTCCTGCCCCTCTATCTAATTTTGAAACAATTTTTGAAAACATAAAATAAATGTTACATCTAATAAAAAGGTAAAAAATCACTGTAAAACTAAAGCTATAATTGTATGCCATTTCCTTGAGTAAATGTTGCCTGATTCTACAAATATTTATGTTTGACTTTCAATATTCCTTTACCCCAACAGATGGTTAAATTTCTCGGCCGATATCATTAGCCAGCATATCACTGCGTAGTGTTAAGGTTTTGTCATGAAATTTCCAATCACCCTGTTATATTCAATTATGTTTCAATGCAATAGTTTGTTAAATTAATTTTATCAAATCCAGACAACGTTATCTCAGATGATCTTATATCTACTAACCCAAACTGGAGGGAGAGAAAGTGCTCACTAAGGGAAGGAGCATTTGGATATAAACAGATAACAACCATGAGAAATCTATGCTAGAAATCTATTACTTGGCTGTAAAGGGTTATCCTTTTTCTCCTGCCCATATCACTTTCCTTTATTTTGATTTCTTTTAAAGAACATCGATTTTTTTTTCTGATAATAAGAGCAGAACAATAACTTCTTTTTTTGCTTTTTATGATGCAAAAACTTTCAATGTTCTTTTAATATCGAGTTTCGTCTGAAAACTCATTGAATTGAATATCTAAACTTTTAGACACCTTATTTTGTGGATATATCAAAAATTATTCGCGAAAATTCGTGAATAAATGTTTTTATAAAAATACTAGCCACTGTGTGGCCAGTACGGCGTTGCCCGTGACATTTCTTTTCGTGTGATCAGGTGTGACCACTGCTCGCTAACCCCCGGTGATTGCTACAAACTCCCAATTGTAGCAATCATCGGGCTAAATTCCAAATTTGGTTATGGAAATTCGTAGCCTATTGAAATGAATTCCCTGCGAATTCCAAATTGAATGTGTTATGAACTATGGTTTGCTTCGCAAATTGGATAACAGCCATAACGGAATTGCCCGTTGTGTTGGTTTGCTTCCCAAACAAATGGGAATTCGGCGTGACGTCACAATCTTTTGCGAAAATATAAGTATTTAATTGAAAAATTATTTATTAAAAAGAAAATCAAACGCGTAAGGTATCTATAAGGTGTCAAATTTTCCACAGATTTCGAATCCGTTGAAATTTTTAATCTATCTTTAACGATGCCGATTTTACACAAAAATAACTAAATAATGTCAGCTAAAATGTTTTTTTTTTATGCTTTCTTTCGCTTAAATCGTAAGGGGCCAGGAAATGTTATCTGTTTATTTTTTGAACGCGAAAGTTTACGTGACGTCACAATCTCAAGCAAAAAAATAAATATTCAAAACAAAATTTTATTAGAAAATAAAAATAAAACAGCTTTTGGTTTTTCCGGTCAGAGAGCAGCTTAATTCAAAAACGAAACAAGAGAAACTTGATTCCTTTCCGGTTACAGTTATAATACACACTATTATGAAATACTAATTGCTTGTTCAGTATTATGGGATTTCTTTTGAACAAACCACGTATTTCCTGTCACTTTTGAAATCGAAATACAAATGAAAGAATATTTTTTAATAATTTAACTTTCTAAAGTAGACACCTTTAGATAAAAAATTTTAAAGCGCATTTTATTAAGAACATCTGTCGAACGTCGAATGATTGGATTGGTCACAGAGCTTGTACGCTTTGTGGGATTGGTGGATCGTTGAATGGGCGAATGTTAATGTTGTCATTTCGTAAGTTTGAAGCCGGCTTGTATCAATCAGATGGCGAGTGAAAGTCTTCACAAACGTTAACTATCTCAATCTGAACAAACAAAACGCATGCTGAATCATTTCAACACATACCACAAGACAATCAAACCATTTTTTCTTTCGCAACTCTTCTCAAAAGCACATGCTATCAATGAGATCGAAATCACTTCAAAGGGGAATGCGTGACATTGATTTCTCAATTCTTATCGAAGATAATCACATCTATCTTAAACTTTTATTGACCTCAACATTGTAGAATCAAATAAACTCGCTAAGTTTTCTACAGTCTCATTCTGGTAAAGAGGGAATCACTGATTGCTTGACTTTAAGTTAATCCTGTCTTCAAATTAAAAGCATAACATTCAAATCAACTATCAAAAGCATCATGAAATCAAAAATTGTTGAATGTGTGCCGAATTTCTCCGAAGGACAAAACCAAGAAGTAAGTTAATATTAGGTGGTGCCAATAAGTTAATGTGTTACATATTGATAGTAAGATAATAGGTTATGTTGCATTAAACTATTCGTTGACTTAAACTCATTTTAAAATGAATACAATAGTAAAATGTCTACTAACTGAAAATCAATAACTCATTTGATGAAGAGAAAGATGCTTCAACTCATTGGATGTTTTTTAAATCTTATTTGTTAGGCAGTAAATATGTGTATGCATTTTGTAATTGCATCTAAAACAAAAATAAATAAAAAATGAGCATTGTTCAAAGAATTTAGAATTAAGTGCTATTTCAAGTAAGGTATTTGGAATTTATTCAGTAGCTGTCAAGGTCAATCTTAACTTACCCTCCTGCTACATTTGTGTTATTTGTTTTGTCCTTTTCTTGGAACCTTTCAAAAAAGTTTGAAGTCAGTGAAATGTTTAAGAAGATAATTTATTCAGTATTGCTTGCAGCAAATACCCTTTGCTTTGCCTTTTGTCATAAACATTTATTTCTGCCATTATGTGCTTAGCTCTATTCTTCACAATAAGAAATGAAACATTCTTTCCTCTTCTGCTACATCTATTTAATAGAACTAAACTCTTCCAGGTTATTGATGCCATTTCAAATGCTATTCGAATCACTGATGGAGTATCGTTACTAGATGTTGATCCAGGACCCTCAACCAATAGGACAGTGTATACTTTTGTTGGTTCTCCTGATGCTGTAATTGAGGGTGCCTTAAATGCAGCTAGGATTGCATACAAACTCATAAATATGGCAAAGCATAAGGGTAAATATTCTCAGAAATCTTGGGGAGCTAAATTGTTATTGCAGTGTGCACATGATTTTAATTCATTAAATTTACTCACTCAACTGTTTTAATTGTTCTATTTTAACCTGTTGAACAATTTGATTACCTTTTTAATCCTTGTAGTGTTTTATGTATCTTTATTTTCATTTGTTACATAGTCAGTCCCATCCTAATGAAAAAGCTTTCCTAACTATAATTGTTGTATTGAGTAAGGAAATATCAAGAGAACCCCACTCTTAGTACTCCATTTTAGCTCCCTTTCACAAAACTAAAAATAATATGTAACTCATTTGAAACCTTGAAAACAGGATATGAATTTCATAAAGGAACTGTGTATCTGAGATGGAGGGAACTTTTCAATCCAGAAGTATCCCCCTGATTACTAGACCAATGGGTTGGCATGGGATTTTAACTTAAAAAGTGTTGATCTAATTTGATGTTTATGTAGGATATAGAAATAGATTCCCAGTCCATATAGGAATGTGGAGGCAAGTTTTAGACCCAGAATATTGTATAAATTAGATTTCTTTTGCAGCTTATATAAATACATATATGTTCAAATCTGATGTTGAATAGTTGTGGCAATTCCAGCACTATTGTGTTACTTATATTCACCTATAATTTATAACAAGAAGATAGTGCTGCCATTTAAAATTAAAAATATTAATCCTACTAATTTTAAACTAAAGAATAACCTTTTTGTGGAAATTTTCTCTTCAGTGATTTTTAATTATTCTGGTATTGTTTTAAGGTGGGTGTGCTTAAACTTGTATTTCACGAATGTGTATTGAAAATAGTTTGTTTATCCAACCAGGAGAACATCCACGTCTTGGAGCACTTGATGTGTGTCCTTTTATTCCTGTTCAAGGAGTGGAAATGGAGGAATGTATCTTTTGTGCACGGAAGTTTGCAGAAAAACTAGCTGCTGAATTAAATGTTCCAGGTTAGCAAACATTTTCAGAAGAATTTCTTTTATTAAACTTGGATCTTTACATAACTATATCATCAGTGATGATGAAATAAGGAAGCACCCATGTGTCTCCTATAATCATGAAGTGATGAATTTAATGCTGTATTATTTTTCAGTCTATCTTTATGGCTATGCTTCTGACCAAGAACATAGGAAGACAGTTCCTCAAATAAGAGCTGGAGAATATGAGGGCATTATTGAAAAGGTATTTCAGTGAGTATTGTACTTTTCATCAGGTTGAGCAATTTATTTGTTCTCAAAATGCTTAAACAGAGTAGAGCATTGTATGGTAATTTTGGAAAGAAATGAAAGCTGTTTGAACATTGAACAAATCTGGAATCACTCTTAAAAAAATGTAGTTAATTTCAGTAGCTTATTGTGTGTGTGTGTTAAGTGCTGCTCATAGATAAAACTTTGGAACAATAAATTTTCTAATGTGATTTCTTAAAGTCTTTTGTAATCTTAGCTTCAGTTTTATTATATCCAAAAAAAAAAATGTTTGTTCCTTGCTCAATGGTAATTTTTTGCTACACAAGGACTAAATGTTCTGAACCCCTATGAACATCAATGCATAGACAAGGATTCAAATGCAGAGCCTATGTTTGAAATATTTTAAAATTATTTTATAATGTAAAATAACTTTAAATGTTTCAGATATATTAAGAAAATTTTTAATGTTCATGTATGCTTTTAGTAATAAGCATTATAAAGCTCTAAAGTGTGACCAATTAGAAAATGTTTTGCCAGCCCATAAATTGTAAAAAGGGTGATACAGTACAATCCTACACCTATTTAATTATTAGTCTTAATTTCTTATTAAAAGTATTCTACCACAATCATTTAGATTTGTTAAATATTCAGATATCTAAGTTCTTTAAAGGCCTAACATTAATTCCCTGTAACTGAACTGAGAAAACTTTGTTTTATTATTCCAAACTGTTCTATTTATTTCATATAGTATTTTTGTATGTTACATATTGTAAAGTCAAAAGTTCTTAAACATGGAATTTATGAATATTTTACTGTGGGAAAACAACCAATTTAGTGTTGAGTGCCAGCTCACAGGTATTGACCTCATCATCTGACCATGGCTCAACATTCTGAGACTTTGTCCTTGTATCTTTCCCCTTCAGGTTTGATCCTAGACCGTCACCAATAGTCCATTGTGTTCATCCAATGTAACGTTAATTAACTACCTACCACCAATTTAGCATTAGTTCCCTTGCATTTTAAACAAAAGCAGAGTAAATACATAAAAGCTTGAAAAAGTGTGTAAAACTCATATTTTTATGTATTTGCTTCCATTGTAGATTTGAATATGGCTATTGTCCTGTAAGGATTATTTTCAGAATAACCATTCTCTTGCTTTAGATTCATACTACATCTAAGAATTTATTATTTCGTGATTGTTAAATCAATAAATCCTTTTTTTATTTATTATAGTCTTTGACAATAAAACAACACCTACTATGCAGCTCTGAAATTAGGATCTTCCATTAACATATTCAATCAACTATGCTTTGAACCTAAAATTAATGTATGAGGGTTCCCAGAGTTGTGCCTCTGGCAACTCATAACATCCAATATCATTCATTGTTCAATAACTTTTTCTATTCATTGTGTTGTTTTATTTATGCTTCTTAATCTGCAATACTTCGATCCTCACATAATTTTATTTTTACAGATTACAAAGCCAGAGTGGAAGCCAGATTTTGGTCCAGATGAATTTGTGCCAAATTGGGGAGCCACAATGGCTGGTGCTCGAAAATTCCTTATTGCATATAATGTAAATGTGTTAGGCACAAAAGAACAGGCTCACAGAATCGCATTGGACATAAGAGAACAAGGCAGGTGCAAAGAAGAGGTAAGGTGTTCATACATACAAGCAGTGGTAGCAATATTGTATTTGTCAACTAATTTGCATCTCATTCACTAAATGCAAACAACATTTAGTCATTAGTTTGCACAGACGTAGTTATGTTTTTGTTTGTTGTATCTCCCATGTAACTGTTGGAACAATGCTATTTATGAAATTGCAAGTTTTAATATCTACTGTAACATCTATTTTCAGTTTGGATTTTACATTTGGAGCTCTTTAAGTGTTTGTCCTCTGACAATTTACTTACTTTTTTTCATTCCTTCTTTACAACAATTTATATTTAGATCACTGTTAAAACTAAAATCTAACTGCTAGTTTTCATTGCCATGCCATTAATAGTCATGAATTTTTCTCTTTTCCTCATAAACTCAATGCAAGGTGTACAGAATTGCAATATATGTTTCAATTCTGTTTTTCTTACATTCTTCTAAGTAAATCTTATAAGTTTAGCATTGATTTGTTGCAGCCTGGAAAACTTAAAAAGTGTCAAGCAATTGGATGGTGGTTAGATGAGGCTAATTTAGCACAGGTGTCCATTAACCTTACAGACCATGACATTACTCCAATTCATATTGCTTATGAAGAAGTAAGAACAACAGTATTTTTTGTGAATAGTCTAATGCTAATATTGCTATTTATATACCAATTGTCTTTACTATATTTGTATGTAATAAATATTATGTTCAATTTTAATAAACTTCTATAATTTTCCTTTACGATAAAAATTCTAGATGTAATTTCAACTTATTTGTCCTATTATTTTTCTATGTAATTAATATAAATGTTTTTATCAAGAATATAATTTTATTTTTTTGCATTTAGAGATGATTAATAAGGTAAGACATTTTTATATAAAAATATTGAGTTAGTGTAATATAAATTATTTTTGTATGTACAGTTGAACTTTCTGCAACTTTTGCTGATTATTTTTGTAACTTAGCTGAACATAATCATAATGAGTTAATTGAACTATATGTGTCAAGATGAGCTCATTTATGGCTAACTTGGCACTTTTGTTATTTGTCAATCTAAAATATCATTTTAATAAATATTTTTGTTTAAAAAAAATATTTGGAAAAATTCTGTAAAAATCAATATGAAATTTTCAAAGCAACTTGCTTAAGTGGATGCTTGCTGTCACTGCCAATTTTGCCATAAGTTCAGATTTCATACAATTAAAATATCCATAGTTTTGGAATTTTTATATTTATGCTTCTGGTTAGCTCTCCAATGCCTCTTACATTCTAAATAAGCTCATTTTGTATTTTAACTAATTTATTTTAATATGGGCTGGCTGTTGAAATAAGCATTTTGAAGGTGTCATTTAAGTACTTATGCTACTATTTTCCAAGTGCTTTGACTGTGGCATCCCTATTTTAGTGTTCAGAAACCTCAATTTTTAAACAATACAGAATTATGATATTATTCCAAAATGTTCTGTAAAGAAATGTTACTTTCCTTGAGAAAGGTTTGTAAAAGTGACTGCCATAATTCCTAACACTGGTTGGAATCTTAAAAGTAAATTCTATTAATGCTGATTAAATCAAATGTCTTAGATTTTCAAAGCTTTCTACAAAATCATTTAGTTTTCAACTTATATTCTTAATATTTTACTCTGCAAACATGTTTTATTATTATTTTCATTAATTTAATATAAAATGCAATTTAATCTTCATGATTACATCCATATTTTCTGATCATTCTTTCTAAAATCACTGATTTTGATTTCCAAAATGTGTACTGAATGTTTACAATTATTAAAGTGGGTAATGAATTAATTTGATTAAAATTATCAAATTGTGAGGCTAGTTACTTGCTCATATACAAGATAGTTACACAACTAAATCTGGCAAGTGGGGCACACTTAAGGACACAGCATTTAGCATCTGTAGAAGAATTAAGATGTTTTTCGTATATCTGCTTCAAAATGTTTTAAAAGTTGTTCAAGTTGTCGAATGCTTGCTCTGAAACTCATTACTGGTTCGACTTTTCAAATTACTACTCTAAATTGTACATAAGCAATTAATACTCCTGAATTTGTAAATTTTTTATCCTTAGGATTTTCATGTAGTTGTATAATTATTAAATCACTTCAACAAGTTTTTCCAATTTCCCTCATGTTTTAAGGCTAAAACTCAGGTCAGACTCTCAACTCTTTTTATGAACTTTCACAATTCGGAATATTCTCATCCCCACATTAAAAATAGAATTGTTAATGTGCATCAAGTTTATTATTTTTATTTTGTTGATCATGATTATTTAACCACTTTTGTTTAAAGTCTCTGAATATTTAAATGCAACCCTTCTATTCATAGGTTTCTAAAGGTGCTAAAGACTTGAAACTGGCTGTAACTGGTTCACAAATTGTAGGGTTAATTCCACTAAGGGCTATTCTTCAAGTTGCTGAATTCTACATAAACAAGGAAAACCTCTTTGTTTTAGAAGAGGATCAAAAATTGCATTTGGTATGTTAGAAAGAATGTAATTTGAACCCAAACATGACAAAAATATTGCATCTATTTCATCATATAGTCCGGCTCCCATGAGAAGGCAGTCAAGTTGCATAATTTTAAACGTGTCTGTTCTATAAATTAAGATATAGGAGCATAAAAAAGGCTTCAACAATTGACATCTTTAGGCCTGATTCTGGTTGAACATTTAGCATTTGGTGCCAAAACTGGTAGCATGTTGGTTGGCGAAAACCTGCTTTTGCTATGGTAGCAATTTTCCTAAAAAATTTTACACCTATTCAAAAATTGACTGACCTGAGGTCAACCACCTTCTTATTGGAGCCTCCCTATAATTCAACTATTTATTTGTATATATTCAAGTCTTGCATTTAATTTTTAAGGCAATCAATCGTTTGGGGCTCAATTCACTGGGTGCTTTTAATCCGAAAGAAAGAATCATCGAGTACATGCTGCCTGAAGACAATGGCAGATCGCTGGTCAACAAGAGCATGCAAGATTTTGTCAAATGTGTTGCAGCACGGACATCAGCCCCTGGTGGCGGCTCTGTAGCAGCTGCTGTTGCTGCTCTGGTAAAACCCAGTTTCTTTTTTTACTGCATATTTTTTGTTCATCAAAGGAAAGTAAAATCAACCATATTTAATTAGTAAAACCATTAGTAAAATCAACCATAATTCAACCAATAAAATAAAACCATATTTCTCTGCTGTGATAAATACTCAATTTATCAAAGTAATGCTGTGATAGATTGTGTATTTGCTTCTCTTTTAAGTAAGGATTTTTGAAAAATGCATAAAATCTAAGATTAGTATCCATTGATCAATGTTTAATTGGGTCAACCTATTAGAAAGTTTTAAAAAATTCAAAAACTGTATGCTCTGTTATGTTTTTGCGAGATTTTTAATTAAACAAGTCATACTGTGTTTTATAGTGTTAACATGTTGGTATGTTATGTGGTTAATTTTTAATTTAATGCAATGTTAAATCCTAAAATTATTTTACACATAAAATATGCTTCGCTTTTACTGATAAGTAAGTTTTCAAGCCACAGTCCACTTAATATATCATGTCCTCTTTTGTTTCCCAAGCAGTGAGATTTAGTGAGGGTTTACCAAATTTAGGTACTTTATAGACCAGATAATTGATTTCAGAAACTTGAATTCTGCTTAAAATGAGAGATTTTCAAAATACAGTGAAACTTTGATTAACCGTCAGTGTCGGGACTGTGACGGTTAATCGAACAGACAGGTAACAGAAAAACCTTAAACAGCAACCCACAACGATCCATTACATATGAACAAATGATTAAAAATGCATGTTTATAAACTGAAAATACGCTGTACAGGCATGTATTTTATTTTACAGAAACAAACATTATACAATTTACATTATTTACAATCAGCAGTAAAGTAAGGATGATTTTTCACAGCAATCTGGTTACTGTACATAAAGTACAGTATGTACAGGGTGCGTACCATATGTAATACAACCAAATTTATAAAAAATCATTTATTGAATGTATTCGTACAATTAGTTAAAAATCTTCAAAATAGCATCCTCCTGCGCCGATACATTTCTGGAGGTGGTGTTTCCAGGCCTTCTCCGGGATGTCCTTTAGGGCCGATGTAACATGAACCTGGATGTTTTCAATTGTGTCCCAAGGTTTCCCTTTCAGGACTTCTTTTAGGCGAGGAAACAAAAAGAGTTTTGGTGAGCCAGGTCAGGACTGTAACGAGACAGGGGAACCAATGGGGTGTGGGTCCTGGCCAGGAAATCGTTGACAACGAAGGCGCTGTGGCTTGTCACAATGTCGTTCCATGAGTCCTTGATGTCACTTCGGCAGCGCGCGACCCTCCTTTTCAGCCCTTTGAGCACTTCCAAGTAAAAAGCTGCATTCACAGTGGTTCGGGTAGGTACGAATTCATGGTGGACAATGCCTCTGTCGTCAAAAAAGACATTGAGCATGGTTTTGATCTTGGACTTGCTCATGAGTGCCTTCTTGGGCCAGGGCGATGCTGGGGGGGCTACTCTGAACTCTCTCTTTTTGTTTCCGGGCCGTATTCCATAATCCATGACTCATCACTGGTGATAACTGAATTAAAAAATTTTGGATACTTTTCACACATTTCCAAAAGTTCTTGGCACCTGAGTACTCGCATGTCCTTTGTTCGTCGGTCTACACTTTTGGCACCACTTTAACGCACACCTTTTTCATGTTCAAATCTTCGGTTACAATGTGATGAACAGTTGTTTTCGTCATCTGCCGAGTTTCTGCTATCCATTGAAGGCTCAACATTCGGTCAGATTTCAAACAATCATGTCGATTTGTGAGGTTGATGTACGTTCACTGCTGAGTTCGTCGGCGACATCCTCTCGACTCTCCTTGAACAACTTGTGCCATCGAAGAACTTGTGATTTGGACAAGCTGTCACTCCCAAAGGCCTGCTGAATCAATAGAAACGTTTTGGTGGCTGTCTTCCCAAGTTTAACGCAAAATTTGATAGCATAACATTGCTCCATGGAACGATCCATCACGTCATGTTACATTAAGTTTAAAACGAGGTTCATGGGAACTCATGTCCTGACCTTCAGGCAGCTCAGAGGGGACTGAGAATGGGTGTGTTATGATGCTACCCCCCCCCCCTCAACTTAGCCCAGCATGGAAGAGGGCGTTGTGGTGTATATTCACGTCTGGAAAAAATTGATCGCAATACTTATGGAAAACACCTTGTATGTGTGTACGCACTAATAACTTTTAATAATTAATTTACTTTCAATAACAGACTGTCGGTTTACAAACACTGACAGCTAAGCAAAGTTTCTCTGTATGTTAAACTGAAATCAAATCACGAAATATATATTACATGGAACATTTCTGAGAGGAAATCAGTTTGACTATTTCAGGTTGTGAAATATTTTTTTGAAAAATAACTGACTAATCTAAAGTATAAAATCGTTTAAAAGACTTTTATTTCTTTAAATAAGATTTTTTTTATGCATTTTTAGATTCATTATTTTGCATGATTGAAAGTGGATGTCTTTTTGTCACTGTCAGTTTTTTAACTTATTAACCACTTTTGTATTTAAATATAGGACAGTGTTACACAAAACAAATCTAATGTAAATGAATAATGTATTGAACGGATTTCAAATTTTTCACTGTTATATGTCTACATGTGATTTCATACTGTGGACAAGTAACTTAAACAATTGGATAATGATTGAATTATGAAAATTTTATGTATTTGTCGTGTAAAATATAATTTTCTCTAAATCAACTCAACTGTTATAAACTTGATTTCATCAACACTTAAATGCAACTGTGTAAATATTAACTAATTTCAATAGTGTAATTAACTAGTATTAAAATATTTTGTATCCTTTGCTATTCGTGAATGTGTTTGTCCACTGCTCTAGCAACCTGCGAGTTGTAGACAACACAGGTTCAATTCCTCTCAATGCTTTTCTCACTTCATTGTCAGTAAAGTTATCCTTGTGTGTGTCCATTTCATGTTGGGTGTAGCTTGGTCAAATATTACCTTTGTGCAGGGCTCGAAATACCCGGGTGCACTGTGCACATGAAAATAAAATTGTGCACCTAATTTTTTCCAGCTAGGCACACCTGTGCACCTAATTTAAAAACTTAGGTGCACAAGGTGCACCTGTATTAAAAAATGTATTTCAAGGCCTGCCTTTGTGTCATACAAACCAACCAATCTTTGTTATTCTGTATTAAATAATACAGCATAAACAACTGTTCTTGGCTATGTATGTATTCTAAAGTTTCTTTAAATAATTTTAAAATTACTTTGGTTGTTATTTTAATTTTAGGGTGCCGCTCTGTCTTGCATGGTTGGCCAAATGACATATGGTAAGCGTCAATGGGAAAGATATGACTCTCAGATGAGAAGACTCATTCCTATTCTGCATGAAGCAATGAAAGATCTTATCTCTGTCATTGATTCTGATACAAATGCATTTAGTGATTATATGGTAAATTCTATTCTTTTCTCATTTTCAAACATTTTCTAGCAATTTCATACTATGTATCCAATTATAAATTTGGATATTTGAATACCTAATTTTTAGTTTGTATGTGTTCAGAGATGCCAACTGCTGTGGATTCTCCGTAGTTTCTACGGAAGTGAATCTGGAACTACGGATTACGGAATCGATGATTTTTTCTATGGAAAAATTCAATTTGATTTATTTTTCACAACATATCAATTAGTTTGCTATTACTGTATTTTTTTTTCATTATTATATTTTTTTGGTAAATGGGAAAGAGTGCTTAAATTTAATTATTAAATGTTTATGTATAATTCTTTCATACACAATTATTGGTTCGATATATGTAAGTGTTTTCATGTGTGATATAACTTACTTATTATGAATGATATATGCATGTTATTAAGGCCAATTTCTTAAATTTTTACTTAACAACCAAAAAATTCTTAAAGCTACAAATATTTTCTTTCATACTACTTCTGAAAACTTCCATCGCAGGTTGGCATCTCTGTGTATTGCAACAACTGATGCTGTATTTAAACTATCTTATTCATTCTGTCTCTGAATAATTAATTTGTATGAAATACAAAATTTGGGTATTAAAAATGTACTAGTTGGTTTTATCAAATTGTGTACTGTAATATTTAAGTATGAAAATCATTCAATTTGATATTAATTTCAAAACAGGAAATGGCAATAATTCAATTATAAACTAAAAAGTAAAATTTTTCTATTTTAAATTTCGTTAGAAATTTATTCCTTTTTTCTTACCAAATATCATTTCTTTTTTGAAATTCGATTTTACAATTGAATAGTACACAATTGTGCTAAAATGATGCTGTGTTTCTCAATTATGAATATTTTTTTAAAAGCTGGTGTTTTTCAGGCTGCTATGAAATTGCCTAAAGAAACCCCTGAAGATATTGCGATGTGAGTAATTTTTAATGACGGATTTGTCTTAAATCCATACATATGTAATCAATTCTCCTTACAAAACAATAGCTCAAGGTTCAAAAAAAAAAATATTTGCTACATTGTGTATTGAATCTCTTATGTAGCTAGAAAAAAAGGTATAATTTGTATGTGTCATTTGAGTGTTAGTGAAGCAAGTTTTTAAATATATCCTTGTTTCTGTGTGAAAATTAAGTACAAACATTTTTACATTTTATTGAAAAAATTTGCAAAATTAAAATGAACTTTAGAAATGGAAGTTGTATTTTGTTTTCAATATCTAAAAATTCAAGACTCTAAAGCCGACTAACCGGTCTGGTGGTTGAGGTGTTAGCCTCTAGGTCAAAAGGTTCCTGGTTTGAATCCAGGTCAGTGCATGGACGTTTGTAAGCCTATGGTACACCTTAAATGTGTCATGGCCAAAAGACCTCACATTGGGTTGGTGTGAAAGTTTGGAGAGTGGGGTGTTGCATTGTCATCTGACCGTGACTCAAAATTACGTGTGTTGTCCTCAAATTTTTCCCTTTGTTTGATTGATCCTGGACCGTCGTCAATAGCCCGTTGTATTGCTCTAGTGCGACATTCATTAAAAATTACCATTACCAAGACTCTATGAGACTCTTGATTGATAAATTGATTAAATATATGTTTATCTAAGTAAACTCTGGTGTAGCTTTAAAAACATTTGCACTGAAGTACTTACTGTGAGAAAACGTGAATTGAACTTTGTTGATCTTTGATGTTTTAAACTGAAATTTATCTATTACAGGCGTGAAACTGCCATGGAAGCTGGACTAAAGAAAGCAATATCTGTGCCAATGTCTTTAGCAAAAATTGTGAGTAAGCTCTGGGATTCATTGAGAGAACTAGCACCAATCGCCAATATTGGGACAAAGTCTGATCTTCAGGTTTCTATATTTTATTACTTGATCTTGTTTAATTTTGAATACTAACATGGAAAGGTAGCTGACATAGCAACTCATGCTGAAATAACTGAATTAAGAGTCATATTAAAACAATTCATTGTGAATAAGCATGTTTTTCCCCAGTTGTAAGGACATAAAAAAAGAAAATTCCTTATTCTGAATATGAAAATTATTTTCATTCTTACTACTCATTTATTGGAAATCATCATTCTACCTATATTTTGATACAATAAATTGTGTAATTACCAAACAAAAAAAAATTTAAAAAAAAAATGCACAAATTATTTTGAATGCATTTTAGTGCCACTTCAAAATACATATGAAACATTAATTGAGCTAAAATTGTTATTTGAGTACTGTGGTTAAATGTCCTTTAGTGTTATCTTTTAAGGACACAGTTTTATTATCATAGAATACAAAATTTGCATTCTATGATAGTGAAATATTTTTTGTTGCGTACCAATAATTTTTTTAATTGTATGAAATTGGAAAGAGAAGAATTGTAGAAAATCGGAAGAGAATAAATGTGTTCCATTTCATATTGAGTATCTTTTTTGAGCTCATTTCTTTGAATACCAGATATTTTTAACTTAGAAGTGTAAAAATTAAAAAATAGTTTATTCTATTTTTAACTTTATTACTATAAATTCAGTTCCCTTATGTTTCACTGTTTATCTTTTAGGTTGGAGTCCGATGTCTTGAAACTGGTGTAATTGGGGCTTATTATAATGTTGTAATAAATGCTGAGGGAATCAAAGATGAAAAGTACAAAAATGGGGTAAGGATACAACAACGCAATTTTTTTATGTTGAGAAGTATGTTACTTTGTAAATTTATTATAAGATTTATTGTGGTTATAAAATTCTTGTTTTTAATCTGAAATTTTATTGTTTTCCCATTCAGCAGTACAATGTGAGAGTTTCTAAATTGAGAGATAAATAGTAATGCAATGATATGAGCTGTCATAATAATCTGGGGAAAATAAATAAAATATGGGTTGCAAGTAAAGAATTAATAAATAATTAGTTTCGAAAAATAAATATGCATTTAAGTAAAGCATTTCTTATTGGTTATTGCTGCTGGCTAACATAAGCACATGTCATGTACATGTTTACGTTGATCTTAACAAAAATTTCTTGCTCATAGTATTCTCACTATTCAGACACTTTAGCTGCATGTTTTCATCCTTTCAAGCTGTAAATTGTTGCGTAGAATGTGAAGTATCGATGATTTCGAAATGTTGATGCTGCTATCTCCTCACGTCATTTGCCAATTTTCTTGCAAGATTGCCCACACAGTGTTAACATTTCAAACATTCACAACACTTTCTGGTCGGCTAGGCTTAGGAGCCAGTTCTGCAGACAAACATCTTTTTTTTAAATCACCATGCCATCTAAAAATCATAGACTCACCAAAACATTTGTCTTTGTAAGCTTCTTTCATTAACTTAACTGTTTCTGGAGCTGTTTTGGCCAAACGATAGCAAAATGTTATGGCAGAACGCATTTCGTTTTTTAACTTTGAATCGCTCGCCTCCATTTCTGTAGGGCAAATAAAAACAATTCTTTAAACAAGCACGAAACTAGGAAAATAAAATCGTCTGCTTCGTTTAGAATATTTATAATTGTACAGTTAACAGTTTGAAAAAAATCGCCTGCACTTTTATTTTTAGTTTTGCGGTGTTGCTACTACGTAAAAAATTCACTCTCAGTTTTTATGGTATGCCCTTTGTATATACATTTAATTCCTGAGTAATATATTGCAATATGCAAAAACTTGGAAAAACGAAATTCCAATGAAAAAATGCAGAATTCTGAAAAACGAAAGATGTGCAACGTGTAGAATTTCGACTTCCTGAGCTGAAGTAGATTAATTTGAAAAAAGACATTAGAAAAATATTGATAAAGATGATAATGATTTATGAAATTTAGTTATGCTCAAATATGACTGCAACATTTCCCTGTTTTAACTCAAATACACAAACACATGATTCTAAAAACATTGATTCTGGTTGGCCAGATCTCAAATAACAAAATTACGCTTTTATGATCAATGAGTTTTTCTTTTGGGCTTTTCATGTTCCACTACAAAATGGAAGTTATGAAAAATTAAATTTTTTTTTTATTATTACTCGCACAGTGTTCCATGTGACAAAGTTACACTTATAGACAAAAACGTGCGTCCAAAATAAGAACCATTGTATCCTTTCAGTTTCCTGTAGAACATGTTTCTTTGTCCATATTCATTTATTGCAGGAAAACAAACTTTAGATTTTAAAATTGTGGCTTTGAGGAGAACTTATAAGACTACCTGTGTGCCAATGTTCATTGTTGTAAGTGCTACAGATTAGTCTGGAGACAGGAAAGTAATAGCCTATGTTTCCTGCAGTGTTCTAAAGTATAAGTGTACCAAATTTGGTGTGGATTGGTCAAACAGTGTAGATTTGTATAGAAAATATGCACACATTTTACATATAGAGATTTGTGCAAAATGGTAATTTTCTGCTTTGTAAGCTGCATGTAAAAGCAACTATCTTTAAGAATGAAAGATTGTTTTTATTTCATTTTAGGTACTGAATGAAATTGAACAGTATCGTAGCTTGGCTGAAAAAGGTTGTCAAGAAACTTTGCAGCTTCTACAAGACAGAAGAGCATAAAGTATCTCTGAAAATTGATTGAACAGTATGTTTATCAATGATGGTAGTCTATTTTCTATGTTTTGTTTGGAAAAGAATTATTTTATGGTTGTGATTTTTTGAGTACTTTTTGACTATTTTTTCTAAAAATTGTTAATCTTCTCTTACTTGTACTTAAAAGTAACTGTAAGATAAAATTAGCCATCTGTACTATGTTTTCACTTCTAATCAATTGATTAATTTTAATTTACTTCAAATTTGTATCCTATAAAATATTGATTCACATTCCTTTTTATCTCTTGCAAATGTTGCCAAACTTCAGTAGTATCAAGTGTTCCTTAAATTTTTTAAAAACTGATTATTAGTTTATTCCATGGGATTTTCTAATTTACGTTTTGATGTTTAAAACCCTATTTCAAATTTGTGAGTAGACATTTCAATACTTATTTTTATGATACTACTATTTAGTTTAAATACACTCTTCCACTGTTATTCTGTATTTCATACCTACAGTCATTAAATAATTGATTACGAACATGAAATGCTAAAAAATAGTTAATTTTTTTTATCCCATGGGACAGTTGAATTTGATGAAATAATTAGTTCTTAATGCTATATAAATTTAATAGTACTTAAGAGGAGATACAGACATACATGTGCCAATGTAGTTTAGAGAAGGTTGTTTTAGACATACCTTTTCACATATTTATCCAATCACCAATCTTGTAATGCATTCACAAACCTTGTAATCCAAGTTAATCAGTGGCGGCTGGTGGCTAAGTTCAAATGAATGGAGCATATAGTATATTATTTGAAGCAATGAATTTGTTGACTGAGCTTTAGTTCTATAAAATACTAAAAGGAATTTTCATTGCTTTTGTTGAATTGAGCTTTTAACTCAGCATCCTGAAATTTCCGATTTAAAAAAAATACTACAGTATTGCTTTTAGCTTAATACATATAAGGTCTAATTAGTCACAAATACTGGTTGATAGATTCTATTGGAAGTATGCTATTGATCCATTCCATTGAGTAGAATTCTTTGGAAAGATTCCGTTGATCCTTTCCTAAAAATAAAATATTTTGGAAAGATTTTAGAAGAATCTTTTGGAAAGATTTATTGGTTTGTCCTCTGAATTCTACAACATAAAAATAGATAAAACATACTAGTGGATGACACTTAGATGAAGCCTGAAAAGGTTTAGTTAAAAAAGTGAGTTGAAATACTCTTCTCTAGAAGACAATATTTTGAACTTCTCTTTTAAAACAACGACAAACTTCGCCTCAGTATACGTATAGGTAGTTTCATTCAGTGCCATAAAAGGTAGATCAATACATTTATTCAACAACATTCTATTGATTCACTACAAACTTGCAGCAACGGAATAGCTATTAGGTGTGTTGTCAATCATTTTTGCTTGCAACTGCAATGAGGAGCTACATTGTTTTGCTTTAGTTGCTTCAAAGATGTCAGCCTAGCAGTTAGTGACTCTTGCAAAAAGTATTAGGCCATTGATTCAACAGACTGGGTTCAAATTCAGAACTGTATATGGGTGTTTACAGTGCTCAAAATCCATATCAGCTATAATTGCTTGTCTAATTACTCCTTGTGTAGCAGAAAATGACTAAAGTACCAATCAATTTTTCAAGTAGATAACAGGCCATTGTGGCTCAGTTGGTATACTCAATGCACTGAAAACCTGCGAGTTGTAGTCGGCACTGGTTCTATTCCTGTCAGGTTTAGATTTTTCTCTGGGTGTAGTTTTGTGTCAGTGAAATGTTTCTTGTGTGTGCATGTCCATTACTTGATATTGTATGTCTTGTGTATGGTGCAACCTGGTCAAATCTATATGCCCCCTTTTCCATAAAAACCCAACTGACCCAACTCAAAGTCAAATATTAAAAGCTATCGAAATCGAGCCATTAGTCGCTGTTGATAATCATTAATCACATTGTATATAAAGCATTTAAAGTAAATTACTGTTACATGTATCAGTCAAAGTACTTTTATAAAGTATTTTTAATTTGTTTAAAATGCACAATTTTATTTAATGTACCATGTCTTAATTAATGCACTCTGTCTAATTTTGACCTTTCCATTGAAGTGTCGAGAATGTAAGACTTGCTTGATGTAGATGAGAAATTTAACAATGCACTTTGAAAAATTTGATTTATTACTTTTATTTTTTTAAATATGGTTAACTATATAGATGAACAATGAATTGATTTCTTTTAAAATAAAGTGTAATATCCTTAAGCAGATGTTTCCCATGACCTTAAAAAAATTTAGATGTAAGATCAATTGGTAAGTTTCAGGGACTTCAGCTAACTATTAGCTTACCTGAAGCTTGTCTGCTTGATTCCAATCTGATCTCCACTGTGGTATGCATTTCATGTCTATCAGGCGGTGTTAAGCAGCTAAATTATATGTCCTGTTTCAAAAAACGGTACAGCTACAGTCTATGTTTATAGCGGTGGTAACGGCCTCAGTGATTTTTTTTTGGGGCTCACTTCTAAAGTTGCCAAGGCAAGTTTTTTTTTTTAAATTTTGGCGGGCACTTGATTGCTAATTATTGGCCACTACTAGGCCGGAAGTGAAAGCCACTTGTGAAGGAGCACCCAGTGGGTGACCATCATTACCCCTTACTAAGGACAGTACAATTACATCCATGCCCTGACTCCGTATTCGAACCATGATCCGATCCAGAGGCCAACACCTTAACCACTAGACCGGTTGGTCAGTGCTAAGGAAAGTATAAAATTTAAAGTTTCCGTTTACCGAGGTTGCCATGAAAACCACAATAACCGTAAATACAGAGGGGTCGCATTAACCTACTGTAACTTGCTACTAGAAGTGCACCAAAAAAAAAATCGCCAAGGTCGTTGCCACTGCTATAAACGTAGACTAGCTGTTCCAAAAACACTCCACAATTTGCTTTTCTAGGCTGTAGCCTATTTAAATATACAGTACTTATTGTTGGTCACAGAAGAGCACTATGTCGAGGGGTTACTGTAACTGAAAAAGAAGTTAACATGAGAGAGACATTCCAAATAAGAACTGAAAAGTGAAGAACACTTCAATATCAAGAAAGTATGATACACTGAATAATAAAAATCTTGAATGTTGATTCTAAGGGTAAGGCATATTGAACTTGAATTTGAAACATCTAGTGGTAGGTATCAACCTCTTTTACAAAAATTAAATTTTTGTCTAATTGTAACAAGATACCTGTAGAATATCTTGGGCATTAATATTTCAGACTTTCCTATCAGTATTTCAATTTGTAACCTGCTGGTTATTGTACTATAGTAATTGCTGAGTTTCAGCATTGCAGATTTCACTGTATTTTGAAAAGAACTCATTTTAGTGTTCTGTCTGTCTTTTTTATTGTAATTATTTTGACCGTATAGTCTTAGAATTTTTAGACAAACTTTTTACTTATTATGTCTATTAGGTCATAAATTATAAATCTGTGCAGCTATTATAATAAATATGAAATTTTTATGTTTTAGTTAATGATCTCTGTTAGTAATCATTGTATTTTTTTTTTCATTTCATTTTATTTTTCTGTGTTGTGAATTGGATGATTACATGACTGCTCAAAAAGAGAACATTTGAAATGTAGCTCAAGAAGCTAATTTAAAAGTTTCATGAAAGACTTGAAATTTATAGTTAAGTTTGACTTTTGAATAAAGCAGTGAAATGAAGAACTAATATTTCAGTTCGGTTTTTTCTAACATTCACAAATTATTGTATTTGCATTGCAAATTATTGTATTGTACCTTATTTTAAAACCTTGCTGTAATTGTAAACGTAATTTCTATGTATTATTATGTTTTTCTGATTTTGCAAAAAAGGATTAATTTCTATTTGTATTAAGATTCTGACTAGGTTTGTTTTCAGATTTGTATTGAGATGATTTACTGGAGAAATAATATAGTTTTCAATATGTGAATTCTTTTATGGGATTTGTTTGTAGCCTTTATTGTTATTTTATTATTATTATTTTATAGTTTTGTTTATGGTAGATTAATATATCAAGGAAATATTACTTTGATATTTTCTTATGTGTTGCTGTAACCGAATATTTTTCCAAAATCAGTTTTTAACCCTGTATATTAAAGATATTAAAACTGATTGCTTGTATTTTTATAAATTATATTTTTTAAGCAAATACATGAAACTTAGTGCTCTCTATGTAATATTGGTTTGATGCAATGACTTATCTAAAATTTAATTATTCAGGATAGTTTCATCTGAGTGCTAAAATCTAGACTAATTATCAGAAAGTTCAAACAGTGCTGAAAGTTAGACTGAAACAAAAATTCTGTTTAATCATAATATGTGTTAATAACTAAAAATAATTTTTAAATATAACTAGGAGTAAAATTACTAAAATTTAAAGCATAAAATAAATTTGTGTAGATTACAATAACCAATGGAAATCAAATTCAGAATAGATATAGATTTAATCAGTTTATTTGCTTATTTTACCCTAACATGATCTGCATGTACATGATACTTCTAAGCATTCATTTCAAATATTTTTCATGCTGGTTAAGTTGCTCTATTTTTATTCTGATTATTTATCACAAATATTTAAAATAGATAAATACATTATGACAAACTGAGGACATCCTTAATAGAGAAATGGAACAAATGATCTTGTTATTTACCACAAGAGTTATAAGTTAAAATAATTTTCCCCTTTCTATTTATAAGTGATGTTTATCTACAAAGATGTTTATTTCAATGCGTAAAATGAGTGTATTGCACTTTTGTGCTTCTCTTATTGTAACTTTCTCAATGATTGCACATACAATGCAGACAGAACTCAAGATTTTAGACATGGCTAATGGTTAAGACATGAAAGTAGCAGCCGCAATGTATAAAGTTGAAAATCATTTGGACAATTTCACAAAAACGTTGTCCAGATGACAGCTTTACTTTAAATAGAGTCATCAGGATAAAAAGTGCAACCAGTAAAAAATCTTTATTGAGAAAAAAAAAAAAAAATTTGAAAACATCTGAAAGAATTTGTTCACAATGATTTTTTGTGTAAATAAGAATTGTATGAAAACCAGATTTAAAATGCCTCTCAAAATCGTTTCTATTTTTACTAAGAAATCTTTACAGGCAAATGGTTATATGATTCAGGATTTTCTGCTACATGTAGTAAGCACTGCAATAATGAATGCTAAGCTTTATTAGATAGTATATGTGTCACTAAACTACAATCTACAAGGTATCCTTAGTAAATGTTTATACAGCTCGAAAAACTGTTTACCAAACTAAATACTGAAAAAATTAAATCCTTTAAACATAATGTGGTGTCGCTCGAAAACGGTAGCGTGAAAACAGTACGAATTGCACACAAGGAAAAAAACCAAGAGCTAAGATATTTAAGTTATTATTCCAAGAACGTTAAGAAAAATATACAATACTAGCCACCCGAGATGTAAGATATTAATCTGGTGCAAAATTTCAAATCCGTTGAAATTTTCAATCTATCTTTAACGATTCCGATTTTACGAAAACGAACTTTACAATCCCATTCAAAATTTTTTTTATTTTTTGCTCTCATTCCCTCAAATGGAATAAGGCTGGAAATGTAATCTGTTTCTTTTTTTTTTAACGCGAAGGGCAGAAGATGCAATCTTTTTATTTTTGGAAAGAGAAAGTTCGCGGTGACGTCACAATATCTCTTGCGAAAATATAAAAGATGTATTCAATTTAAAAATAATTTTTTAAAGAAAATCATATTTTTAGGTTTCGATCTGAAGTGAAATTTTCCGCAGATTTCAAATCTGTTGAAATTTTTACTCTATCTTTAACGGTATAGGAGGTACAGAAAAGAACTAAGTTACTCCAGTTAAAAGATTATTTGTTTTTATCGTCTTGCTGGAAAATCATTCCTCCGCGCAAAATCAAAACAATCTAGTCAAAATGTCGCTGTGGAATCGTTTGAGCGGATACTACGCATTCCCATTTAATTGCGAAGAGCGAAATGAAAAAAGTGGCATGGTTTCAAAGACTGACGTCAATAGTGACGTGACGTCAGGGGAAAATAGAATAATTCCGTTGTTTCTTCCAATGCCGGAGCGGGACGAAACAAAGTTCCAAAAGAAAAAAACCGTTCTAGATTGAATTTGAAAAATTCGCCGCGACCCTAAAATTGCAAAAAATATGAACTACCAGTGTGCAAAATCCCATTACTGTAAGTGCCATAGATTCGTCAGGACTTTGATCACAAGAAACAGACAGACAAACACTTTTTTTTTTATAATATTAGAGATTTACATCATCACATTAACATCATTACACCAACACATAAAAGTTTGTATCGTCACAGTCTAGTACGGTGTCCAAGCGTCATCTTCAGGCTCTAATGTGCTCTGCCCACAGTCCAAAGAGGAAGTCATCTGTAAAAGTCGAAAACCAATCAGATCATCTGAACGAACTCCACCTGCAGAGGAGTTCTATTCCATCTGTTTTTCTCAAGTCGTTAAAGCGCGCGAAGAAAGAACAGCATCTACACCAAACAGTAAACAAACATAATATATTCGGCATTACAATGACACAATGGAGTAGACACCTGCCTTGCAAGTGACCTTTCCTTAAGGTCAAGCACAACGGAGTTTCTCACAATGTCACAACTCCTACCTGAAGAATTATATGAAAATGCAGGCTTGTGCCACAGGTAGAGCCCCTCATTCCAGTCACACTAACTCCGAGTAGAGTGCACTCCGAGAGGTTCATGTGCCATATTTATACAAAATATCTACACCCATATTGAATTTCGAGGTTCACACCCCGCGAACACGTAATCAGTCTTGGAAATATGATCATCCTAGATTTAACTTTTTCTCTCACAATCAGAAAAACATACCTACTCCACCTAAAAGTAATTTAAGAAACTTTAAAATTTTCAAAGTAAATTATTCGAAAGTTAATCAAATACAAAAGCACACAACTATTCACTAATAAAAATAATGCCATTAACGAATTTTATACACTGTGACACTTAAACACATACTACAAGCAAAAAAAACCGTACTACACCATAAAGCATTCGCTAAAAATTCACTATAAAAAAATTCCAACTGTACTCAGATTTTTTAGATGCCTTGCTATAGCAGATGATAATGATACTCAGTCCGTCAGCATTCCCATCCATCTATGTACAACAGTAAAATTACATTGTAAGTATAGTGCACACCTAGTTTGTCAAGCGTTGGTTCCTATCATTTTCTTTAAAAATGTGAGCGGGTTGTGATCAGTTTGAATCAAAACGCTGGGCGTTCAAATAATGATTCAATTTCCTATACAATGGTGGCCAATTCATTCTTAATTGTACTATAGTTTTGTTCTGACAGTGAATTTTTTTTTTACTAATATAAAAAGTGGGATGCTCGTCTCCTTTCTGCATCTGTGACATAACAATTCCAGCACCGTATAAACTCGAATTGTTTTGCACTATAAATTTTTTTGTGAAATCTGGGGTATATAAAACTCTCTGGACTCTGAATTAAGTTGGTTTGTAGCTCTTTGAAAGCCTCAGAATCTCCTCTCCTGATTATTATTTTTCTTTATAATTTTCCCTTTTAATACATTAGTAAGGGTAAGGAGGACCGCAAAATCGAGTAATCTCGTATGTACATTGAAGGTAGGTAATTGAATTAACAATACTCTAAGGTGGCTATCTGGGATCAACTCCGAAGGAAAAATCCCAGGACACCGTAATTTGAACCACATTCAGATGACGAATTCTTTTGAGCTGACACCCAACACCTATCGGACGTCTTTCTGAACAATCTTTATCTTATGCATTTTCTCAATCCCTTTTTTCAGGTCACAACTTTCCTCAAACCCTAATGAAAAGATATTTATAGACTTCGGGGCCCTACGAGGCCGCTTAGTCCTCCTCTGCTCATATGAATATGAAGTGTTCAACGAATATTCAGTGGAACTAATTAAAGAGATCACAGTGGAGAAAAGTTGAGTGGGGTGCAGCTCGGATGTTGGCCTCGTCTAACCGTATTTCAAAATGGAAGAGCAACGGATTAGCAACGGGTAGAGTGCCTATATAATAAGAGTGGCGACAAGGGACCAAATTTGGCCAATGCGCATGCGCGGCAGCCATTTTTCTACCGGAATCGTCTCAACGAAGGTTGCTTGGCGAATTAATATATCATTTCAGGAAGAACAAAATGCATATTATTGTTATAATATGGATACATTCGGTAGAAATGAATCACATAAACGCTCAATTACTAGCGTAATTTATGAGATGGATTGCACAACGCGTAACTTAGATTGTGGGAAACACCATGTTGTTCAAAAAAAGCTATTTATTTAAAAAGTCTTCAAATTTATAGTGACAAAACACTAAAATAATAATAAATAAACATTCAAGAACACGGAATGGAACATGAATAAGCCATATTTTCTTTTTAATTTAATATACACACGTTTTTCTCGAACACACAAAAAGTTCCCATGTTAAGTCTACGGGAGCTAGGAAAAGACCGCCTAGGGCGGTAGAAAAGGTCTCTAAGCCAATCAGAAAGTGTTTCCCGTGTCGCCACTCTTATTATATAGGCACTCTAGCAACGGGAGGGTTGCGAGTTCAAAACTTAATCCAGTCAAAGACCGTCATGAGCACAGGATCTGGTGCATGTTAAATCTGTCATGGTCTCACGTTGGCGTGGTGTAAAAATTTGGAAAGGTGTGTAAACTCAGGTGATATTCTCGTCATCTGACCTTGGTTCAAAATTACGAAACATTGTTTGTGGATCTTTAACTTCATGATTGATCCCAGCCCGTCGCCAATAGCCTGTTGTGTTGCTTCAGTCATTTTAATCTACTACCTACCCATCAAAATGATGAGTGTAATGGGATCAATTACTTCGGATTCGTCGTGGACTCTCATGAGAGCAGAAAACCACTACGACATCTTTATTTCGATACAAAAGCTATATCGAACCGGTGTTTCTGAATTTAGTCAACGTCCTTGATTTCAGTCACACAACCGCATCATAAACTCGATACGTAAACAAATAAAGACGTGTGAAAGCTGAGAATCAACAGATGTTATGATTTGTTTCTACATTCATTATTAATGATGCAGCTCATCACAGGAACATTTTACTTCTGTTTTTTCTTTTTTACAATTACTTTTGCGGCCGATTCCGAAACACTAAAAGAAATAAAATCATTTGATAAAATTTTAACAGAAGAAAACTCTCTTGTAGTGCTGTTTACTCAAGCATGTTGTGCCTGTACCGATTGCGTGGAAGCAGAAGTTTTGCTTGGTGGCATGAGTAAAGAACTTGAAGAAAACCTGGGAGTGCTCGTCGTGAGACTTAAGGCAGCTGCTTTGAAATCCCGGTATGGCATTAAAAAGATACCATCTGTAGCTTACATACGTGACAATAAAACAGCTATTTATGACGGTCAATTTGAGTTTGAAACTCTTTACGCTTGGCTTCAAGATAACAGACAACCCGCAACAGTTGAATTAGATGATTCATCGTTTGAACATTTGACACAAGCTGCTACTGGTGCCACTACGGGTGACTGGTTGGTCATATTTCATGATGGTGAATGCAAAAACAAGGAACTCATGCATTTGGAAACTGCAGGCACAAAACTGAGAAACAAAGTAAATGTTGCCAGCGTCATTACTCCCAAATCCCCTGAAACTGCTGAGCGCTTTAAGATTACTTCAAGCCCTTATGTAATATTTTTCAGACACCAAAAACTGTATCGTTTTAGTTTGCCTGATATCACTTCTCAAACCTTAAGGAGATTTGCTGAGGGATTTTACAAAAATTCTAAAGCAGAACGTGTTCCTCTACCACCATCAATGTTTGATAAATTCAGGGACAAAACAATTCAGTTTTACAGTGAGAATTGGTACGCTATGTTAGTGATATTGGCCATTACAACTGTCTGCACAACTCTACTCTTAATTTGTGCTGTGATAAAACCATCTCCACATAAGAAAGCAGATTAAAATCATATGGAGTAAAACATCCAGTAAATCTCTACAATATTAGTGCCCTTTGCTGTAATCAACCATCAATTTCATTTGGAAGTGGGACTTTTTATTAATTTTTGCTGACAATTGTCAATGAATGAACATTCCAGAAATATATTTTTATTAAATATATATGGCATATTGTTTGTTTTGAATTGTTGCATATCCTCTACACTTTATACTATTTTAAGATGTGTTTTATAAGCATATAAATTTGGAAGTGATTTTTAAGTTTGCATTACATTATTTTCATATTTTATTTCTCTATTCAAGAATAGAAACTGAATCAAACTATTTTACTTCAACTATTTCACACCTTTTTTTATTTTGAAATTCATAATGAGGATAAGGAAATGAGAACGGACAAAATTCCCAATGAGAGTTCGTCTTAGTCGAAATTAGTTTTACCTGAGTTCTTAAATGAATGATTTGAATATACATTTAGCCAGGGTTTTTTAAATGAGATAAATTTATTAAACACATTAATTTGCAGTTGTGAATTGAACTGTGGTCCACTCCCCATTGCAGAAGGCAGCTCGACTTTGAGCTCCTTACATGATCACAGACAGACAATATCTTCACAATATGTCTAGCTGACGTCAACAAAGCATGGAAAACTATCTTTAGATTTGATGTAAGACATATTTTCCTACTTGATCCAAAATTTGTGCTAAGATGAATAGTGTTCATTTAATGGCAATAATGAAATAAATTACCTAAATTATTGTAATACATAAATATAAAAAAAAATTCCAAATTTTTAATTGAATGAGACCATAATTCTGGTATATAATTATATCTGGTATATATACTGATAAACATTAAATGTGTTCCAATGTCTAGTTAATAACAGACATCACAACATAAAATATTTCAACCAAAAATACAGTCCTAGAAATAACAACTAGGTCTTTCCATGTGAAATGAGCAAATATACACACACATGAGGAAAAAATTGATATTTTTCTTGAAACTATTTAATGTAGACAAAAATATTTTATACTTTTGTAATCTGAAATTTTATTTATTTGGAAATTTTAAATATTATATTTAATGTAAAAATTAGTTGCAAAAAATGATCAATTTTGACAGAATTATAACATTTTCAAGGGCCAAAAAAATTTAACAGCATCATTGAAATTCATGCCAGTTACAGTACATGTTAAAAAATAATTGCTTAAGTTTTCAAGTCTGCATTTATTTATTTCACCTTTAAAATTGCAAAGGATAATTATAAAATGATGATTTTCCACTCTAAATAGACACAAAATCAGATAAGCTCTAGGAAAGGATATTTTAAAGTTACAGTGTAATATATATTATTTGTGTGTAAAAAGATTCAAGATTCTTTTGAGTCTCAAAGAAACAGTTACAAAATCGGTAACACTCAAAAACACAATACAAACCCATGACAAATTGATGACAGAAATTTTTGTTGCCAAATAACCATTTGAACAGGCAAACAATGTGTTACTACATTCCAATAGTATCTATTGCTTATAACATTTGCTTCCTATTCTATTACATGTTACAAGTTCCAAATGACATCAATAGAATGAAATACCAAATTATTTTTAATTTAAAAAGTAAATTTTACAGCAGAACATCAATTTGACTACTATTGATTGTGACCAATATGAAACCGATTTGCGAGTTATGCACAACTGAGAATCAGGATGCAAAAATGATTGTGTTCCCATAATAGCTGCTGGCATTTCATTAAACTCGTTGGAGCTGCAACTCAATGGGGTTAATATCAGTTGAAGGCATGTAAAAGAGCTCGATAAAGCAATGATTCTTTTTCTGTCAATCTCGGGTACAGTATCACTTTCCTTGGAGTTTACTTGCAAAAGAGTAGAAAATTTACTTTTACGATTGACACAATTTCCTATATTGTAGCTTTTACTTGTGTTGTGATAGTACACATAGCAGTATAACCCATCTCTAGCATGACATACTTTTTGGTAGATAAAAGTTGCACTGTTTCACATCAGCTTGCCAAATTGGTGACTGACGGACGTGATTTTTAACACTCAAACTTTAAATCTTCGATGGATGGTCCATGCTAAATAGTTGAAATGCCAATGTGATGCTTTCAACAACTATCTGAGGCTCTGTGATAGCAGACAATGCTCATTTTTCTATCACAGCTTCACTCCATTCATTGCTGCTCAGCCTTCACTTCACAAGGGGAATCACTCTGCTGCTGAAGGCAACACAACAAATACGATCTCAATCTTAAAATTGCTCGACCACTCTTGCAAAAGTACACCAGTGACTTTAACAAAGCTCAGTGGCACGCAAATTGTAATCACTCAACTAGTGGCAGCATTTGTCAAATTCAGCTAAATTCTGGAGGGAGAGTATTGTGAACTTAACCACCATTACAAAAAATAACTTATGTTGCAATTGTATATAGCCACACCAATAGTTACATAGTATTAAGTACACAAATTCAAATTTAAGTGAACTAATATGTATGGTTACATATTCTACACAAGTCTTATGTGCTATGTGATGTATGCATAAGATTATAATTAAAAGAAAGATAATACAAAATAATTATTTCAAAATTTTAATAATAAAAATAAATTTTATTAACAAAAAGTAACATTTAACAAAGACCTTCGGTCAAATCATTTAAATCTGGCATAAAATTTGTTAAAGATGTTCTCATTAATTCTGTGAGATGATTAATCAACTGAACGATATTTCAACTTCATGAACTTCATTGTGGATTACAAAGATTCACAGCAATGTTTTTTCCAAAAAATGTGATTTGACGACAAGCAGCTTTCTTTAAATGGATATTTTGATTCTGGCACAAGTTTCCAAAATTTAAGTATAGAAGATTTGTGCTGCATTTGCAATGCCTCTGATCCTCTTTCATCTCTAATAACTCCAATTCCCCAACCACTTTTTCAACAGACATTATTTCAGAAACTGGAAGATCTGCTATCGAAGCAACTATGTACAACTTAATGCTTCACTTAGTCACAAGATTCATGAAAAAGTTCTGAAATAATAAAAAAATATTTAAATTTTCAATGGAGCTGCACTTAAATCAAAGAGGAATTGCATTTGCCCACCCCTGGTATATATAGTAGTGTAACCTATCTCTACCATGGAGTATTTTTTAGTAGACAAAATTTGCATTGTTTCACTTAAGCTTACTAAACTGTAATGCTTTTTTTTAGTCATACTGAGTTTACAGATATTGACAAGTGAATTCCGGATCTAATCTCATTGAGTTTCTTGTCCTGTTCTAATGCTTCAATTTCATAAAAGACAAATTTTTTCGAACATCCAATCTAATTTTAAATGCAACAGTTCCCTGGCTAAATCTGTAAGCTCAGAAAGTTTTTTCCAAACAGGTTGTTTTTATATAATAAATCTTGTCAGCTTCTCAAAAGGGCAAAATTTTTCACATCAACATTTGAAAGATCAGGGATTTAAAATTATTTCCTACTCTCAAAAGAAAATATTTTACTTACATAACTAATAACCATATTTACAGGATACTTATTATTTACATTTTTTAAGGATGCTAACAAATCAAAGACTTCACTAACACTTCTTGTATTGAGCAAAGAAAGCAGGGTTAAAAATAATTTTAAAGATAAGCAAAAATAATTCCATGCCAAATTCTTCATGTGCACTATAATATCGCATTTGATAACAGTCATCAGCTGCAGTAAATAATGTGGAATTTCCAAATAGCTAAAATTATTCCTGAGGCAAAAATAAGCAAAAGGCAATCTTGAAAATTTCGAAACATACGACATTGGTCCTTTAAGTTGAAAAGTTTTGATGTTTTCCATCAATTAAATATATACATATTTAATTTTTTTAAATGTTTTTTTTTCTATATTAATGAATAGAAACACAATCACATTAAATTACACCATGCTGTTGTCATAGAAATCTCTTAATTAATAATATGTTTTAATATTGTCTTTCCATTTCTAGATACCAGAGCAATTTCAAATTTGTAGCAAATTGGCAAAAAATTATTTTTATTGATCTCTGATTCAGCAGTGACTGTTATTAAATTATGTTCTGTTTTCCTAGGAGACCTACTTCTGGAGATGTTAATAGTATAAAAATTGTAAATTTCTGGTTAACTTATTAAAATATACAAAAACACAAACAGGCTACTTTTAATGCTAAAATATCAACATTTGTGTGTTTGTACCGCTCTAAACGCAGCTTTTCTGATCAGACCGACACAAAGCAGACATATTCAAGAATTCTTTAATAGGAGATCATAAAACTCCTTTCAAGTGATCAACTGTCGATAGCTAAACCTAGAAGTACTATAACAGCACTCCATTTGACATCACATCGTTCAAAGTTCTGGGCACTTGAAATAAACCCAATCTGATGTTACACTGACATTACGACCTCATAAATCTCAAGACCCTTGAGAGCAGTCTAGATTCCATCAACACATGGTTTTCAGTTGAAGGCAACATGGCTGGAAGAGACCAGACCCTTGAGAACGAGAAGACATTCTCGCTACTTTTGCCGAACCCTTCTTGTCCCAAAATATCTAAATTTGTAGTAAATATCTGCTAACATGTAGGATGTTAGAATAAATGTTGTGGTGAAACCCAAAGATCTTGTTCTTTTATGCTACCAATTAATTTTGTTACCATACCATTTCATCCAGTACAGTGACCTTAAACTTTTTTTTTTAATCCTACGCCCAGCTCAAGGCCTTTCGGCTATACGCTGTCTTGCCGTCCAATATAGCGAATAAAGTCCTTGGGGAGAAGTATCCCTGGTGTCAATGTCCTGTAAACTAGAGCACTCCGCAAGGTGTTGTCTGTTCATAAAACCATCGCTACAAAGCGGACAGATCGTGGAGGTAGCCACCCCAATCTTATGTAGGTGTTGTTGGAGATAGTCATGTCCGGTTAATAAGTGGAAACATGCCACTCCAATCCCTCTTGGTAGATCAGTAGGGATTCTTCCCTTGTTACTCAATAGGCAATCCCAACTCCTTCCCTGTATATCCCTCTGATACTGCAGTTTTCTTTGTTTCTTAAACTGAGAATTTATGTAAGTCCTGCAGTTCCGCAAAGGGAGAGGTGGAGAAGGTTGGGGCAGGGAGAGGGCCGATTTAGCCAATCTGTCAGCTTCTTCGTTACCCTTTATCCCACAGTGACTTGGAATCCACTGGAGAACAATCTCACCACCACCCTCAATGAGTGTCAATAAATAAAAATAAAAAATTTTCAAACCTATTTTTTGCCTGTTGCTTGCAATTATGAGAGATCTATTTAAAAACTTATTTTCATTAAAAATCGATGATGTCGACCACAGCTGAATTGCTCATTTTGCATGGATTGACCCAACTATAATTTTCAAGTCTTGAATCTTCATACAGTGATCCAATTAGTGTTTTAATAAACAATTAATTTCACTTCATAAATGTAAATGAAATCGTTCCCATAAAATGTTCACTTCCTTCTAAAAGCTTCAATGAAACTATGTTATAATTAACAAAACAATTATGCTTTTAATAGAAATTAAACTGTTGACACTTTTCAACTATAAATTTTATTGACAACCACTTCAACAGTGTGGCAACAAAATTCTCAAAAAAAAGTTCCCTGATAGTGTCACAAAAATTTCCCCGATTTTATAATTCCCTTAATAAATGTTGTGATCCGTAATTGGTATCGATATACAGTAACTACACATTATTTTTAAATATTTAGGTTCAGATGGGGTGAAAGGATAACTCTTTTTTATTGGATATTTTAATTGTTATTGTTTGGGTTGGAACCCTTAATGGAACTCTTACAATAGCAATATTTATTCTTAAAAACTCAGATGTGGAAAGTGGAACAACCCCCCTTTTCATACTGGAACTGGAAAGTTGTATGGTATGTTGTACGAAAAGCAAATATCAAACAAAATAAGATATTCAGTGATTCATTGAAGTCTAAGATTAAAATAATTTCAAAGCAATTAATGGATAAAATGTTAGGTGGTATTGCTATGCCAAAAAAAAAAGCCTTTTTCAGTTATGGAAAGTAGAAACACCCCTTTTTGATTAAACTGTAAAAATGTTTGGTATATTGTGCAAAAAAATATAAAGAGTAACTTATAAGATTTTCAGTATTATTTAATTTGTGACTCACAGAATGAACAGATTAAAATAAATCCAAGACAATGAAAGGATAAAAAGAGTGGTGTTGCAATGCCATTAAAATGTTCTAGTTCTATTATTTCGTATCATACATAAAACAAAAAAAAATTGCACTCTTTACTAGGCCAAAACAAAAAACATTAATTAGTTTCAGGAATTGGGAAACCCTAAAAACAATTTGAACAGATAGGTATATGTTAATTTAAAGGAAGATTTATCACAATTTTACTAACACTGACAAATAAAATCTTATGTTCTAAAATAAATACGTATCTGAAAAACTATTTAAGCTCTACCATTCATAAAACATTTTTTGACCAACTTTACAAATATTAATAATACTTTAATAGTGCAAAGAAAATATTACTTTTTCAACTTTGCTGTATTTTTAATGCTCATAAAGAAAGGATACTTGTAGAATATGAAGGGAAAAAAATGGAGTGCTTTTCAATTTTTAACTTTTGGTTAAAAAGTTTTTCTAACACAGATCACGAAATATAAACACAAACATATGTTTTATGATATCAAATCCATTATATTTTCAAATAGTTTATTCTCGAAAAATAAATTTTTAATTTTCACAAATTTTCAGCTTTTTTTAGAACTAGAGATTTTGTAATTCAAACTACCATGAAAATTGTTCTAATGTAAAATATATTCAACAAACCTTTTAAGAAAATTAAAATTTATTTTGTAAATAGATGGACACATATTTTACAGTGAAATAAATTAAAGAATTCGAACAATAACATGCCTTCAAACTTTATGACAGATATTTTACCTCACACTACTAACATTGAGTGTTGTTTTAGATGTCGATCCAAGAAATCTCGACGAGCAAATTTTTTACTGCAAAACACACACACCAAAGAAGTTTCTCTAGCATGTGTAAGCATGTGTCTTTCCAAATTAAACGTTCTGTTAGTACTATAGAAACAGAGTTCACATTCATATTTACGACTTGAAATTTGATTCATGTTTGACATCTCCTGAGAATTTGTTCGATGGGGCAGTGAAACACCATCCGATTGTTTGTGCAAATCTACAAAAATCAAATGTACATATTTTAAAAATTCATCGTTTAGATCACAACTTTTATGTTTAACAAGGAACATATAAGAATAGAAAAAGTGAAGTCAGGATAACACAGCTAGAAATATAAATTGCCAAAAATTCTTAATTAGATTAATACTTAGAATTAATGCAATGGTGGACAAACATAAAAATATTTCGTTATTTTACAATCAAAACCTTGTAAGTCTAATTTTTTTAGTTTTTGAGGAATTAACATTATTTAATTACAAATAGGCTTACTAAATTTGTTTGAAAAGCTCCCAAGTTCTTTAAAAGATAATGTCACTTAAAAAACCATTAACAAAGAACGTTTAACTTGGTATCACATAACTGGTCAACAGTTTGGCATTGTTTTTTTTTTCATAGCTCCTGAAAAATTTTGATTTTAAGAGTTACAAGGTTTGAAAACTAAAATGACGATATATCAACTTACAAATATGTTACATTTTAATATTAATTAATTAATTACACACAATGATGTAGAATAATAACTAGAATAATTAAATACATATACAATAATGTATAATAATATGTACAATAATTAGCTATACATACAATAATGTATCAATTTATCTATCTTTAATTCTTAATTTATAAATATTTCTGATGAATTTCTTATTGGAACATAAGTAAGGAAACTAACAGCATTGGTAGTGAACATAAATCCATTTATAATGGTTATGTAAAGTAAGTCCAAAACTCAGATGTCACATTTACATATAATTTGAACTTTCTGTGATACATTGATAATATATTCATACCAATTCTAAATTTATTTCTTTGCAAAAATTTAATTATTGATTGATGACAAAATAGCTTTGATTATCGAATGACTAATAAAATTAAATTTATATTTTTTTTTGTGCAACAATAAATAAAAATGTAGCCATATATTTTTGTACTTTCCTCTTCCTAGTTGAAATTTAGAAGGAAAGTAAAATATCTGCCTCACTACATACACATATATAAGCTAGATATGAAGTTTCATTCATTTTTCTTTCTAGAAAAGCTTGTCCTCAAATAACACCCTGAAGCAATAAATGCATTTTTAACATAAAATACAAAGGAAAACACATTTCTATTACATATATTTGGATTGGTATCCATAACGTAAAGTTCAATTAATTTTTACAAAAACAATATTAAGATCTGAGTTTATCTTACTAGTCTACGTTGGTTTTGGTGTTTTATGGTACAAGAGTCATATTTGGCCGTGCTATGTCATACCATTTTAAGTAATGGACATACACACAATTGAAGATTTACCGTGACAGAAACAGTAAAATACACTCAGGGAGGAATCGAACTTGTGTCACCTACAACTCACAGGTTGCAAACATAATTGGCATGATGGTCTCTACAGTGTTAGGAAACCATTTGTTTTATTAGAAGCATACTCTGAAATTATTTACTGTTGAAACTGAGGAATGTAAATACAACTATGATTATCAATATTCAGTATTTCCTCAATTATATTTTTGGATAGGCATTGAAATTTATCAGCCTACCCATGCATGAAACACATCTATTGTATATTCTCAGTAGAACTAAAAAAAAAAAGGCAAGGTTAAAACAGCACTGAAAAGCAATTTTCAAAACAAAGATATATTTTTTTAAATATTTATGTACTTAAATTTTTTTTAAATTAAATACGTCATGAAATCATTCACAAAAGTACTTCATAATATTCATTGTTTATCATTAAGCTTCATCACTTGTCGCTAAATAAAGCGAGTATACAGAAATTGTTAAATTAAAAGAGTTCTTGTTAACTTAGCATTTGAAGCGAAAAACATTAACCTGTCGTTCAGACATGCAAAACTATGACATGAGTTTAAATATTAAAAAAATCAATCTCGTATTTCCTCGTGCTTTCTTTTCATTTATTGTTTACAACTAGAAAAAGGAAAATAAAAGTCATGCATTTAAAGTCTCAAATTTAGAAAAAACAGTTGTCAGAAAACGTAGTTTTTTGACTCAGACAAACAAAATTTTGAGAAAAAAAAACGCAGGAAACCAATTTTTAAGCAATCTTCCAATTCGCCGTAAAACAAAAGTAATTTTGTTTGTAAATATAAAGGAAAATGAGGAACTTCTGACAGTTACAGTCAGGATTCAAGAAACAAATTTCACAAGGCTACGCAGTACAGAGATGAAACTTTTTCTTGAATTTTTAGCTGCTGCAGCGACCTCAACAAGGGAGTAAATTATATTATATGTATTTTAATTAACGTCACACTGGTGCAACACAGTGGGTTAATGGCAACGATCAGTATAATTTATAATGAGATACTACGCTTTCTTTTACGATTAAGACAAAATTGCATCGAGGCCTTTTCTTTGAAGGTTCTCCAGGATTGCTAGAATCTTACATTAGATTGGCGACAAAAATGGCTTTGATGGTTGCTCAGTCATTACGATGAGAAAATTTCTCTGCCAATCACATTCCACCGATCAGCTCCTAAATGTCACGTAGAGTCTAGTGAAAATACAAGGTTTCTGGGCAATTTCGGAGACAGGCGCCTCAATCCCATGATAGTACTTTACGCAAGTCCAACTTGATTGGCTAATCGGATCACATGACCTAGATACGTATGTCATCAAGGTTTATAGTTGTTGGCGATTTATCTCTTCCTTTCTGCTTTCTTCTTTTCTTTTCAGATCCATGGCTATGGGTGGGTAGAGGTGGGAGCCGAAAATTGTATCCTTTAATTATATAAGTTAATAATTACATAAGTTAGTGTTTTATGTAAGCTTTTTGTTGCATCAGAATGGTCCTAAGCCAGGGGGTGGATACGACACCATCATCCTAAAGCAAAGGGGACGGCAGAGGGGCGGAAAAATATCAGCTGGTAGTGAGTTCAGGAGTAGAGTGCCTATATAATAAGAGTGGCGACATACGGGAAACACTTTCTGATTGGCTTAGAGACCTTTTCTACCGCCCGAAGCGGTATTTTCCCAGCTCCCGTAGACTTAACATGGGAACTTTTTGTGTGCTCGAGAAAAACATGTGTATATTAAATTAAAAAGAAAATATAGCTTATTCGTGTTCCATTTCGTGTTCTAGAATGTTTATTTATAATTATTTTAGTGTTTTGTCAGTGTAAATTTGAAGACTTTTTAAGTAAATAGCTTTTTTTGAACAACATGCTGTTTCCAGCTACTTTGGCGATGTAAACATCGCGCCAAAGGCAGTTAGCAAGTTTTAAACTTTTGATAATGCGTTGTTTTTTTAGCTGTTTCCTTATTATAGGTTTTCAATAACCTATGCCGAATTGAATAATCAGAAAAGCAGAGAGTAAATTGTAGCAATGCTTTATATTAAAAGAATAAAAGAAATGTTTATATAAAAGTGTTATTTTTGATGCAAACTTTCATCTTTATTTTGCTGCTAGATCTCGGAACAAAACCACCACATCAACATTTATCTGTGAATTTGGATATAAATGCGTACAAATGCTGTTATATATTTTCTATCTTGAGATTATTCTTGTATGTTTAGGCCAATATTTGCTCATTATTTAGTTTCAATCTGTTAATTCTATTTTTCATATGAAAATGTGGTAGATTTTTTAACAACTGTGTACTGATGGTGTTGATTATTTTTGAAATTACATGTCTTTTGACTTGTATAAATGGATGAAACTTAAAATTAAATTTAAGTGGGTTAAAATTTTGTGTTATGCATTAAAAAGGTCAAATAAAAATGTTCAGTATCTTTTCTGGTTCGGTTAATGTAAGGACAGGATTAATCACACTAAAAAAAGCTACATGTGTTGAACAGTTGGTTGAAAGAAGGTTTTATTTTAAGGAACTATCCATTAATAGTAGGACATTTCAAATCTATTTTTTATTTAATGTTGTAAAATTAATGCGTAAACTTCTATCACACAGCATGGAAAGAATTTAAAGAAAAAACTTGTGCCTGAGAGAAACAACACATCAGATCTTATTTTATTTAACACTGAAGTTATAAGCTTAACTTTATTCATTTTCTTGTTAATATTCACGAAAACAAGTTCAATAAGTCGTGAGCATAAAACGGGACATAAACACTATCGCCAAAAGAAAGAGAGAGGAGGAAATGTGGGAAACCGATGGAAGAAACATATTCGCCCAGCAACCGATTCTGGTAGAAAAATGGCTGCCGCGCATGTGCAGTGGGCCAAATTTGGTCCCTTGTCGCCACTTTTACTATATAGGCACTCTACTCTATTCAGGAGTGGTTCTTAGATTATTTATGTAAAATCAACGGAAGCTTGGAAAAATATGAAAAGGGTATTAAAAATTAGGAAAAGTAAATTAGAATAAAAAGGAATTAAATTGGAATTTTTTAAAAATAATTTGGAGGATCTAAAAATATTTCCGCCAGCTGGGTTCGAACTCGGGAAGACATCCTCCGCTGCCGACGCTACTCTGAAGGTGGGTGACTTTAGCAATTAGGCCATCGTTGCATTACAAATAAAAGCTCTTTAAAGTATAAGTACCCTTAATATAAGTTGGCAAGAAATACTACTAACAACAACCATACAGCATATATATGAGGAGCAAATCAGAGTCAACTTGTCGTACACTTACGCTGTACGCTGAGGCGCTAGTGTATGAATTGTATTTCTACGAAACAACGCGCATATTCAAAATCATATGGTTACTGCAACAATCAAATTGGCGAGATATCCAAGTGAAGCCAAGCCCGTGAAACTAGCCAATCAAGTTGGACTTGCGTAAAGTACTATCATGGGATTGAGCCGCTTCTATTTCGGAGTGCTCACAATGAAGCTGCTCGAATGGCAAGTAACTCAGCTTGGAAAACTGAATTGTGGTCGTGCCGTCTAGAGGATCTTCCTGATGTCCAGAAACATACAAAAGGCGGTTCCATATGCCAATGTCATGACGGGTGGGACTCATTCTTAAAAAAGTTTTTTTTTCTGTGACACAGATTGAGGCTGTAAATTACGCAAGAGTTTTTTAACACATTGGAGCATCCTCGCACATATCGCTCACTCCTTTCAACAACGTCATATCTCAAAAACATGATTTTTCAGGAGAGTGTTTTTAAAGTTTAAAAGAATAAAATGTATTAAAAATAAATATTACTTATGCACTCTCTTGCGGCTATATATGACGATTTTGCAGGGATATAGTACTCTTTCAGGGCATTCTGAAAACAGGCATAACTAAAAATCGCCGATTTTTGAGATATGACGTTGTTGAAAAGAGTGAGCGATATTAGAGCTGAAGATTGGGGCACCGATTAAGCTTCTCAGAAATCTGCAGACACCTTCACTATACAATGGAACAAAACTACCAAGAAACTGATGCGAATGTTATTGAAGCCACCATATGACTGGACATGCCGCAGGCAAAGACGTATTTATTCCTGAAGGATTACTGAGGTAGAATGAGTTAGGTGACATGCCCGTTATGTCAGGTGGAGGTGGGACTCATTCTCAAAATTGACAAGAATGCTGTCACCGTCAATGCCACCACAAAAGTATAGCGATATTTAATTTTTCAGTTATTACTGTTTGATCTGGTTGTCGGAATAAAGTGAGGTTGATTTTTTTAAAGCATAACTTTGGCACGTGCAACGCCGTGCGGGTACTACTAGTTAAACTATAGGTCTCGTTTTAACTAACCCTAAAATTGACCCATCAGCAGAAAATAAAAAATTGGTTGTGGTGTTAGCGTCAGTGATGTACTTGTCTCTTTGTGTGTGGCCATCTTGTCATTCAACTTCTGTATATACTTTTCAATGGTAGGAGAGGGTCTACACCAGGCTGATAGTTCTCTTCATAAGCATGTGAACTCTTGATGCAGACTTAGGCTGGACATATTAGAGTTATGCTGGACATATCCAAATGCCAATTCGCAAAGCTAAGAACTGGAGAATTATTGCCAACAGGTCAAGGTACATAACCATCGAAAGAGCAAGAGTCCACACTGAGCTGTCAAACCAATGAAGATTGGGGAGATTAATACAAAAGTTCAATAGTTACGGATTAGGGACGGCTGTAGTCACTAGCTTGTTTAGATACAATTTCAAGGCTTAATATTCTAAAATATATTTCTGGGCAAGATTGGGGAGCAGATGCCCCAACTCTGAGATTGACTTATACTTCCCTTATTAGAACAATTTTGGAATATGGTTTCCCTATATATTTTTGTGCCTCAGATTCCAATCTCAATAGGTTAGACAATATTTAAAATAGTGCTGCGAAAATTATTTCTGGCCTGAGGCGTAGCTGCCCTAGTGATATTGCTCTTTTTGAGGGTAACCTTCAGCCATTCCATTGAGTCTGAGAAGAAACTGCTGCCTTGTGAAATATTATAAGCTTCTCAGCTATGGTGAGCAGAATATAACCTCTACCTATCTTAAGAACTGGAACAATAACCAAAGACTGAGGCAAAACAGTCCTTGTTCTCAAGCAATTTTACAAAATTTAGTAACTTTGCTCCCTTCCTACCGGATTGAGCATCAGTCACTGGGGCCATGTTTTAGCGGTATCCACTTTCACACCGAGCTTTTGAACCCAGTTCATAAAAATGTAGACAACCCTGAATTTATGAGACAGATGGCTCTTGAGACAATCAATCAAATACCTAAAGATGCTCTTCTAATGTATACAGATGGCAGCAAGAATGATAAAGGCCATTCTGGTAATGGTATCCTCATCAGGACTCCTACTTCAACATTTAGACTTAAAATTAGAAACTCAAATTCTTGCTGTGTTCAGATTTGAACTCATTGTTATCGAGAGAGGCCTGAGCTATGTTGAGAACATAGTGGAACATGACTGTGGATATTTGGATCTTAACAGACAGCCGATCCTCAGTTCAACATCTAAGTAACTGAACAAACGTTGGGGACAGGGCTGGCATTTCCATCCTGAACCTAATTCTAGAGTTTCAATCAATTCCAAGGTGCATATCCAATGCATTCCCTCCCATGTCGGTATAAGTGGCAACGAGATCGCGGATTCACTGGCAAAGGCTGCTTCCTTAGAGACTCTCCAGTCAGATATGCCTTGTACTTATAGTGAAGTGTTCTCAGAGTGCAGGAGGACATCTAAAGATCTCTGGAATGTCCCTCAAGTACATGAATGGTACTCGAGAAGTCGTCCTGGAGGCGCCCTACTCTTTGAGGGCTATAGAAGTCAGCAGACTTGTATTTCACGTTTTGCCAGTGGACACTTGAGGAGTCTCCTACGAACAGGGCCAGAATGTTTTCAGTACTTGTACCAAGTGCGGAGCTGATCACGCTTCGCCAGCTCATATTTTAAAATGTACTAGGGGGCCCGCCCCCTGCTCGCCAACCCCCGGAGGATTGCTTTGCAATCCTCATTGGTTCGCTGCGCGAACCTATGCTCACTTCGCTCGCATTAATGAAGACATGTGTCCTAGCAGAAGGGATTGTTTACAAATTATGATATTCCCAAAAAAATATTTTTAAAATCTAAATTTTTTGCTGTTTTTCAGAAAGGATGTATACAGGACCTCTGAAATCAAAATTCGCATGAAAACTTTGAGCAAATTTTGACTCGAAATGTGATTGCTGATTTGGAAATTGAATACCCAGAATGTTGTTTGTGTGTACATTTACCCAGCACTCGAGCCACTCACGCTTTTTCATTGAGTTTGTTGTCGAAAGTTATAGTGCAAGCTTTCGTGTGTGTTGTGTCTTGTTGAACTATAATTATTGGCACTGAAAAGGACCCTTTTTAAATGGCCATGAAAAGATCCTCCGCCTTCTTTGATTTCTATTATTAAGTGAAACAGCTCGTCTAAAATTCCATTTTTTTTTCAATAAAATTTCATCCGATAACGTTATAAATGCAATTGAAGCGCGAGGCTTCGTGATAAACAAACAATCGTACAATGTTGCCAAAACGCGATTACAAATAACGTCTTTTTTGCGTGCCACGTAAGAGAATTATATATATAGATTGACTTTACAATGGACAAGGTTGTTTCGGAACCTCTACTTTTCTTGGACTTTTTGGGGGTTTATGGACTTGGTCTGACTTAAAGAGACCATGTCGGGGATTAGTAACAACAACATTAAATTTTAGCAAAGTTATGGTTACAATACTAATTTGTTCCAGTTTCCTATCCACATGCTCAATTCTGTGACTACTGTCATTGTGAAACAATGGGGTTTTGTATTTCCATTCACGACAGCTAAGTATCTAGGCAGGCTGGAAAAGACCCGATTAGAAAATATGGAAGCATTTTTAAACACCTTTTGATATTGGCAGGGAAGCTTTCAGCAGGAAATGGTCATCTTATATGCTTTAAAGGATTAGCAACAAATGTTAAATGTGGCTACATTTAACATGTACGCATTATTTCATAATTCGATAAAACATAAATAGGCGATTTTTTAAAGTATGATTATATCTGATGGTGTTATCTTTTATGTTCGAGATGCATCATTACAAAAATAGATACAGTACAAAGTCTAAAATCCGGACCTCTGCCATTCCAAACTTTTGGATTATTTGCATTTTTAGTCAAAAAACCTTACCCCCATTCTCCTCCTGCGAATTTTGCGTTTGTAATAGTAAAATAGCATATATAAATAGAAAAACATTTAAAAAAAAACGAAAAAACCATTTTTAATACAATGCAACAAATTTTACTTGAAAATCTAATTTTTCTGTGGGGTATTTACTCTGAACATGTCAATTATTTTGCATTGTTTCATCAATTAGGTCCAGGTTTAACTCCTTATTCTTAAAAATTGTAGGAAAAATGTAAAAAAGTGTGAACGAAAAAAAAAACACTGTTTAGAAAACATCCGGATTTTGTATTGTAATTATTAGTGTGACAAAATTCATTCATAATATATCTGATGAATGAAGCAAGGCCTCGTGTATTCATGACAAAAAATAGGCTACAAGAAAAATTAAATTACAGTAAAGATGGAAAGAGAAAGATAAAAAGAAGAGACTTGAACACTGCAATAACATTGCCACAGGGGAAGTTTGCCCTGTTATGAATAGATATTTTAGTCTGCTTTTCTTTAGTCTACCATATTTGCATTTTACTTTCGGTGATAAAAATAACCCCAAGTTACTCTTTCGCATGTTTAGAAATCCATCCTAAAACTATACTGCAATTGAGAAAAAACAAATTTCAAGACTTTCAAATAACTTATTTTAAATTCAAATAAATTATCTTTGAAATGAATTTTTTCCTCTATAAATGTAAAACACGTTACATTCTAATTTTAATTAAAATTACGTTGATGCATTTATGCTTGAAGTCAAATTAGTAAAAGTGAGTTCAGTTCACAGTAAACTCATTTTCAGTTTGAGAATAGATTAGGAATAAATTTGATGAGCACAATAAATAGTAGTTGAAAATACAGAAATAAAACTACTTGGGAGACTAAATTCTATATAACAATTTTATTCAGGAAATAAGAGTTAAACTTTTCATGGCTTAACAAATACAACGGTACAATGAAAAAACACTGATTTTTTTTTTTAATCAATAGAATCCCACTATGATATCAATACAAGTAAAACTATCTGGTATCACTTAAAATATAATTTGACAAGATTTTTAAAAATAACATTCATTAAAATTATTCTTTGCAAATTTTTTTTAAAATTAAATTTGTCAAGAATTCAAATTTATATTTGTTTTATCATAGCTACAAATGCCACTTAGACATTTCATAACTTACATACTTTACCACACAACACACAAATTTTGAGAATTTCTTCACATAACAAATACTTAAAAAAGCTACAACACTAAAATATACTAAAAACACAATGATTATGTAAAATGGTTTAAGCCAGTAAAAAATGTACTCTGACATAGTGGGAAACAGCTGACTTTCACATCATTGGTTAACACATATGTGCTGTTTAAGTATAGAAAGCTATGGAAACATTTAACACTGGCAGTTTATAATATAATACATTGAATACTTAACTAAGCAATGGCACATTGCTTTCCTAAAAACAATTGAAATATATTTACATAAATAAGAAATCTAAAATTCTTGCAACAGATTTACGCAAAATGCAATTTACAGTACACAACAGATACATACGCGTGAAGCAACAATCTATTAACTAAAATAGAATTTCTTCAATGTTTTAATGTTTATACTACATTATTATACATTTAAAAATTAATTTATATTTTCAAAGATAATAATTTAAGGCAACAATACCTGTTTTTAACTCTCAACTGATATGACTGGCAAGACATTTAACACATGGGATGAATTGCAAACAGGCAACTATTTAGAGAATCCTTATTAAAAACTCAAAATGAACTATAAATAGTTAGAATGCATTTTTTATTTTGAGTATAATATTAATATTCTTAAAATGAGGATTTATCAATGTCTGAAATGCCTTCAAAACATGTACAAAACATTTACTGAGCATGGATGTTGAAGAGTATAATTGAAGTATGCATTAGACCCACACACCATGAGGGTTTTTATTGGTAGGCACAGCATTTTCTAATTGTCGAGGTGAACCAATTATTTTTCTTGTACTTCCAGGTCTATTGTGAAAATTTCCTGAAAAATAAAATATTGCTTGAGGAAAAAAAAATGATGATAAAAAATCTGTCAAAGATTTTCTTAAAACTGCTAGTTTAAAGAAAAAATAGTATCTCAAAGAGGCGTGTCAAATGGAAGCTTTTAGTCATTTATTGACTGCTGCAAAAAGTATCATAAATGTAGAGCACACTTTTCCTGATCCAAAACTGGACATTTTTTCAGGGATACCACTCTATTTCAGAAATAAAATAAACTGACTTTTCCAGTCAAATTTTTACAAAATTCCAGGTCATACTAGCAATTCCAGACATTTTTGAAGTGGAAAAACCAAGAAATAATTTAGCATTTAATAGCCAATAATAAAAACCAATTCAAGAATTACACACTAAAAAGTAATACACAACGCCCAAGTAATTTTGCATTAAAATACCTTATTTAAATAATCCAACATATTTGACTTATATAAATTTTTGATTTAATGTATCATAAGCATGAAATTGTTCAATTTAAGCCAGTGGACGAAACAAAATTATCTACCTGTTAAATATCAGTCTTTCTTTTAAAATCAGTTGAAAAATTTTATTCATAAAATAAAGTGGTACGAAACAGTGTTTGAATTTTACTGGCTACTTTTCTTCAAAGTGTCAGACACCATGATCAATTATTTTCTAGGTCATTGAGATGATTTTGCAGGTTTTGGACAAAAATGCGTAATTTCCCTGACTTTTTTGGACGAAATTAAATTCTCTAACAATTCCAGGTTTTCCCTGACTTTTTATGTTAGTTTAATATTTCTGCATAGCAATAATGCTCTACAAATATTAAGAATGTAAACTACACACACACACATATAATGTTGGCTCAGAGCAGAAACAAATTATCTGATAAAAAGAACTTCTTACAGTACATTTTATGGCGTATTTTTTGACATTTAAAGACTTACTTTATACATAAAAAAATAAACATTAAAAGCATTTTGATAGTACATATCTTTTAAACTGATTATGGGACTATGTATTTCTCATCATCATGAAAATAAGCATTTAGTGTTGCCTAAAAGATGTCAGTGGAATTTCTGCACTCAGCTGATAAAACATTGACAGATCCCCCAAAGAGTTTTTGGGCTTAAATAAAAAACACTTATGATTAGTAGCAAAATATTTGCTTGCTTTGAAAGCTTATCATTGACCCATTCATTCAAATTTAAGTTTGTTAAATTCTATTTTTACCATCTCCACCAAAATGGGAATTTTTATATCCCCATCAACAGAAATGATTAAAGAGCAAATTAATAAAACGAATTAAATTTTAACTGGATTCAGATAATCCTTTTGTTAACTAGAAAACAAGAAAGTCTCAGTATAACTCAAGACTCTCAATCAAACCCAAAGGTATAAAATATATAGCAACTAGTATTATATTACTTCTACAAGTCTTCAATCTAATCAGAGAAATATATTTTTATTACTATTTTGATCACTGCTTATGTTTATACAGCAAGAGTTTGACATCAACTAAAGAGCAATAAAAATTCTATGGATACATAGGATTTGCGGATAGAAATTTCCCAAGGCAGTTCATGTTTTTCAACAGACAAGAGAACTCTTGCAGGGGTAGAATGGCTTCCAAAATTTACTGTACCTTAAAAATTTAATAATTTAATTACTAATAATTTAAATGATAAGATGATTGTAATACATTTAAATTTTTTAATCTGAAATTGTAATTTTGTAGATAATGAAGTGGATAGAACTAGACTGTAGGTTTTTGAATATAACCCCATGTCTGGCAACAGGCATAAGTTACCTAAAATTATGAATTATTATGAAGCAACAATCAACAGTTATGTAAGCTGGATAGAACTAATGGATGAGCCAACCAGTCATTTTTTAATGATTGGAAAATAATGCAATTAAAAACAGTCTATAGAGAATTTCACGTTCAGGAATATCTCTCTTGGATGTAAATTTCATATCATATACTTGATTAACCTTGACTATGGCTAGATATCACTGGCGCAATTCTTATAACTTTCAAGGTACAACTGCTGTACTGTCCGTAGTCCTTCCTTGGCGCGGTCAAGGTACAACTAACTGCTGTACAGGCCTTAGTCAAGGTTAATAAAGGGATCAGATCAGACTAATGAAAGACACTCTGGGTAAATCAATCTCTTTAATACTTTCAGTCTAAGAATCTGGCTAAATTGACTTATTTGTAACAAACAACTTTCATTGTATACACAATATACTTTCATTATCAACAATAGAATTAATGCCTATTGCCTTGTTCATATTTCACAATTTTTTTTGTAGAAGTCAATGTCATGGTACCCACACCTTTATCCAAAAAAAAATTCAAGGACTTTTCAAGACCAAAAAAGTATTTTTCAAAGACCTAAAATTTTTTTATAACGACCTAAAATAAGGTATACACAAAAATTGTCAATTAAAAATAAAAATGAGAATATTAAAAAAAAAAAACCCACATTTTTTTAAACTCTATTTTTGTTAAAAACTACTGTATAAAAAAAAGGTTATCAATTTTGGTTATGATTTAGGATTTCTTTTCTCACAGAACCTGTGATTTTTTTTTGCAAAGTCAATAACAACTATCAGGCTATTTGCACACATATCGATTTCAGTCGTGCGAGAAAATATCGTATGATAAATTCTTTTGGTGGCACGTAGAAGAGTATGGGAGTGTGCACGCATGGTTCGATCTACACGACACAATCTCCAATTTGCTGTCGTCCACTGAGACTACAACAGACGGCTGTCGTGGTTTATTTTGTTTGAGAAACAAAACAAATCAAAAGTTTTGAATGGTGTAATGGCTTTTTTATTCTCCAGACTGTTTCTATCTTTGCGATCCTTGTTAAAGATAGAGTGAAAATTTCAACAGATTTGAAATCTGCAGAACATTTTACACTTAAAAGATATCTTAAATGGGACTTTCGTAAAAAAACTTTTTTCTTCTTCCAATTGTAACATATATTTTTGCAATAAGAATTTGGCTTCATTTCTTCATATGCGTGCCAGGTTTCCAATGACGTCCTGACTGCTAAAGCTACGGTTTCCTAAAAAAGCGGTGCTGTTATCTAGCGGTTGTGATGTCATGATGCGGCAGGCATAACAAGGCGGCTGTCTTACGGAGACCAGAGGTGCTAACTTAGACGGACAGAATACGGTGGAGAATGGATGATATTAGACGTAGCATTATTAGTATATCACAAAGCGCGAAACACCGGTTTCATTCACAACGACGCACTTGCAGTGCTGGAAACTAGTCTGGACAAGTTCCAATGCAAGACGAAATTACACAATTATGTACTAGTTAAAAAAATCAAGTATTTCAAGCACTTTTCACCAAGTTCTGTAATTTTCAAGGACTTTCAAGGGCCCCTAGTTCAGAAAAAAAAAAAAAAATTCAAGGACTTTTCAAGGATTGTGGGAACCTTGAATGTGCAGTACTCTTGGAGTTCAAGATTTTCAATGTGATTTTTGGTGTGAAATTTCATTTCATATGCAGATTTTAATTTTTGACAGATGTGATTATTCTTACGAATTCATAGTTAGTCTTGTAAGACATTTTGGCTGCCTAATTATTTGACCTTTTCCCATCCCGTTCTTGTGATAACCAATGGATTAAACTTAAAATGTATTCTTTGGAGCCCTTATGCTTAAAAACAAAGTTACCAGCGTTCCCAATCTTTTAGCGAATAAAAAATTTGTGGCCTTATTTAAGGCTATTTTACATATTTTTAAGGTTACTGTTAACTTAGATCAAGGCAGATTAACCCAGGACTGCACAGGTGAAGACATTTCCACGTATGCTATGGTTAGATATCACAAACTCAGTACTGATACTTGTGCAAGGGTAAGTGTCACTGATGTTGGTTTTAGTAGCATAAGGAAAGATCATGTATTGAATTGACTGTTGAAAAATTGGCAAATAACTAGTGTACCATGGGCTTGTTTTTCGAATGAAGATGAAATGAAAACTACGAAAATGAAATGAATTTTCAAGGACTTTAAACAAAGATCAAGATTTTTTAATAGCCCTTAAAAATAAAAATAAATCAGTCTTTAAGAGAGATGTGAACCCTGGCAATGGATTTGTAATTACATTAAAGTGTGCAGGAACCCTGTCCAGTATTTTAGGTATCGATTTTGCAATTTCTGTACTGTCACAAATAGTTTAAGAGGAAAGTAATGTTTTTTAATAAATACAGATTGAAAACTTAATACCAATGGGAATGATAGAATGTTTACAGGATAGGATATACTATGCCTTAAACATTAAATTTAAATATATCGTGTCTGCATTACCTTGCTAGATGGAAATAGGTTGCATATAGCAAACCTTAATTTAAGGATTTCTGAAGATGTGTTTAAAAAAAAAAATAGTTTTTTATTTTGGAACCTTTGATCAAATTTAAGTTTTACAACACAAGACATAACTCTCAAATATGAAAATTATTACCTTCTAAAACTAGCTTTCCTTCTTCAGAGGGAATTAGAGATAGAGAGCGAAGATTAGCTTCTCTAATATCTATCATTAGTTTTCCAATTTCCTTTTCTTTGTCTTCCAACTTTATTTCTAGGTCATGTAGCTCTTCTTTCGCTTGTTCTGTAGCAGCCTTCTGAGAAAAGTAAAATACTATAACATTGAATTTTTATTTATGAGTGAGATCAATTTTAATAAAAAAAATATTTGTTAACAAGTCAACCCTTTAACAGTTACTTCTTTATATAATTTTAAAAAAATTTGTCATTTTGTTGATGCAATTTATCATTATTTTATATTCATAAGAGATCTAGAATATACTATTCTAGATCAAATGTGAAGTTTGTTTTAAATAAAAACAAGAATTTAAAATTAATGGTTTATTTATGTGATTAAATAATTACAATTTCGATAACATCGAATATAGAGATGACATCATTGGGATCAGTAATCTGATCCCAATAGTGTGCTATGGAAAAGTGGTAGCTATTTATACACTAGCTATGCATAAAGTGAAAAGAAAGTAAAAAAAATAATTAACATTTGGTGTAAAATCGATGCGCTGTTTCGAGTTTGTTGAATTATCAGCAATTTGCACTAATGTTTTGCGAATGGTGATACACAGTCAATTCTAATGATGATACAATGCAGCATCCAAAGTCAGTTGAAGTTTCTGAAGTTAAATTCGGTGGTTTGGCAACAATAAGATAGAGGCGTTTCACAAAACTCGATTTCATTCTTTACTTGCTGTGTCACTGTGTGTGAAGTTTGAAATAAATAAGCAGGAAAGTTTAATTGTTTGCTGTCGAACATATTTCGGGTTTTGAAAAATTCCTCAAAGCTTTTACTAGTTTACTTTGGTGAGGTCTCCGAGTTGATTTTGTATTTGTTAGAGCATTTTTCAGTGAGATTCTTTCCAAGACAGTTGTCTTCATTTTGAAATTTATTTGCATCTCTGAATTATTTATAGGTACGTGATTTAGACTTCTATTCATGTTTCTGTTAGATTAATTTGGTAGGTGTATTTGGTTTGTAGTTCCACTCTACAGAGTAAACTTACAAGTCAAATTGCTGTCACAATGAAATTTAAGTATTAAGAAGTATTTGTGTTCCAAACACAGTAGACATTACCCATGAAAGTTGGCATATTTCAAACAGCAATGCTGTACAGGGAAGCATGTTTTACAATTATAATACAGAGAAGACCGCAGCTCAGTATTTACACTATTATACTTCTCAGTTCTATTTTGTTTATATTCATCTATTTGAAAAAATTTAGACCACAAATAGGAAAAAATATGAGCAAAGCAGAAAAAGGAACAGGCAAATGATACTACATGCAACGTGCATGGGCAAATCAAGAGAGTACCAAAAACAATGCACATACAGTGCATGCATAAAACAGTCAAGTAGTATTTAAAAGATAATTTAAGTTACAATACAATTAAATATTATACCAGTGTTTGACTGTCATTTTAGATTGTGATATGTAAATTTTTTTATGATGGCGACTTTACCAAAATAAAGATTCTGTAAAATAATTGCCTAAACTTTTATGGTAACAAAGGATATTAGTTTAAACATAACTGGACAACATTAATTGAAGCAACCAACTTCGCAAACCAACACTCCTTCTACATATGCCATTTGGTTTGTTTCGCAAACTAACATTCCTTTCGCAGAGTGAAACTATCTGAATAATTTGTATTATCCTGATTTCACTTTACGGTCCATGACGTCACAGAGAGGGCTTTGCCCCCTGCTCGCTTACGCTCGCCGACCCCCGGGGATTGCTACACAATACCGTTTGGTTTGCTTCGCAAACCAATACCTCTTTCACAAGTGATTTCACTTTTTTTTACTTTAACACTTAATGCACCCTAAACTACGAGCCGCATGAGTAAAAAATCTTCTGCATCTTGTTGCCTGTACAATTTTAAGTAAACCCTGTTAATCTCCAAACTTTACGATGTGTACTTTGTACTTTCTCGGTAAACCGTCTGAGAACAAAGCGAGCCCTTTTCCTCGCCAAATAAAAAGAAATCGTTTTTATGGCAATTGTTGCTACGATAAATTTGATATCTGGCAAACCCAATAGTCAAAAATACAACCCTCCGCGAAATAAAAAATACGAAATTTGTGTCACCAACTTTTGATTGCATCGAATTTATTTATGAACCAATTAAAAAAATAATTGTAACATAAGAAAGAATACATTCTGAGGTATACTGCGATATTTTCAAAATTAAAAACTAATAGTAATACGATATAGATATGACAGTTTTAGTTTTGTATCAGAAAATACGATCTGAAAGTTCCGAAAATTGTATGACCCACTTTTAATTGCATCAATTTTATTTACTAACCAATTTGAAAAATAATTGTACCATAAGAAAGAGTATAATGTAATGTATTCAGTGATGTTCTCAAATTTAAAAAATAATGGTTTTTTCTGTAAATATAGCGGTTGTAACAAAAAGTAGCGAAAATATACAAAGATTCCATATTTTGTATGACCAACTTTTGATGGCATCCAATTTAATTATTAACCGATTAAAAAAATAATAGTACCATAAGAAAGAGAACATTCTAAGGTATACTGCTATATTTTTAAAATTAAAAACTAATAGTAATAAGATATAGATACGGCAGCTAAAAAAAACAAAACAAAAATGTCCCGATTTTCCCCGAATTTCAAAAAAATATTATCAAGAACCAAATTGAAAAAAAAAAAAAAAAAAAACTTGACAAGCTGCAAAAATTTACGTTCAGAGGTACTCTTTAAAAAAAACCTCACGGCTGAAGACTGAAAATTTGTACGTGTTTTGCTCACTCGCGGAAGAAATTTCGCTTCTTCAATTTTGACACTTAATAAACCCTAAACTAATAGCCGCATCAGAAAAAAATCTTAATAATTGTCCAGGGAATACGATGAAGAACAAACCATGTTAATTTCGTTTTTTTCCGATCAGTACTTCCTCGGGAAACCGTCTAAGAATCGAGCTAAACAACACAGTTTTCAATCCTGCGGCGTCGGCGTTAACTTTTTTTAATATAGAGATATTCAATTGAAAAATTACTTTTTAAAAGAAAATCAAACGTATTAGGTATCGATCTAATGTAAAGTTTTCCACAGATTTCAAATTTGTCGAAATTTTTAATCTATCTTTAACAATCCCGATTTTACACATACAAAAAAAAACCACAGCAGTCAAATTTTTTTTTATTTGTTTTGTTTCCTTTCACTGAAATTGTTTGAGTGCAGTAAATGCAATATGTGATTTTTTGATCGCAAAGGTCCAATTCGTATGGGAAAAATATAAAAATTACAATTAAAAAATTATTTAAAAAAAATCATAATTTTAGGAATGGATCCAATTTAAAATTTTCCGTAGATTTCAAATCCATTGAAAATTTTACTCTATCTTTAACGATTTAGGAGATAGAGAAAAAAGAAGTACATAACTCCAGTTAAAACTTTATTTGTCTTGTTCATCCGCTGAAATCAAAAGTTGCTCGGAAAATGAAACGGAAAAAATAAATTTGAATCTGTCATCTCTTTATACTGGTGCCAATATAAGGAAAACACAAATAATTAAATTCCAATAAATTAATTATAAAATGTTCTAGATTAAATTTTGAAATTCGGTCCAGACACAAAATTAAGACTACTTGTGTGCTAAATTCTATTATTGTAAGTGTCGTAGATTCGTCAGGACACTGCATAGCGAGGGACAAACACTTCCTTTTATAATAGTAGACAACACATTGTCAGGTTACAAGTAAAACACACTGAGCCAAAATTATATGGCTCATCTAGACCAGTATAGTGATCTTTAGACTGGTGGTTGTTTGAAAGGGCTCATTTGGCCATGCAGTGCCAGACACAAGATACACAATACCAAGTAATGGACACATACACACAATGAAAGTTTTACTGACACAGAAGAGAGATGTACACCCAGTGAGGAATGCACCAGGCAGAAATTGAACATGCACCGTAATGGGAAGGTAGCTAGCATAGTGGGCATACCCATTGAGCCCCTTTAGACGGCTAAAGTCTATTAAGTTATTTTTTTTTGCAAGGAAATTAGACTTCATCTTGAAACATTTAGAGACTAAAGCCCATTCCCATTTGTTTTCCCTCAACTACATAATTTGACCTACCGTTTCACTTGCACATTTTGTCGTGCTATGTATGAATGAAATTTAAAATAAATTTTTCTCAAAACTATTACAATATATATTTCATTTTTGAACACACCTGAGTATCAGATTCTAACATCTTATCACTTAATTGCTGTTGAATGCATTCTAGTTGTGTTTGGAGATTGCGTTCCTGTTCTTCCTGCTCTTTTCGTTCTTGTTCTTCGCGAAGATTTTTAATGCGACGCTCCTCAGCAATCTCTTCTAACAGCAACCGAATTCGCTGCCTGCACTGTAAGAGTTCTGTCTCGCAATTGGCCAACTGAGAGCGGGCTAAAGTGAGTTCAGATCTGTAACATTAAATGAAAATGCAATTAAAATGTAATGAACATTTATGCACATACAATAAACTTTGCTTAGCTGGACTACTTTCCTTTATTCCCTACAAATTTCCACAACTCAGTCTAGTTTCTGACATTCCACACTTCCATATCAAAATCGATAGAAGCTAAATATTACATAGCCATTGAGACTAAACATCAGACTGCATCAACAATCATTCAATTTAGTGATTGAGAATATCTAAAGACAATGTCAAGGCATCTATACATTTAGACACTGGAAGCATGATAAAACTTCCACTTTAAAATAAAGCAAAAAGTTCATTTCAAAAGGCAATTCTTTTTTAGAACCACAAAATTTGTAATAGATGTCTTAGCAAATAATTATGTGCAGGACAAAAAATGAAATATAATTAATTACCCACATTTGAATACTCCAATAAAATAACTTATTTTCCCATCCAATTCACAAATTGGTCAATGGAAAAACTTCAGTACTAATAGATTTCCTTAGTTTGAAGTGCTCTTTTTTACATAAAATACATAAGCACTGTTAAATTTTATAAAAAATAATTTAAAGTGATTTTAAATACACAATCTTAAGCATATTATCTGTACACAAATGATATTGCTGTGATAAAAAAGGTCATAAATCCACAATGTAAATTTGGGATTGTATGAATGTCTTTATAGTTTTGTGCTCAATACAGAGCATGTATACCTTAATGTGCGTTCCTCTTGACGACCCAGATCAACTTCTTCACTGAAAGATCGACGATCAAGTTGAATAAGTTCACCTTCTTGTTCATGATGTGTTCGTTCTAGATGACAAACTTCCTCTTGTAAAATGCTTAGTTTTTCTTCCTGTTCTTGTAATCTACTTTCCCAATAGACAATTTCTGCAAACAAATTCATATAAAATTCACTAAATCTTATATCACGGTAGAATTATTTAAAAATACTCAAGTCATAACCTTGTATAAAACATAAGAAAGTGAAAATAAAGAAGTTTATATAATTTACTTGCTCTTAACCTATAAAAGTTAACCCTAAATTAGTTAATCTCTTAATCCATAAAAGTTGGCAAGTATGCTTCTCTATTGAACCAAATGAACTTATCTCAGGATATTTGGCATTTCCCTCCATATTTGTAACCAACTCCCATTGCCAATGAATTAAATACTTTGGTATTTTATGACTTTTAATTAATAGGTCTATACTTATGTATTTCATCATTTTGGCCAGGTTGTGGGGGTCAAAAACCTGTATACCTATGAAGACAGGAAGAGCCAAAATGACCTCTATGAAATTTGTACTCCACATGTGGAATACAATTAATAATGTAGGAGAAACAAACATAGGCAGGTCTAAAAGAAATTATCAAAAAACATCAAAATGTGGCGATTTTGAAAAGAAAACCACACAAAAATAGTTGCCCACAGTATTAATTGCTTAAATGAATGTACACAACAAATTAAGTAAAAGAATTGATTAGTGTACAAAAAGTTTCAATTTGAATAACAACCAATACCTAAATTAATATATCTATACAAATGACACACTGCCTCGTCTTTCTGGGTTGCAAGCAATTTCCTCTTCCTAGTGCTCTAATCTAAGTTTAGGTTCAATACACTGGTTTATAGTTCCTTGATCAAACATGCTGTATTTAAATGCTATTTAAAATTTCAAGAATACCAGGAACCTATGGCTCCTCCATACTTGCTAACTTTGAAAATCGTGCACCAGTAAAACTTTTACGCAAATGCCCCTTGCCATAAAACACAACATAAATACATGAATTAATGTGTATTAGAAATATCTGTGTATGTCATAATAACTAGTATTATTTGTATTTAAAAATGCATAAATAAAAATTAAAATTTTCATCAACTGCCAGAATCCTTGCAAAGCAGTAGAGTTTTAATACCGAACTGAACACATCCACTAAAAAAAAGCATATTCACTTTGAGTACCTACACATTGCATCCAAAACTGTATGTTACATACCATTTAAACTTGTGTTAGGATAACAGATTATTGGTGTTCATAAAGCTTAGTTACAAGAAGATGAAAGGAAAAAAAAAAAAAGAAGTAATGTTCCATTTACAAAATGTTTCATTTGGTGTTTTATCCAGAAGATGGGGTTGTAGAAAAATTGAATGAAGTTGTAGTAGTTTTTTTGGTCTTTAATAATTCTGCACTGAATTCAAACACCAACAAACGTTATGTTTTGCTAGAAATGACAGAACTGTATTCAGTATGGTTCTTTCTGACAAGGCTGAAGATTCTCTCACACTCTGCATTGGAATGAAGATAAGCAGAATAGAAAGCATAATTTTGGCCAATCTATCGAATTCTAGAAGTCCATCAGCCTCTATTATTTTTACCTACTTCAACCTACTGCACATCAATATGGTCATGTCCTATTATCACAGATAAATTTTCCAGCTGAAGACAACAAAACTCATTTTCAAATTTATCCATTGCTTCGTCTTTGCACATGTCAAGTCCGATACAAAATTTTAGTGGATGGTTCAAACGAATGAAATATTTCGATTGCTCGATCAAAATATTAAAAATCCGTAAAAAGGGCAGACCCATCCGTAAAATTAAGTGAAAATCCATAAAAGTTGGCAAGTATGCTTCTCTATTGTCCATCAAATTCTGTTTAGGCCTACAAAAAGACCCTCACAGACCATGTTGAAAATTTTTTTCAATAGGGAATTATAGGAATAAGGAATCAAATGACTGTTAACAAAACTGTTGAAATTGATATGGTAAACAAAGATTATTTATTAGAAGAAACCCCACGCCTTTAAAAAGGATGTTACTTTTCCATATAAGATAATGCCTTTTAAGAGGTCGTGGAATGAAATGAAGTGTAAAGTAACAAAAACTCTTAATGCCAGCACTGGGAAATTGTGAAAGCTATTGCATTCCATTAAATAGTTATGTACGAAAAATCGCTCGAAAATCCATTTTATTAGTAAAAATGAACTTAGCTCGGGATATTTGGCATTTCCCTCCTTATTCGTCATGTCACGCAAATCACATGATATAACCCCACCCATTCAGACCGATAAATCTATTATGAATAAATAAAGAGGCAAATGACAACTTAGGTAAGCCTTAAAAAAAAAAAAAGGCCACCTACGAGAGGGATTTTTGGAATATGCAAACCTCCGAAAGACGACAATTTTATTTCCGGTTCCCCAACACGGAATGCGTAAGGTAGGTAGTTAATTAACATCGCACTAGAGCAACACACCGGGCTATTGACGACGGTCCGAGATCAATCCCGAAAGGAAAGATCCAAGGACAAAGCTTCGTTATTTCGAACCTCGATCAGACGATCGACATCCGAGCTGTCATCCCACTCTTTTAAAGTTCCACATCATGCCAACGTGAGGGCATTTGAGGATACGACCGATTTAACGTGCACCATCTCCCGTGATCATGACGGAATTTGGCTGGACGAAGTTTCGAACATGCAACACTCCGGTTGTAAATCCGTTGCTCTTCCAACTGGGCTGGGCTACATCGGCCCCTCGAATAAGGAAGCATTGAAAAGAGATCTAGACAAATCAAATAAAAACGTAACCGCCTGCAAAAACATGATTCAAATTTACTAGGAAAACCTTTCTTTTCTGAATTTTACTAAGCCAACATATTGGATAATTCGTACTTTATGTAAATCATGTCACGGTTATGCAAATTTTGTCACGTGATCTTTCATGCTATTATAAAAGCGGTTGCGATCTGTTGCACCAGTATTCCCGCTTTCACTTGTTTGATCACGTATCCGCTTACTTGATCACCGATTGTCAAGTTATTAGATTTACTTTTCAAAGTTATAACTAAGCGTCGATTGTAATCTATTAATTTTAACTTAAATTCATTTGTTATCTTTTGGATAAATTCTGGTTTGGATTTTTGACAGGACTTCGTCATGTGTACTTTATTAACATAAGTTTATATCAGTCTAATAGGAGGAGATAGTTTAATTTAACTCACTGCGTGGACACTAATTGATCTTAAAAAATTCAATCAAAATTCTGCATTTGCGAAGCGTATTGCTTCATTTGGGTTTATGGCGCAAGGTTCAAAAATGGACAAGTTGTGACAAACACATGACAGAAAGTAACCCAAAAAAAGATCGATAAAATATTTTAAGGCTCATTTGTCCAACCATTAATAAAATGCAGATTTATAAAATGTAATACTTGAAATATATTGAATATCAAAACAAATACTCAAACAATAGAATAAAAAATTGGGAAATATGAAGTCATCTTCGCCATAGTTAAAAGTTTTGATGAAGTTTAAGACAAGAGAGATAAAAAAAATTATATGCGATTTAACTATTTTAATGTTTTCTTAAGAATTTGAAAATATTTGATCAAGGAATTTCCCCGATCAAATCTTGCAAATTTAAAATTGTGTAATGCGAAACCAACTGGAAAACGAAAGAATAACTTATAAGCACCTACTTCCGAAATGTGTCCGAGGTAGAATGCCCGGAGCCACTTCTAATTGCAAGAATTGCAAACGACTTTAGGTGAATGAAGCATTCCCGTAATATTTGTAATTCCCCATTCCATGATTTGCTATATCCAGCCTTTTATTTTATTGCTAAGGTTTTTTCTAACACGATGAGCCTGAAGATGTTTTTTCCCAAAAATGCAAATTGACCAAAATTTTACTGCACCTGATGTTGGAAGGGAAGCTTTAATTGTAATAAGAAATTATTAATTCACTTCGATTACTTTTATCTTCGTCACATCTACTACAAGACTGATGAATGATTTTAAGAGAATGTTGGTACATCCGTAACAGTCGTTGACTTTATTGTACACTAAAAAAAAAAAGAGCCAGCAGCTAATGCTGTTTATCATAAAAAATACCTGCTTGTGAAGGTGTTTTTAAGTTGATATGTAGATCTCTAAGTTAAAATCCTTGATATAATGGAAGATATTGTTACATCAGCGAGAAATAACTTAAAACCAGTGGCATATTTCTGAAGAGGCTGAGTAGCATGGGAAGTCATTTAAAAGAAGCGACAAGAGAATTTTATGCAATGGAAAATGAATTTTAAACTTTAATTCTAAATGTACCAAAAAAATGGAACTAACTCACTGATTAAAAGATGTGTCGACCCCTTCAGACAAATCACCAACTTTTTCTGTGTCTTTTATCTCGTCCCGTGATTCTATATTCGTAGCATTTGAGCAATAGAAACGTTATGATTATGTAGATCAAGCATGTCAAACTCAAATGCTAACACGGGTAAAATAAACAAGGTCTTTGTTTATACGGGCCGCACAAAAACAAAAACTTCAATTTTTAAAGAAACGTAAAATTATTTCGAAAACACAGTATAAAAAAGGACAAAAGTAAAATTAATGTTTTCTTTTGATCACTTGGCATCTCTTCTCTGCTACCAACTTTCCTACGTTTGGGAATATCTTGTTCAGTGATAACTTTCAAAACTGACAGAAGGTGAACGTCAGTGATTCTGTATCTGACAGGAGACTTATTTCCTTTCACAAGTGAAAATAATCGCTTGCACTGATAACTACTTCCAAACATGGAAATAATCTCATGCGAATTTTCGAGTGTTTTCAAATCTGGCTGGCAAATATTTGTAAAATTCAGGTGTACTACTCCAACTCGACTGAATTTATCCTGTTCTCTGAAAGCGAAATATTTATTGCTAGTCACGCCAAGCAAGTCAGTAGAAGACTAATAGCGTGGTAGGTAGCATTTTATAATCGGCTGCTAAAATATCCGCTGTTATTAGTGGGGAAATGATGTGTCGATGCAAGGTATTGGTATCGACGGTGATTGGTTGGTTCCAGTTTCGAAATCGTAACCCTACGGTTGCTAATTCGTGACTGGGAATAGGCATACCAGGCCTTGATACAAGCCGATACCCCGCGATGCACTACAAAAATTAACAGTGGAACATTTTGAAACGAAAAGTATTTCTGTTGATCAGACTGTTCTGCTTAGATTAGTTTGGATGGGTTTTTTAATGATGCAAAAAAGGGCCACATTTGACCAAGCTGCGCCAAACAAAGCCAAGTAAACATACACATACAATAAAGGTGAAAATTAAGAAATTTTTAAGTGGCCAGTGGCTACTGAATTTGTTCATTCAGTGGCCACTTCAAAGTGTTCACATATTTTGTAGAATACACACACGTTATATATGTGTGTCCAGACTTTTTTTTAAAAATTACTTTAAGGTCTTCAGATAGAAAATAACGTGAAATCGGAGGTTCCACCATATAAACTAATGTTTTTAAGAAAGTGTGGCGGCTGTAGTAAAATTTCAGTCTCCACATTGAAACAACCAGTCTCCACGTGGCGACCGTTAATTTTCACCTTTAACATACAAGGAAGGTTACCGACAAAGTAGAGAAATAAATCTAGGGAGGAATCAAACATGCGCGGCCTGCAACAAGTAGGGTGCCAGCACAGTTTAACGTCCCGTCATCCTGAACAATCGAGAGATCCCAAAAGGGGACGTCTCCTCCCGTTCTTTCTGAGGACATGACGGTTAAGTGCGTGGTTGCTTTTAGCTTCTGTATTGTATCGGTGATGGAGTCTGTGAATCTTTAAACTGTAGCTTGTAAATTTTTATAACTAGTACCCGCACGGCGTTGCCCGCGACAAAGTTATGCTTTTAAAAAGTCAACCTAACAGATTCCGACAAAACCAAATTAAACAGTAATCAAGAAAATGCATCTCTACCAGAGGCGGACTAAGCGACCGCGTAGGGCCCCGGAATATCAAAGGAGCACGAGGTCTTAAAATGTCTTTTCATTAGGGTCCGAGGAAAGTTGCGACCTGAAAAAGGGACTGTGAAAACGCAGAAGAAAGAGATAGTCCAGAAAGACGCCTCGATATAGACATTGAAGTAACAAATGATATGGCTTTATGTGGCCAACAATATTAACAGATGCTATTACTGACCCTATTCTTAACAACAAACCAAAAAATACCGGGAATATAGAGAATTTGAAATCAGTGTAAAAAGGGACAGAGATGAAGTGTATTACAGAGTACTTTCTTATGATAATTTCTACAGAAAGAAATTAAATAGAATTATGGAAAAGAGAAATTGGCTGATATTTTCAAAAGCAAGCAAAAGTGTTTACTGCTACCCTTGCAAACTTTACTCAACATCAAAGTCAACATTAATAACTGGTTTGCAAAATTGGAGATCAATTATTGTTATTTTACCAGACATCGAAGTTTCAAAAGAACACATGTCAGCCCCATGAGTACCATGTATGAAAGATCAACAAAATTCAATCAAAATTTATACTCAACTATTACAGGAAAAGAAAGTATGTTACTGGAGAGATGCGTTGAAAATAATTCTATCAACAATAAAATTATTGAGTCACTTAGGATTAGGATTTAGGGGTCACAATGAATGTCAAGATTCCAATAGGAAAGGAAATTATTTAATCTGCTTGGAATACCAAGCGAATACGATGAGTTCTTGAAGTTACATCTGCAAAAATCTGCCAACATAGGACGAGGAAATACAAATTATTGATCTGATAATATGTGTGACGAATTTGTAGGTCTTATTTTTAATGAAGTAAGAGCTGAAATAATTGAAGAAATCAAATCTGCGACTTATTATAGTATAATTGTTGACCACGATATTTCGTATGCCGATCAACTAACTTTTGTGATAAAATACACTACCCTACAATAATGGACCAGACAGCAAGATGAGATGGTATACGAGAAATAATACACGCTTTAATAGGGGGATGGTCCCCACGTGCTGCAATTACACTAGCAACCCTTCTGGGCATACTTTCAACAAGGTTTTGATACTCAGCTATGGGTATTGGTGTCCATTCCTGCTGCAAGATTGTCGCCAGTTCAGTTGTAGATTTCAAACGGGGTTCCCTGGTACGTAAACGTCGCTCTAACTTGTCTCAAAAACGTTCTATGGGGGTATAGGTCGGGACTCTGAGCAGGCCAGGGAGGACGTTTTACATCCATATCTTGATACCACTGCTTGACAGAAGCTGCTGAAACATGACATGGAGCGTTGTCGTCCTGGAAGTAACATTTGTCCCATTCCATAACATTGCCAGAGCGAAGGAAAAACCCGATTGTCCAAAATGTTCATGTAGGCGTCGGCGTTCAATTAACCAGGAACAACAAGCAAAGGTCCCAGGCCATACCACGAAAAACACCCCCAAACAAGTAGCCGGATTTTATGCAAATCCGCTGGCGTCCGGTCCAGTATTGTAGGGTAGTGTATGTTTCATCTTGTGGTAATATGAAGGAAAGATTTGTATAATTCATCCCCATAGATAGACACACGTCTTCATATTTGGAACAAAGTTTTGTAAACTTCAATAAAATTAGGAGTGGATATTGAAAACTGTGGAGGACAATCATTTGACAATTCTCTAATATGCATGGGAAGTACTCAGGTTTGCAAGAACGTATTAAAGAACATAGCCCAAGTGCGGGTTTTTATTCCGAGTGCTAATCATTCCTCAAATTTAATTTCAAATTTCGCTGTAGAAAGTTTTAGCTCAGCAAATTCAATATTTTATGCTTGTTCAGAATTTATTCAAATTTGTTTCTGCATCAACCCATCGCTGGAAAATTTTAACCAGAAATCTAGAAATGTGTACACATTCCGTCTCAGTGATAATAGTTTCTAATACAAGATGATCAGCAAGAACAAATGCTGCTATAAAACTTGGTTTCACTCACATAAAAGAGGCATTAACTGAAATTTATAATCCATAAGAAGAAAAGTTGCTATAGTGGAGGTGAGGTGACTTCACTTCGGAAGAAAATGGATAAATATGAAACCACCCTAATGACAGATTTGGAATAGTACTATTTTACAAAGAATAAATGCTACTAGTAAATCACTGCATTCATTGGAAAGCGAACTATATTAAAAGGATCTATCCAATTGAAGTCATTTGAAAATTTTATCAATAATTCCAAAGAAGTTGAACAAGAGGCATCTAATTTATGAGGGCTATCATTTAATGTGGAAGATGGACAAACTCGCAGACAACAAAAGAGAAAAATGTTTTTTGATAAAAACAAAGAAGTCGGATATGAATTTACAATTAGATAAAATTTCATAGTCAATTAATTTTATGTCATGTGATAACACCAGGCAGAATTACCTAAAAAAATTCAGATTTATGAAGTTGTTGTGGAGCTTTCTCGAATATTTTTTTTATTGGGATTTACTAATAGAAGAAAATAAGAACACGACAAAAAAAGTTGAAGGATATTTACAAAAATGACATTGATTTTTGTACTTTTGAAGATGAATTTGACCATTTTTAAATGTTTCTTAAAGAAAACGAGGACACCATAAAAACCACACCAGATATCTATGGAGCCGCCAAAGAAACGTCTTGCACATTTCCGAATGTTGAAATATTACTGAAATATTTAAAAGTAATTCCATTATCTAATGCGTCAGAAGATAGTCTTCTGTTTTAAAGCGTGTAAAAAATTATTTAAAGAGTACAATGGGAGAAGAAAAATTAAATAATTTGACCATTCTGTATATAGAGCGAGAAATTTTAAATTGAACTGACACTGCCAAAATAATTTAAGAATTTGCAAAAAATAAAGCAAGACGGAAATTCAATCACTAGGCGTTAGCAAGCAGTGGCCACACCTGACCCCACGAAAAGAACTGTCACGGGCAACGCCGCGCTGGCCACACAGTTAGTTGGCTAGTGTAAAATAAAACTAATCTTACGTGAAAGTCAGAGAACAGTTTTCAAACGGATAAAAAGCTATGCCATTTTTTGTAGCTATGTAAAATAAACGTGAACATGAGTGGAACGCAAGTTCTTTTCAGTTGATGGCGTATTTAATTCAGTACAGCCTAAAATACAGGCAAGAACTTTTCAAAATTTGGCCCTAAAATTGTTGGGTGTGGTCAAAGCACAGTTAAGAATTTTCAGACATAATTCTGAAAATGGCAAATATTGATACAAGATATATCAAATCACAATCGAGACTATAAAGTCAGCAATATTTTCAAAAGGTTTCTCAAAAATTGTCCAAAACATTCTGTACAAAAATAATCGAAACTTTTCGTAACTCGAAAGCCTTTATTCATTTGTGACAATATCAAATCTGGAAGACCCTTTTTATTGTAAAATTACCCATCACAGGTTATAAATTAGTAAAAATTAAAGTCCTCTTCTGATGCCGATATACGGCGTAGCATGAAATAAAAGGGTTCGTCATGTTACTCGGTGGTGAAGCATACAGCTGCTGCTCTAGATCTCTCATATTCCGGGGGGTGGTGCAGCTAACAGCATATCACATCCCTCCATCGAATTGGCTGGTTGTTTTGAGGTTTTATGACGCAAGCGCTATAATTGGCAAAACTGCGCCAAACACGACAACGTCAAAAGAAAATTAGTGTGAAAGTGGGAGAAAATACGGATTGGGGAACATAATGGTGGGACGGAAGCAGTAATAGATTGCTTGGTATTCCGTGAACGTAACCCCGCGTTTACTGAAGAATACTGAAAACATCACTAGAGTATCTCGGGTCCTTGAAGGCCGCGCACACTTAAATAAGATGTGTCCCTGTGGGCCCCTGTATTAGGAGACAGATCTGACGATCTCTCTGGACAAGGAAGAATTTTAATAAAACGGAGACAATTCCTGCAGGAGGCGAGCCGTGTGTGGCAGAGATCTATTAGGTTGGTAAACAGGGTGGCAACAAAATCCTCGAAAAAAAGTTCCCTGATTTTACAATTCCTTTAAGAAATGTCGTGATCCCTAATTGGTATCGATATACGGTATCCACATGACAATATGTTTAAATATATAAAGTTTTGAACCCTTAAAGGAACTTTTACGATAGCAATTGAAAAAAACTGGAGAAAAAAAAATACAAAATACAGTCAGTACCGGTATATAGTCACCCTCTTATAAGGTCAGTTTTCTAAAGTCCCGTTTAACTTAATAGAGAACGTGTGTTAAAGCGTACCGCTTATATAGTCCTTTTATTTTCCTGGTTATCGGTTATATAATCGGTTTTTTCATCTTTTCAATAAAGCTATCTGTTTTTTTTTTTAAATAGTAATTGTTGTAACATTTCTTGAGGCGGGGAGCAACACAAGGAATGAACAGAAAAAAAGAAGTCTCTACAACCCCGGAGAAGACCTGAATTTACGCCTTTACTTCCTTCCACTTCCCCAATTTCTCTTTTGCGTTGAATTCATCGTCGGCGTTAATAGTTACGATAATAGTTGCAATTAAGGTGTCAAAATTTAAAATTTTTTGTGAAATTTGGAAATTTTTCATGAGATTTCCCTGATTTCCCGGTTCTGTCTTGTAAACAGCCCCTAGGACGCGTGGCATGAAAGGCAAAACAGGACGAGAATCTGTATGACTTGTCAAATTACCTCGTATAACTGCCAGAGGGGTTAGGCTATCGTAGTGATGGCTCCCCATATCACTGCACTGTGAGGTTCAGCGTAACGAAAGTTTAACAGTACAGCGATACGTCCTTCAAATCCTAACGTTTTGTTGCCTTTAATATCGCATGTCCAAGGTTTTATTGCAGCAGGATAACGCTCGGCCATCTTCTAGGAGACAGTTTCGTAGTGTCGAGATCCCGTGTTGGCCAGATAAATCACCAGATCTGTCTCCCATTGAATATGTCTGGGATAAGCAAGACAGTCAATTGCACTCCCGGAATATAATAGACCTGGAGCAGAAGCTACAGAATGCTAAGCATAATGTGCCACACGATAGCACAAGGATTCCATTTTATTCCATGGCATCCCGTATATCGGCATGTATCGCACTCAGAGAGGGGGCATAACAACATTCTAATTTATGACATTTCGGATATGTTACCGTAAAGAACCTTCCTAAATTTGATATATGGCAATAATATTGTAGCGAAACTTATTCACTTCGTCTGAATATCGTGGTTGAGTCGGTATTGCACCTGACTGCGAAGCGGAAGGTACGGAGTTCCAATCCCACTAGAGGCAAGTGGCTTAAAAGTAGATTTCATTTCAAAGTTTCCTTTCTGTTTGTTTCTCACTTCTTCAAGAATATATTTATGTTAATTTTCGATTGTTGGTAATGTGTAAAGGGGTTACGAGAAAAAAAAGTTGTAAAGCTCTGATCTAGAGCAATAATACCTCACACACTTAATTTAAAGTTAATGCACTAGAGTTTTGACGCTCGTCAAGTCTACGCTAGCTACTTTTTAAAACTATAAACGAAGGCATATGCCAATGTGAAGTTAGTATTTTGTCGAAACAGAATTCCTTCAGTGTAAAAGGAAATAAAAAGAAACGGTTTTTCACGCTTACTTATTTTTGTCCTAAAGCAAGTAAAATACGTAAAAGAGGGTAGGAACAAAAAAACTTTTAATTGAGGTTTTTGTTACTTCCAAGTGTCTTTCCTGATCCGTGATGATTGATGCCTGCCTTTCCAACTATTCCACCAATCTCGAAGGTGGACAGTTTAAATATGTCTTGTGGCATTAAACAGCCCACATTCAGTTTTATGTTCATAGGCATGACTAAGGTGAGTTGCTTAAACTAAAGAAACATAAAAATTGGATGAGTCATACGTTTTAATATCAGCAGGAGGCCGTGATATATGCGACTTATTCGTTAGAAATCATGCACAAAAAAGTAATAGAATTACTAAAATAAAAAAAACTAGGTAACATAAAAAAATTTTATAATGTAGACAACAATTAGTTTGTGTTTTCTTTATAAAATTCTAAAGTAAATTTCAATTTGCTACATTTGCTTCAGTAAGGGAGACAATGATATCCTGAAAGTGTTCAATTCCTATGACAAAATAAACAGAGTTTTTCTAGTATAAACACATTGGTATCCTAATAAAAGTATTACCCGAAAATAAAAATAACCAACAGAATTACAATGTGTGAAAGATATTCTGACAATAGGAGCTTGTATAGAGGATTTGTTAGGGAACTTTTAGTTTCTATTGCAGGTTCACTAAAAAGTTCCAAACATAAAAAATCCAAAACTTTAGCTTCTTTTAGTATACTAGGGGGCTTCGCCCCCTACTCGCCATCAATCGCTCGAATTATCAGGAACCAAATTGAAATTTCTAAAAAAACTCGACGAGCTGCAAAATTCACGTTTAGAGGTACTGTAAAAAAGAAACTCACGGCTGAAGATTAAAAATGTGTACGTGTTTCGCTCACTTGCGGTAGAAATTTCGCCTTTGACACTTAATGCACCCGAAACTAATAGGCGTATCGGAAATAAAAACCTTCTTAATTTTGTTCCCTGTACAATTTTGAACAAACCATGTTAATTTCGTAATTTTCTGATACGTACTTTCGCGGGAAACCTTTTAAGAATCGAGAGAAAAAAGCAAATTTTCAATCCTGCGACGGGGCAACAACGCTTTTTTAATATCGAGAGATTTTATTTTTAAGCAACCTTGGCATAGGAACACCCATTTAAATACATGCAACGAACAAATTAACAGTTATTGCATTAAAAATAACTTAAAAGCTTGAATGAAATCAATGTATATTTAATAGGTCCCTATCAAATATTTAAATCTAGCTCTCAGCTATGCATCTGATTACGAAAGACATACGTCTCTTTGCCCAGTCACTAATTTAAAAATTTCCAAAAACACATTCTCTAATTTCAATTCAGAGTTACTACAAGCCTATATAACCAGAAGAATTTGCAAAATGATTTGGGTTTTATTACGCAAAAGCCATATTCGGCCAAGCTGTTCCAAACACAAGACAGACAACCGTCAAGTAACGGACATGTTTACACAAAAAGAAAGCTTTACTTACACAGAAGAGAATAAAACAATGTAAGTTGCAAGAATCGAACCTAGAACTAGCTAGCTAGAACTTTTAAGTTGGGCAAATCAGGTAAGTGAACATGTTTTATAAGTAGTTCATAAACGACTTATAATACGTGCGCAATCTTCCAAGCTAAAAAAGAACAACTTTGCAATTCGATAAAACTGAACTTTAAAAAGCTGGATAATACTTTACCTGCATCAAATTGTGACAGTTCAGACTGCTGGTTATCTAATTTTTCTCTTTGCAGAGACACTAAACGGAGTAGGTCTTGATATTGCGGATCACGGGCTGTTTCTTCAGGTTGACTAATTTTTTGCAACGCAGTTTTGTTTTCACTGGTTATATGTTTATCCCCTTCCAATTTAGAAGACTGGGATTTTTTCAACTTCGACGCATCGTCCGACACACTGTGCAACTGTACAGGCTTCTCTGGGGACCGGTTGGGGGATTTGGCTCTGCTAGGCGACAAACGTTCACTAAGCACAGGGATGCGGTCCGGGCTTCTTGTGCCGAAGTCTTTGTTTTGGTCCGTAATAAGATGACTTTTGTGACTATTTGGCTGGCGAGGGTGACTCTGAAGTTGACTCGATGACGAACCCCTGTCCAGTTGCGCGTATGTGTCAGCTTTAGTGGCAAGATGAGGTCGTTTACTGGAAGGAGATTCTTCATCTTGCAGATGGGAAGACGCCGAGTTGGCTAGTGATAGATGACTAGTCGGAAAACGACCACTGGAGCGAGAAACGGCCTCGTCGTACGACGGCGGATATTTCGGTCTTTCGATTTTTGAATTCGTTAAGTTCGGACTTTCACTATCCCTTGGCTTTTGAGGGATGCCCCTCACGACACCTTTAGGAAGATCTTGCTTTGAGCGTCCTTCTCGGTTCTTTATGTTCCGATTGCTTGAGGTCTCGGAGTTGGGTGGGGTGCATTCACTGATGATAGGGGGCGTGGAATTTTCACTGCTGACGCTTCCACTACTGCCATGCCCACAGCTGAAAGTCAGTGATTTCTTTATTTCCTTGTTGTTTATTGGTATTTTCTGCTTATTGCTGCCTCCAGAAGGTGAGAAACTCCGAAGGAAATCGTGCTGCCTCTTATTATTCTGAGGTTGATTGTTGCCTGACGATACCTTGGGATCACCGGACGACCTTCTCATCAGAAAATGTACATCGTTGGCATATTCACCCCACTTTGTCAAGACCTTTAGTGGCTGTTCATGGGGAGCTAAGAGGCGTTCGCTATTTCTCCATTTCTCAACTAATGTAAAGCGACCCGTTTGGCCCGTAGCGTGAGCTAAGGCATACACGACATCTTGACACGTAGATGCATCTGTGACACCACACACCACCCTTTGAATGCCATCCACCCACACTTTTAGCTCCATTGTAAAATTGAAAATCACAGCTTTTTGACATCTTCCTTTCTATGAACGCAGCGTTGATGACTGAGGTAGAAACAATGCAGGGCCATTTCTGTCGTCCAGCCTGCTCACTTCAAACTTTATTTTGCCTGAAATTAAAAGTTGAAATTAAATTCGAGAAGGGGTTGATTTACAAAATTATGCAACACTTGCAATAAATAAAAGCACGGAAGAAGGAATATAATAATAATAATAAAAAAATAAGGTAATGAAATTAGAACATTAGCTAAGTAATAGCGAAAATAAAGTTTGGAAATGGATTAAATATTCTGTAAAAATAATTTTAAATGGTGGGCACTAATCTAAAACCATCAAATGTTTTTTTCTTGGTAAACAAATAATACATCCAAACTCTTTTGCCTTGCACGGAAGATATAGTCATTTTTTATGAAGGGGAGTGGAAAGAGAAATCTTAAAATTAATTTTGACACTCAGGACTTGACTCTCTTGAACCTTTTTTCATGTGTTTTGTTTGTTCAAGTTTGCGGAGAACTCCGCTTTTGTTTAAGAAACGTTGTTGTCTTAGTTGATTCAAACTAAACAGCTCTCTTGCTATTCAAGAATCATTTGGCTGAAGTTTCTTGCTAGTCAAGTCTGGTCTGAAAACACGGAATGTTTGGTGGAAGGGGATCGTGTAATTACACGAAAAAGTTAAAGGCTGAATAAACGTCGCACTTCAGCAACATTACGGGCCATTGACGATGATCCGGGATCAGACGCGAAGGAAAAGTTCAGAGGACATCCCGTAATTTTGAAGCACGGTCAAATAACGGAACAGTTGAATGAAAAACGCTTCGAGAAAAGAAAATTTCTTTTCCCGAGTACAAAATTCTTTCTAGTGAAAACTACGGGGAATCTGGTTGTAAGCAACGCTCCAATCCACGCCTGATTTGGTACACTTATATTTTATAACACTGTGGTAAACACATACTGTTACTTTCAAGTCTTCAGACCAATCTTTAGCACTCACGATCATGAAAATTGGCACACAGGCATTGGCCTCGAAGCCCCAATTTTAAAATCTAAAGGTTTTTTTTGCACCAAATGAATATTGACAAGGAAACACGTTCTACAGGAAACTAACTTAACGCAGGGAAATGTCGCGCTCATATTTGAGCATTACTAAATTTTATAAAAATCATAAATCATTATCGTCTTTAATCAATATTTTTTCCTAACGTCTTTTTCGGATTACTCTCTTTCAGCTCAGGAAGTCGAAATTCGACATCTTTCGTTTTTCAGAATTCTGCATTTTTCATCGGAATTTCGTTTTTGTTTGTATATGCCTTAGACTTGCATATTGCAATATATTAATCAGTAATTAAATGTATATATTTGCATCCGAAGCAAATTGTAAAAGTTATGAAAAAGTCAAAACGAAGTTAAAAAGAATTTTCCGTACAAATTAAATGGCTGCATTTTTCTATAAGAAAAGTGACTATTCTAATTCACTTTTCAACCAACATTTAACCATTTCAACCCGAGCAACGCCGGGTTATTCAGCTAGTCCATAATAAAAATCAGGTGTTTCATTCTTAGATGAGATCAAACGTCCAGGAGGTTTTGTTTACACGAAGCATGTGAGAGGCACATTTATCAAGTTTATAAGCAATGAAGTCAAGAAATCTGAACGGATTGAATAGCAAAACAAATCTAGACCAATATTAGAGAGTTGGACTAATAACAAGACTCGCATACTCAAGAGTATATATGCCCCACAAAACCAAAGAATCTCCAAAAAACATAACACATGCCTGAGACAAACTAAAACAGGTGTCTAGGACAAAATCAAACTGCAATCGTAATAAGGATGTTGACGCTAAAATGTGATTTTCTTCCCATAATTGGCAAGTTTCAATCGTGGCACGTTTCACGCGAAATATACAGTTGAAAGAATTTTATAAAACGCCTTGAAATAGGTATCAACGAGTCATTACACTCTCTGGGCCTATTTAAAATGTGAGTGAAATTAGTGCACTAAATTGGACAAAAATAATTGTAGGGATGAGTAAAAGAAGGGGGTTATGAGATATTTTTGCAGTTTCGAGATATTTGGCCTCAAAGTCAATCCCACTACACGAGTTTAAAGGAGTTTGGGATTGGTGGTGTTGTTAGTATCTGCTAAAATAATCGACGGATTGCTCTAGTTGTCAGCACAAGTCATACCTCACCCGAAGCAACTTCAGAACTCCAGTGATACCAAAATGTAAACAAATGTCACACACACACAATCCCTTCAATTTAAAAAATGAACTAGAACAATAGTTTGTAAAAGTAAATTGCTTAAAGCAATAGGCATGCTTGTCTTACAATGCGTTGTTCCAAGGTTTCGCTTATTTTATTTATCGTCCGTGAAAAAGTCCATTGAAGTGAACAAAAGTTGGTAAGACGCAACAGTAATGGACAGAACTCGGAAATAGAAATTATACTCCAGAAACATGAAATAATTTTCGATAGTTATAAAGACACTACGAACGGAACATATTAATTGCGGAGTGTCTAACTGATAAAAGCTTTCCTCCATAGCAAATCCTCCATCTTAATCAATAAAAAAAAAGAGAGAAGTTAGTGTCATTAAGCATTAGTTAAAGGAAGATCAATAAGAAAAAAAGGATAGAATTTGGAGTAATGATACAATTAGGAATTTAACTCAGGTTCCAAAGGAGCACATATATAGTGGTATTGAATACGGAATTCTTAATTTATTCCCTCAAAACATGGTCGTAGCAGCTTTTTATCCATGTACATTCACTTAAATCTTATTTTTAGGTTTGGTTGGGTTTTATGACGTAAGGGCCATACTGCGTTAGATACAAAACAGACAACGTCACTTATTGGACATATACACAAGCAAAGTTTAACTGACACAAAAGAGAAAACTCGAAAAGTGCTTTAAAATATCATAATTTACACAGAGAAGCTAATTAAAAGCACAAAACTTACTAGACAGAGCACTGAACAGAACCACCAAACCAGATTCATGTCAAAATACATTCAAGTAAAGCGTGAAACCAAGATACGTTTCCAACTGACTGTCTCGGAAGTCACTCTAGGTGCCAGCTTCCTCAGTTTCACTAAGACCACCCTCTTCCCGGGAAAGTCTGCTTTTGCAATAAATTTTCCTACCCTGGACATCCCACCTATCGTTTCTCGCATCTACCCCTATTTCCTGTCTCCTTCCTCCCCTTCGGTGACCGTTACCCTTTCAAAACTTTCGGGTCACCATCGCAGACATCAAAGGGAATCATACCATTTCTGAGTGGTGTGCTGAACGTAGGCTTGCACATTGGCAGGAAGAAATAGGTTTGGCGCACCTATAAAAACATACAGCAGATAAAGGCGGTTTCGATAATGCGGCCAACGCTGCAGAAATGAAATGTGATAGATTAAAATATTATTGCATAATAACCGAAAAATCAGCAACACAGGAGGGAGTAATGCACGTCAATACTTTTAAGTCGGCTGTGTGTTGCGGTAAAAAAAAATGATACTTATGAATCCGAGTACATTTATCTTGCGTTTCATTTGAATATCAAGGACGATTTATTTGGAACATTAACTGCTTTTGAGAAGGACGACTTCCTGAGGTTTCCATATGGGCAGCCAAAACCTGAGGATGGTTGGTTGGGTTTTATGGCGCAAGGGTCCTAATAGGGCAAGCTACGCCAAACACAGGCCAGACGTCAAGTACATGGGCATACATGCAAATATTTACTGACAGGTGAGAGAAATACAAACAGGGTAAGTTACAGGAATCGCCTACAACTCGCAGGTCCAAGACCTTAGCAACGATTTTCAAATATTTGGTCCATTAACAAACTTGACAAAACGGGAAAACAATGTGCACATGCGGTTGAAGAAAGGTGGAAACATAATTTATTTTCCCATTAAAAATGCTGAATAAGACGAGGAATCGGTTAACTTACCGCTCTGTTAGAGGAATGATACTATGGTAAGTAGGTGTTAATTATTACAGCCAAATGAAGATGTCGACTGGTTCAATGAATAACGAGGCAATTAAAAAATATGAAGCAACTTTAATAAAAATTCATCAAACATAATAGGCTGCCATATCTACCAGTTAAGCTTTCCTTAAAATAAGTCAACCTGGAGACCAATGTCTTAAGCATCGTAGAGATCGTCAGTTTAGATAAATTATTTGTAACTATAGCAGCACGACCGAAAAAAAAAATAGAATTTGTTTTGAATTATTGCCAGATTTTCATACGTAGAACAATGCCACTACAGTACAATTGAATAAAATCCACTTTTAAAGTTAAGTAGATAGCAGGCATGCGTGTCTGAAACGAAATCGACATGGGAGAATAATTTCACAAGTCTGTTATACCCAAGATCACAATTTCAAACTGCAATAGTTTGCTTTTGAACATAGTGTAGAAATGGTTTACCCTCTTCTGAAAATAGGCACAGCTCGTCCGTTCTAGGATGATCAAAACGCTACCTTGGAACTTGAAGTCTTTTACAAAGACAGGTAAAAGAGGGGAAAGTGCAAGGATTAAGTGCGTATAATATTTCGATTGGATGCTAGCCTCAATGGGAAGAGCCTGCTGACGGTGCCCATTGCGAATGACAAACACTGGCTAATTATAGCATCCATTTGAGTCTGAAATGATCAGGCATTCGCAGTCCGATTGGCTTTTAGCGGTAAAAATCCACTCACTAAAAAACATTCTCCTTAGTTAAAAAGTCGTCCCTTTTGCTTCAAGTTTTTTCTGTTACCGACTATTTTATGATTTTTTTTAATCCGGGGATGCCGGGTTTCCGGGCGTACACGGAGGGAATATCCACTGGAATTTGTGATATTCTCTCTTCAGCATTAAAAATACATTGCATTACATACATAATCAAGCATGAATAAATTTATTCTTTCAGTTGATCAAAACAGCGAGACGCAGAAACGGACCATGCAAACATCAAACTTGCTCAGCCTAGCCTGCAAGCGCTCAAGTTCAATAGCTCCTTTCATGCTGAGAAGATTCACTCGATGTCACCTATAAAACGTTTTTGATTGAATTTTGGTTGCACCCCCCCCCTCCCCCCAGTTTTTTTCAGTTTGATAAATTGCTGTAGGCGTTTTGGTCACGAGGTAATAAGACCTGACTCTATTGCTCAAAATCAAATTAATTCCGAACCACAAACAATATCCATACCCAGACCGCGAATTAGGCACTGGGATTGCACAAGAGGCAGTCATGTTTTGGTGTAAGTTTAACTGACATAGAAATGATATTACAAAAAAAAAAAGCCATTTCATTTATATGGCTGTTTGAAAATAGAGATCCAATACATTTAATATCCCAAACAAAAACAATCAAAATAAACTTTGCACTCACAATCAAATTAAGATGTTTAGAAAGCCGCAACACTTACAAACATATCTTGTTTCTATCAAACTATATATAGAACTGTCAGATTGGCAACTTTTTTTTAATGATTCGCGAAAAATACTTTAAGAATTCGATCACGAAATACGATATACAGGAGGAAGGGAAATGAAATGGCGTGCCTTGAGAAAGTGCTTATGCCGCCTCCACGCATCATTCATTTGGTATCCAGACTTATCGACCAATCTCGCATTTCGTGGATTCCGCCCGAAAAAACGTCTGGAACTTCTCATTTCAACAGCTCTACGCACACACCCTGCCACCGTGAGATCGTATTTCCAACTGGTCCATCCATCCACTTTGCATTCCCCCTACCTACCCGTCTTCGGGAATGGGGGCGAGGAAGATGTCAACACTGACCTTTGGTCAGAGATGTCGGGAGAAAACGTTCTAAAGACAAAGAAAAATAAAGGGGACTGGAGTGTGGAGTCAAAAACAAAACGACGGCGTTAGTTTCCAAACAAGAGGTTAGTTTGGGTTCTATGGCGCAAAATCCATAAAGCGAAAAGCTTCGCCAAACACAAGACAGAATACAACCCAATAAATAGTAAAAATATTTAGAGAAGTCAGTTAAAAAAATAATATTTGAAAGGACGTAGGTACACACATAAAAAGACAAGATTAAAATACTAATTTAAAGGGGTAAATATGTCAACTGTAATCTTTACAAAAGTGGAGTCAAAAACAAAACGATGGCGTTAGTTTCCAAACAAGCGGTTGGTTTGAGTTCTATGGCGCAAAACCCATAAAGAGAAAAGCTTCGCCAAACACAAGACAGAATGCAACCCAATAAATTACACACATAAAAGAGCCGCGGTAGCTCAGTCAGTAGAGCGTCGGGCTCGCATCAGAAGGGTTGTGGGTTCTGTCCTCGGCGGAGCCTGCAATTCTGATGATTGCGAGATCGGCGCTTCGACCTGGCTAAAGACCGTCGTGTTCACTAATGGTGACTGGGGCACGTTAAATAGGTCGTGGTCACGAAGTCCCTCATGTTCCCATACCAAATCAATACCTCTGGGGGTATCTGATCAGAGGGTTATCGGCCTCTGATTGGTATCTAAATTACGATATGTGTGAGTGAATGGGTATGAAAGGGACCTTCCTGTAAAAGGGATGTGTCATGTATGCCGAGCAAAGTCGGACTTCCTCCCAATGGGGCTCAATAACATGGAAGGCGCACCCCCTCGCCTCTTGCCGTCTTCGACGGAACTGGCACTCCTCTGGTCTGCCAGTGTAGGCATTAGAAACAACAACAACACATAAAAAGACATTAAAATACTAATTTAAAGGGGTAAATATGTCAACTGTAATCTTTACAACAGTGGAGTCAAAAACAAAACGACGGCGTTAGTTTCCAAACAAGAGGTTAGTTTGGGTTCTATGGCGCAAAATCCATAAAGCGAAAAGCTTCGCCAAACACAAGACAGAATACAACCCAATAAATAGTAAAAATATTTAGAGAAGTCAGTTAAAAAAATAATATTTGAAAGGACGTAGGTACACACATAAAAAGACAAGATTAAAATACTAATTTAAAGGGGTAAATATGTCAACTGTAATCTTTACAACAGTGGAGTCAAAAACAAAACGATGGCGTTAGTTTCCAAACAAGCGGTTGGTTTGAGTTCTATGGCGCAAAACCCATAAAGAGAAAAGCTTCGCCAAACACAAGACAGAATGCAACCCAATAAATTACACACATAAAAGAGCCGCGGTAGCTCAGTCAGTAGAGCGTCGGGCTCGCATCAGAAGGGTTGTGGGTTCTGTCCTCGGCGGAGCCTGCAATTCTGATGATTGCGAGATCGGCGCTTCGACCTGGCTAAAGACCGTCGTGTTCACTAATGGTGACTGGGGCACGTTAAATAGGTCGTGGTCACGAAGTCCCTCATGTTCCCATACCAAATCAATACCTCTGGGGGTATCTGATCAGAGGGTTATCGGCCTCTGATTGGTATCTAAATTACGATATGTGTGAGTGAATGGGTATGAAAGGGACCTTCCTGTAAAAGGGATGTGTCATGTATGCCGAGCAAAGTCGGACTTCCTCCCAATGGGGCTCAATAACATGGAAGGCGCACCCCCTCGCCTCTTGCCGTCTTCGACGGAACTGGCACTCCTCTGGTCTGCCAGTGTAGGCATTAGAAACAACAACAACACATAAAAAGACATTAAAATACTAATTTAAAGGGGTAAATATGTCAACTGTAATCTTTACAACAGTGGAGTCAAAAACAAAACGACGGAGTTTAAATATGTCAACAGTAATATTTACGACAGTTGAAATGTGGAGTGGTTCAAAAAGTATTATGGGGGAAATATCAAAACATTTATACGAAGTTTAAAAAGTCAATGCGGTATACAAATTCAACTAATTTTGGATGTGGATTTTCTAACCACCAATTTTGAAAGTTTAAAAAATTGGACTGTTAAATACGTTTCAACGATGATTAAAAAACCCGGATAATTTATTAAAATCTGTCGAACTGTAAAAAGAACCACAGGGACACTCTCCTAAAAGATGCCTGAGTAAACAAACAAGTGGAGTTAGTGATCTAGGATACATTATTTTACAGATCCTACAAGATCGAAAATTGAGTTCAAATTCCGCCCCATATAAGTATTCAACGCATGTATTATGTATTTCCCTCTGAATTCGTTTTTGAATTATACAGTTTTCCAAAGAATAAGTTCTCTTGTTTTAAAGAGAGCTCATAAATTCCAAAAATAAAGTGAACGAAAAAAGAGACGCCCGGCTTCTAATGCACACATTTATGAATTTATATACAAATTTCAAAATAGCACAATCACTTTTATAATTTTTTTTCTCTTTAAGCAAAAATGCAATTTCTTTATTGATATTATATAACTTGTAATTCGGTGTGTACTTTTTATGTAGTCTGATTTAATGATCATAAATTTAGGAAACAAAGAATTCAAAACGATTTTTAACAATGATAAACATACCATTGGTACACTAAAAATGAAGAAAAAGATGTATATTTTAACAAATTTAATTAAGGGGGCCCGGGACACAAAAATCGTGAAATTTTGGATTTTTTGTTATTTTTATTTTAAGAAATTCTATGTGTATTTCTGCTTAAAATGACGTCTAAATCATGTTTTTATCTTAACTAGAACTAGAGATGTAATAATTTTTGTGGTGCGTTGTTTTGAAAATCTAACACTCTTAACAGTTGTTGTCATGGCAACAACATTTATCTTTAAAACTTTAAATGCGTTTTTCTCCATGATACATTTTTTCATGATTTCCTGTATTCAAATTGCTATAAGTCGAAAACCGATAAAGTTTAAGGGTTGATATTTGGAATATATCTTTTTCAAACATTATACTTTAATTTAGATTCAGCAAATTTAAAACAAATATTTACTTTTAAAAATATTACTTTTTAAAAAAAAAGTACCTTAAAATTTTCATTCAAATATTTTTTATTTTTTATTAAATTAATATTTTTTAAATTGCTGAATCTAAATTAAAGTTTATAAATTTGTGAATAATTTACTGCAAGAATTTTGAAAATGGATCAATAATATTTTGAGTTTTAGCAATTTAATATGACCCCACTTTTTTTCAAAAAATTTCAATTTAAAATTAAAAAAAAAAAAACTTTTTGAAAAATTTTGTGTTGTGATTTTGTTGATTAGTTAGATGGGTAGTCAGTACCAAAAAATTCTAAATTAATAAATAAATTTTTTTTTCAATGTGTCCCGGACCCCCTTAAGAAATAAAGCTTCGAACTGGTATGTTTTTTAGTTGTTCAAGAAGTTCGATTATAAAGAATGAATTAAGTTTTAAGTCAAAATTAAACATACGAAAGAATAAGAAAACACAGTAAATTAAGACATCGCGCGCAATTAAATAATGAAATACTATAAGAATAAAATTTTTTTTAAAATCTACCAATCACATTGCTACACGATTAAAGATATCTGGCAGTGACTGCAAACTACAAGAACACGGTTTTCCAACGAAAGATGATCACCCATGATGGCCATTCTAACAAAAAAAATTTAACCAAATGAGTGCAAAAACGAAATTGACAATCAATATGCCTAAGATCTTTAAGAAATACTTCCGAATGAAATATTTTCTAAAGGAATTTTCTCCCGCCAAAAGCTGCACCGTCAACTGCAGAACACAAGGACTGCGCACTCAGTTTTCAGTAAGCATGATTAGACTTAATGATTGAAGTTTTGCGTCAACTTGGAAAAAACGAAATAAAATAACGAAAACAAGATACCAGTTCTTTTTCAGCGACTCTTGGCAAGGGCAATAGATGACTCGGGAGACTCATGCGACTTAACGTATAATTCAGTCACCATTTCCTTTCCAGGAACGACTGATAGGGATTCAGAGGTTTCAAGTTTCCAACAGCTATTATACAGAAGATGGTGATTTGACGACGGATAAAGACGAGGGGAAAATTTAGACCACAGGCTGTCAAAGTGGGAACGGAAACCTGAGAGATTACAGACACACAAGCTCATACAGAAAGCAGTTCAAGACTGAATTTGGTCCTTAGCGTTCCCTGTCGAATAGCAATGTCTGCATTGTATTCGAATTCTTCAATCCAAACGAGTGAGCAATCCACGCTGGACAGCAAATTACTGAATTTTGAGTCACAAATGCAAAAGGAAAAATATGGTTTGATAAGAAAAACGTGGAAAACCTCTACAAATAACCACATATGTACAGTCCCGGAAAAAGAACCCGAACCACCCCTCTTCATTCGAGCAGTTTTAACAGTAGATAAAATTCAAAGATGGCGCTTGACAGAAACTAATTTATATTCATAAAATTTGCATAAGGGCCCGTCTTTATATTAAAATGATCACTAACTTCATAATTTCCAATAAGAACCTCCTATTTCGACACACAATTTCAAATTTATACCAAATTTAATCTCAGATATCAAATTTCATGTCAATGGGTCTCATCGTTTCGAAGTTATGATTATGAGTACAGAAAAATTGGAGCTCCTACTGTTAAATCAGTTACTTAGAATTTTATGGATATCTTTCTAAATAATATCTCTATAACGCTGATATTTTGTTCCATGTTTCTGTTAAACAACCCCAAAAAAATCCTGTTTAATATTTTATTAAAAAATAGTTTTTAGTATGCAATAATAATTATTAAATTAATGTTTGAAAAAATTATGAATTGGAACCTCATTATATTTTTATGGAAATTGTTTCAGAACTTCTAATATGGCCATGCAAAATTTACCTCGTTCCGATAATTAGTTTTTGCGCTACATTAAATTTTCTTCATTATTGCGATTTTAGGGGGCAACGAAACGTTTAATAAACGTCTGACAAACCTCGGATAATACTTCACGGATTGTTTGAATCTTCATAGTTAATTTTATAATAAGGTAATTCTTAAATCGTTTGCACTTGCGAAATAAATGTAATAATTCTTGGATCGCTGAAAAATACGTTTGAAATGGTGTTAAAATTTGAAATTCGGGTAGATATATATAACTACAATCAATCTCGATCTACAAATAGCGACTTTTTATTTTCAGATGATCCCTGAAATACGACTGGCCATGGACCAAAAAAAAAAACCTGCTTTCATTTGATTTTTCATAACTATGCACATGATACGAAATGAATATTTTGCTTTTGTAAATACTTAAGTCTTTAAATTACCCCCCCCCCCAAAAAAAAAAAAAAAAAAAAAAACACTTATTTTTTTGCGATTAGCCCGAATTTTAAAATAAGACCCAGAACATTTTAGAATAAATTTATATTAGTTTTTTTTCAACTTTCTTTCTTCTTTCCGGAATGTGACGTCACCCCTACGTTAAATGAAGCTGAGAGCGGATTTTGCGATTTTCGACCGGCGTCGTCACAAGCGTTTTGAGTCCGAATTAGGAGGTTGTTTGCGAAGCAAACCAAATGTAAACAAGTAGCAATCACCGGGGGTTAGCGAGCAGTGGTCACACCTGATCCCACGAAAAGAACTGTTACGGGCAACGCCATGATTTCCACGCAGTGGCTAGTAAATTATAAATGAATTTAATTAAGGTATCCGATATGAGTTTCATTGAGTCATCAATAGACGCAAACAATTTAGAGACAGATCCCATGCGCTGGTCTATTAGTAACTATACTAGGTCTAGTAAATGGAGAACGAGTAAATACGATTGTTTTTGGGTTTTATATCACAAGGGCCATATTTGGCCAAGCTGGGTCAAACACAACAACGAGGGAGAAAAAAAAGCATAAGGGTAGGTGAGGATAAAACAAAAAAAGAGATTACTCGGGTATCTCGGAGTTGTGTTGTCCGCATATACCTATAGGAGAAACATTTTAGGAACCCAATGTAATATTAAAACTATTGGATTTTTAAATAGTCGTGGTGTACATTCAGCAAAAACAAAAAATGTCTATATATTTAATTATTACAATTGAAGGGTTTGCTGCAAAAAGAAGATACCTCCAATTTTTTAAGTTTTTGGAAAACCATTAAAAAGTATGAAAATTCAAAATTCCAAGCTGTGTGAAAATATTCTGTTGATAAATTTCCTTCATTATTCTTAAGTAACGATTGGAGTTACATCTTTCTTGCACCAAACGCAAAATAATTTTTTTTACCACAAAGATGGTGCACGCAACTCCAAAATCCCCTAGGACGGAGCTACCTCCCTTTTGCAGCAAAACCTTTAAATATGAATTCACTTCTCTCACTATGGACTCGGAAAGAGTTCCCTTTTTTCCTTTTGGCACCTTATCGCTCAGTACCACTCAACAAAAGTTATCGCCATCTATAAATCCATTCAATGTGACGTCGTTTAACAGGTAGAACAAATAGAGCACAGTAGCTTCCTGGATACATTATTCTGTGGATAGTAGCAAGGAAAGAAATACACAGGCTTTTAGCGAACAAAGTAATGGAGTTTAAGAGGAACAGAAAAACTACGAGAAAAGGAAATCGAGAGCGGACAAGAGAAAATCAGATTAGTATGTTTCCAATACCAATCGGAACTTCCTAAAAATAGAAACAATTTGGAAATGCAACAAATGCATCGTGAATTGAAATTGTTTCATGAAGACGACGGGCATCAAAAGTGTTAGACACGATAAAAATAAGTTAAAATGATCCAACAGCTAAATTTTAGATAAAGAAAAATTTTTTTTTCTTTCAATAATTTGAAATTTTAGAGCCGAAATGTCTTTGGAGCGTTTGAAATACGTTTAGCAATTTGTCAAAAGTTCCACTGACAATAATAAAACATTAATACCAAGTTATTTTCAGTAAAATTTTCATGACAGTTCTTGGTGTATTGATTTATTAAACAATATTAGAAATTGTTAAAAAATCCCAAGGAAAAATTTAAACCTAGAATCTAATCTGTGTCAGCTAAAGTGCTTTAAAGGATTCTACTAATGACAGGATAACGAAAAAGAATAATTGCGTATACCGTTAGTAAGCAACAATGGCAGGATGTGGTCTAATTAACGAACAAAAGAGGAGGAAGAGTAAACAAGACATATTAAAGAGACTAACATTTGAAGTATCGCATCATGTAGGTTATTCCGTTTAACTTCAAATGAATACAGCACTTACAAGCGTAACAATAAATGAGTAACATTTTGGGAGCATTTAAATGCACTTATTCCACTAATAAACCGGTAACCGAATAATGCAAATAATCGACCGAGAAGAGTTTAAAAGTGAACCATATGGTTTCAACTCAAGAGAATCTCGTCTGCAATATTTAACTGTTAATTATTTGAATGCGCACAGAAGAATCTATTATTACCAACACATCTCAGAAGCTAAAAATATTTCCCACGAAGAGAAACATTGGGGACAGTTATTGAAAGACCGTACATTCTGACTCAAAACATGGCGGCATAAAGCCCAGAAAATGTCGTTCAACACAAAATCGCACATAGATAGGTCTGATACAGCTAAACTTTAAATTAAGCTAAATATAAAAGAAAATTCACTTAACAAAGAGCAACAATGATGATATTTTGCAGTATGTCGATACCGAGCAAGAATTTCAATAGAATGCAATTGGAGTGCTGGGTTAGGTCATTGAAACAACGTTGCAACAGGGCAACCCAACGAGCTATTGGTGGCGTTCCGGGATCAATACCACACGGAAAAGTCCGAGGACAACACCTGAGCTGTTGGAATGACCTGTCTTTGTTGGAATGGCTCCACGTTGCGTGGACGATTCTATTCAGTACCGTAGGTAGGTCGGTAGATATTAAACTCGTGAAAAGTAAATCGATTCTTCAGTTCGATTCTTTGTTAACTTGTTTTGATCTACAGTGAGCTATGATTATTTACTTGTTGAAATATCACCAGGACTAGACCCGAGGATGTATGTATTCCACACTGATGACATTTTTGTCGGTTTTTGTATTGGGTCAATCAAATTTACTTATGAAGGATACCTTACAGAGATAAGAACACTTCTCTGAGGGAAACCTCTAACAACTATCGTTATGAAAATTGAATTACATTTCGAATTCATTCATTCAATAAATCTGATTCAAAATCATCGAAGACACGAAAAAAGACTACCAGACAAGTAAATAATCATAGCTCAGTGTCGATCCAAACAAGTTACGAATGAATCGAACTGAAGAATCGATTCACTTTTCACTAGTTTAATATCTACCGACCTACCTATGGTCCTAAATAGAATCGTCCACGCAACACGGAGCCATTCCAACAAAGACAAGCTAGTATTCAACGTGAGGACATTTGAGGTCAAAACTGATTAAACAACGGTCTTTGCCTCGAGTTTCCAACTCGCAACCCTAATGTTCCTAATCCACTACTCCACCAACCGGGCTACAGCTGCCTAGAATGGTATTGTCACCCTGTCTGTTTACAAAATTTATCTAGAGTAAAATATTGCTATTTGTAATTGAAAAAAAGACGTTTTCATAGACCGTGTTAATCAGAGGTTCAAGTTATGACGATCAAGAAAGACCTACCGGTTATTTTCTGGAGCACGATTGGAATTCACATTTGAACCGAGGTTTTAATTGTTACCCTTTTCGAAACTCCAACATTAGGAGGGGGGGGGGGGTCTTCACCTCTTGAAAAAATAACATTGCTAAATTAATAGATGAGCTCCAGTTGCATTAAAATACAAAGAGCATCGACAAATACTTTACGCGAAAAATAATGAAATTGAAATAATCTGGGAACTTGGAACAAACTTGTTAAAATCAATATGTATTGATGCACACTTTACGTCACTCCATGTTTTCAATTCGAAATGAACAAGGACAAAATGCTCATAAAAAGCCCACATCATCTCAAATTTCATCAACAAAAGGCGACCATTCTGATGTCCCAAAACGATTTCATATAAATTGTTAACAAAATATAGCTACATATATCACCCGGGTTGGAATGGTTTTAACCAACGCGGTTTTAAACGGTTAATATCGGTCAGTCCAAAATGCCTCAAGTGGTTTAAACCACCTAAAAGTGGCTTTTTGTTATTTTTTTTTGTCAAAAAAAGAAAGAAGAAAAAGAAAAAATTTAACACTGGCTCAAATACGAATAGCCATTTATTTCTTAATTTGCAGCGATACAGGTTTTGGAATTACGCATTTTGTAACAATTAACTAGCTGGCCGGATCGTTCATTTCCTAAACGATTTCTACTTTTGTCTTGAACAAAGCTAAAATACTCTTTCTGCATTTGCTGATGATGTAATTCAATTGCAATCATGAATTGAAGTTCACAGAATTTAGGATCAATATTTCTTTAGTGATAACCACCATGATACATTTACAGCAGAAACTGAAAAATATGATTTTGGAAAAGGATCAGTTTGTGGTTGGTATTGGATTTAGATAGGTAGAAAATCTGTATTTATCTCCAACAGCAGTTCTATTATCTTTGTATTTATCAATGTTTCGTTGATGGATGGATTTCTTTGGCTTGAATGATTTAATTTTACTTGTATCACTTTCTTCTTCTGATGATACACTGTGACTTCTTTTTTTGGAACCTGATGTTTTTATGTTGATTGTTGATGAACAACGTACTTTAATTGAAGTAGCAACACCTGTTTATTGTTTATTTACATTCCTATCATGAAAAGGCAATTTCATTTTGACCGGTTTAAACCAGTTTTGACCACTAGCCTGGTCAAAAGTTTAAAAAGGTTTTTTTTCTTTTGCCAACCCTGTTTATCACAGAGCTTAAAATGAAGAATCACAAACAACCATTCAGGAAGCTAATGTAGTAAAATGAAAAGGATCCAGTTGCAGACAAGTTAGGATGGTGTTTAGCAAAAATTAGTCACCCAAAAAGTCAACCAAATATTTGGTTTTATTCTTATGTCAGTTTAATAGAAATATACCTTTTAAAATTTTAACTTTCTTAAGACCTGCAAGCTTTGAGAAACAGACAGAGATAGCGTTTTACATCACCAGAAGAAACAGAAAGCGGATAGATTTAATTGAGGATTTCACCCCATTTACTTTTTATAAGTTTTCCATATAAGACACCAATCACAATAAGATCCTGGAAAGCGATGCTCGCTAATTAACCATTGCTATAGAAGCCTATTATCAGCAGCTGCATTGTTCTCAAGCGGAAAAACTTTTGTACTCCTAATCATATCCAGTTCAAGTTCTACGTGGAAAAGAGCGTGGTTATTTGAAAATGAAATACCTCCTCTTCCGTTTTTATCACTAATGTCTGCTTTAACTGTCCGTAGATGTGTTGCTTTTGTACGAGTACCAGGAATGACTTCTCGAAACAAACAGTGTTGGTAGGTTTTATATAGCGCTATGGTCATATTTGGTCATGCGTCAAACACAAGACATCAAGTAATGGACATACACAATGAAAGTTTCACTGAGACAGAAAAGCGAAATACCCAGAGAGGAAACGAACCCGCGCTTGATACACCTCGCATGTTGCTAGCGCAGTGGGTACACCCACTGTGAAGAGCCCCCCCCCTTCCCAGCAGAATGGGAAGAGGATTTGACAAAAATGGCAAAATGGTCTTTTTCATTGTTAAAACAAAGTTTCCCGAGAGTTTAAAAACGAACAGATGAAAGCAAGATTTGAACGGTCAAAAAAAATTAAGATTTCGTTCTTCGTTAAAATTTTTTCTTGTTCTGTAGGAAAAAAAAAAGGTTCCTCTCATTTTCAATCGGAACCTGATAGACCGGCATTTCGGAGACTTGTATGCCCGTCGGCAAAGAAATTCAAAACCCGCCCTCAATATTATTGTTGAAGGAAGCGAAGCTAACCTTGAACTTGCTGACCGCCGAATTTCTCAAAGGGTGTATTATATTTTTTCAGCCATGAATAAATTAGTTGAGCCGAACTCAGACTCGTCGACACAACAGCGTGTGGGCGACTGATTCTTCCTCGTGTGCCACTGTTCGCTTAACTTAATGTGCAGTGTTTCCACACAGCAGCGCCATGAGGCCATTTGCTGTAATCAGCAACAGAACGCGGATATCTATCCACCCCACCACGAACTAAAGTAAAAATGCGACAGCTTTAACAAAATCGAAGATGAGCATTCTAAACTTTTTTACGCCATGTCCCATTCCTTATCCTTTAAAAAATTTGATACTCCCTATTAAAACTAACGAACAAAATAAATAATATAATTTATTCAACAATACTAAGTGAAAATACGGTATTAAACCAAGTGGATTTTAAATTAGCGGTCGTTTGTCGTATCCTACACCTTTATTATTCTTTTAATTCTCATGCCCGATCAACAATCCCTTCGGCACTACAAGTAGCTAGGAGGCGGATACTTGTGAAGAAACACCCAGGAGGATTGTTCCTATTAGGAGTGTCAGAAGAGCCTATCATAAAAAATCTACGCGCGTACAAACCTGGATGGCAGACAAACGCTATGTTCACTATAGCAGTAACGCGGTCCTTATATCTTACAAAAAAAATTGCATTAAAAAATTAATTTTTGATGCAAATTAAATTTTTCTTATGAGCCTGGACAGAAAAAATATAACTGCAATACTCCCCCCCCCCTATCGATACTGATTCCCAACAAAAAAAATTAAAATCCGACATTTTAGTAACTTGGTACGGTACACTAAACCTTACATGGCTGCACAATACTCATGGGACGCACTGGTCAAGTCCAGTTGATTTTAGGCCATGGGGCAAAATGTTGAGGATCGTTAGCTTAGAGTTTAGATAACGCTAGTATTGGCGCATACACAATGATGTGCGGCAACAGTACAAAATGATAACAAAGATACACATGGTTATGAGTCGACGTAGTGGTGGGGATATATTTCTCGTCACGCACACGTGAAAAATTGTAGAAAAATAAACGTCAGCTGAATAGTGCTGGTTAAATATTTGACAATTTGTTGACAAAACACTTGCTACAGTATTCTATTTTAAACTATGCAATTTTTTAAGTCACTCATTGAAGAACTTCTACTGTTTATATCCTTATCTCCTTACAAGCAGTACTTTTTATTTTGTTATTCAATATATAATTTTATTTTTGAATAAAGTGAGTTGAACACTTTTGATTTCAATCCTTAATTGAAATGATCGAGGAAATGAATTCAATTTTTCCCTATTCAAATTCAAAGTCCGCAGTTATAGAATTTTTTCTGTCAGAATTTAAGCTTCACAAAACCTGTAATTTCTAAAATTTCCATCTTTCTGGAATTCTAAAAGACAAACTCATTGAAAAACTCTCTGTGTTCATACCTTTTATCTCTTTACTAGCATAAGTTATTATTTTCTTTGAAGAAAGTGGGTAGATTACTTTTGATTTCAAACAGAAATTCAATTTTATTGAGAAAATGATTGTTTGTCCTACAAATCCGAATATTTTCCTATTCAAATTCCCAAGTCCGCTGTTTTACAATTTTTTCTCAGACAAGATATTAGAGTTCCACTGAACCATGCTTTACTTTCCGATACACTACTTTGAAGCGAACATTTAAGAAAAAACTTAATTTTTAAGTTTGAAGGGAAAAGGCTTACAAGTCCTCATTCTTTTTCGCTTTTAGCCATTTCTTTTTATGGTCCACTTCCGAAACCTTTTTTTACAGTAGCCGAAAAGAACCACCTCTTTGTATTGATACATAAAACAGGTAAACGAGTACGATGCATAAAAGGGAAGGTTTATTGAGTATCACTGTGGATAAAAAAGCTCAAGCGGAAAACCATCTTGGGTAACCCGCCGTGCGGCCTCGTGTCACGCACAGCTGATTAGTTCGAAGATAAAGAGTGCCGTAGAACCTAGTCTACCTCGTGGCGTAACTTTTAAAAAGTAGGGTCTACATACCGGTTTCTCATTTCACTACTAATCGAAACTAAGAAATTTTATGATGAAAATATTATTAAGGGATTATTGACATAATGAGGTAGTTCTTGAAAGCATTAGCGACATATGGAACAATCGGGGAACTTTATTTATTAATAGGAATTGCAAGGAAAATCTTTACCAAAGTTATGAAACTATCACGTCAGGCCAGTGCAGGATTGTCAACTTGAGAATATTGAGTCTATTGATTCAATTTGAGAATGTTGAGGGCCTATCGTTCCGATAAACCCTCTCAATATTCCGAATTAACTTAGACAGTGAACAAAAAGCTCTTGCTTTTGGCATTCCAATGATTTGAAGGGAACTACAGAAACAGTGATGACCGTTACTCATGCAGAATACACAGCTAATTAACTAGAAGAGTAAGAATTACATTTTTTCTCAAAATTTGCAGTCTGCTTTTAGACGTGTGTATCGCATGAACATGATTCAATCTCCACGAAATCAGGATTCCACTGTTTGCGACAGAAGATATTTCTGAATGTGATAAAAATTAATAGCACTGAATAGTCATGACCCTTAATTCAAAATAAATTAAATAGATCAGCAATAGATGATTAGATACCAAACTAAGTCGATATAGTAAGAGAATTTGAACTTCCTAAAGATATAGCAGAACTTTTGGGTTTTTGATTGAAAACTTACTTAGTACATCCTTTTACCACTTTCTCAAGGTAAAAGGACTTCGTCCAATATATCTCTCCAAGTATGGTTTTAAGTACTGTACGGACATAGCTGGGTTGGTGCGAAAACTTATATTACTGAGGACTGGTGGCTTTATCTAGATTCTTATTTATCAAATTTCAATTGAAACAGTTTGACAAGGTCTTGTCTAAGGATGCAAACTGCTCTTTGTAGGTAATTAGTTTACGTACTTATAAGTCACGAAATTGAAGGAGGGAACATTTACTTGACCAGGATACTAGAAACCATCTCATTCAGAGTTCGAAGCGATAATGGATGGCAGAGACCGTGAAGCTTGGATTTCATTCAACGAAATTTTCAAGTTTTTAGGGAGCATTAACGATTCTAATTAAAAAAATGTGCACAATTTGCTTGTTAACTTCAAGGAATTTGGATGTAATATGAGCCTCAGAGTGCACTTTTAGAACTCTCATTAGGACTACTTTCCAGATAGTCTTCAGCTGTAAGGAAGAGTGCGAAAGGTTCCAACAAGATATTAAGGGTATGGAAAGGATAGTGGGATGTAAACTTGATGGCGGGAAACTGTAGAATGCTTCAGAGATGGACGGAATCAGTACACAAACGTCGTGCCATAAAACGCAATTTGGATATAAAAACCAAGAGAGAAAAAAAATAGCAAAATTTATGCAAGGTATTAACAATCTATACTGTTTTCCTTTTAGGTAAGAAAAAAAGCAAAATTGATACTGTCAAAAACAATATAGAAATGATAATTTGAATATTACATTTATTCACCAAATGCAATGAATTTGTAACTTGGAACCAGTTTTGATAAAAAATGTGACGTGATTGAAATATTTGTTAAACATTTTCTAATGCTTATTTATTTAAGTAAAAAGTTTAAAATTTTGCAGACCTGCGTTGTGCTTGCTGTTTTTAGAGAAAAAGACATGACCCTAAAGATGGTTATCTTTTTGTAGGAGGATAGTCACATTTGTAGTTCTCCTAATCAACGATAAGAAGTGTCACTTGCCTTTTAATTAAAGGGATGCTATAGCGTGGTTTTGAACGAGTCTATTTTAAAAATTAGGTGCAAAGTTGGTACGTAAACAAAGCGCTCCCACAAGCATATCTTTAGCGAGGATTCTAGTTCTAAGTTTATTGTTCGGGGCCGAAAGCGATAGTAGTGGTAGCGAGTTGGCACTGAAAAAAAGACGGCGATCGACATTCATGCTTTTGGTATAGCAGTCCTAACGATTTTCCACGCCTATTCGATCTAAAGTCATTCGGATCGTATTTTGTCGCATTCTCGTCGGAATAGTAAGTAATTAACGTCGCACTGGGGAAACACAACGGTGTATTGGCGACGGTCTGGGATCAATTCCCAACGCAAAGATCTGAGGACGTAATTTTGAACCACGATCAGATGACGAGAACAACGCCTGAGCTGGTATTCGACTCTCCAAACTTCCAAATCACGCCAACATTCAGGCCACGACAGATTTAACGTGCACCATCCCAGCGTATACAACGGTCTTTGGTTTGACTGTGTTTCGAACTTGCAACCCTCCAATAGCTAATCCATTACTTTTCCATCCGGGCTACCGCGGCTCTACATTTTCGTCGGATGTGGTACTTTTATTTTAACGGCGTAAGACGTGTGTCCTTATTTAGGTTCTCTTATATTTTCGGTTCTTCATCTGATGCTACACATAGAAAAAAGCAATTAAACAAGCAATTGCAAAATGATAATTTCATTTAAAGCACTAACTTTCTTTTTACTTTATACAAAAGTGTCCCTGATATAGGTATTAATGAATGATGCAATCCCCCCAAGGTAGCAGATGGACTGCCTATTATAGTGTAATCTAATTTTTCCAAACTTTCGTACCGAACCAAACATTTTATCTTAGTAACTGTGTGCTGTGAAACCATGACCAGAAAACTATAAGAGTGACAAATGCAATTTCTTAAGAAAAATATTTAATATTTTCTGCTTTCTTACAAGTTCCTTGAGCATACTAAAAAAAGGTTGGTTGGTTTTATGACACCAGAGACTTATTTCGCCAGGCTGTGCCAAACACAATACAGACATTACCAAGTAATGGACATACACACATAAGAAACAATATAATGACACAGAAGAGTGAAATACGAAAATAAGGAATCGAATCCGGCAGGAATTGAAAAAAAAAAAAGGATATGACTTAAGTAGCATTCCCGTATTTACAACATTCAGAAAGCATACAAGACATAAAGACATCTTTTATGCCATCTTTATTACACTAAGTACAGATTACATTTATCCTCTTCAATCACGACAAATAGGATGTACAGATTTTTAATCTTTATGTTTCTTCCTTTGCATTGATTAAGCGACAAAGATCGCTACGATCCAACTTGTTCAAGAACCATAAAATCCAAGACACATGAGCAGCACGCAATCGCAAGGCAGCGTGTAAACGTCACTTTCATCGCTCGCGTCTCTTTCGAAAAACACATTGCCTACTTGCTTGCTCAAGCGTTTCAGGCAGCCACACGCTTAGCTCGAAATGGCTACGCTCACAGTAAAAGCATTTGAATAAATATATGTTTTAAGCATACGGGAGTTCTGGGGCTTCCCCATAGATGACATCTGCAGCTACATCCCTATTACTGCACAGTACGTTTAGGATTAACTATGCATGTAATTTTGTCGTATTTAACAACTCGTGAGAATTGAACTCAAGAGAAGAATGTGTCAAAACTGTTCACCCGAGAGAAGTTTATGATGTTTGTAGGAAGATTATGCAAGTCTTGAGACGCTTACGAGTCTACAGCCTTTTAGATGCGAAGAGATTAATTGCTTATTTCATGAAAAATATCAAAGACCAGTGCTTAGACATCTGAATTTAAGATAATAACCACTTCAAAGTAGCTTTGTTATGCGAGGATTAGTTTTCAGATTTTCCCAAGTTATTTACCATTGATTTCTCAGTCGGTACATACAAAATCCGGTCACCGAAAGATTTTCTAACACCTACTTCGAACCTTCAGACTATTTTTCATTGTGTTGCGATTTTTTTTCTCAAATATACCTATTAAAATATCAAGACAATTTTCAACTCAAGGGAGTTTTAAATAAGTAAATTAAGGGGTAGTGAGTAACAAATGGAGGATCTCATGACCATATTACTAAAACGATCACAAAAAACCACAATCGAACACCTTGAGAATAAAGCCTTCCCAATTAAAAAATGGAGAACATTCTTGAGAGTAGTGGTACTAGTCTTCCAGTCATTGTATTATAGTTGCTTGGGTTTTATATAGCAAGGGTAATATTTGATAATGCTCTAAGTAATGGACATACACGTGCAAAGGAAAGTTTTCACTTTTTATTTTCTATAAATCGGACAAAAACGTACACATTTTTTTTTGTTTGGGCTGAATTATGTAAGCATCAGCTGCGTATTGCGCAAAGTTTCGCTTGCTTTGTTGGTCGAGTCGAAAAGCAATCTGAGGGTACAAATATCCACTTTATCGATATACAAGTCACAGGATAAAAATACAAACTAATCCTCGACACTCAAACTAATCCTCTGTTCCTAATCTCTCGTTAGAGCTTTTATGGAATAATTCCTAACTTCTTTCAATCCAAGCTCTACGGTGAAGTCAACCGCAAATCCCTTCGGTATCGGCTTCGTGTGGGGCGGTCAAAATCATATTTCGATTAGGCAGCAGTGCGAAGCGAATTTGTTTCGTAGTTTCACGGATTTGTATTGCAATCGAGTAGTTTAATATGTAGTTTTCGATATTTTACCCTCCATTCAGGAAAATACGATTACACTAACCACAACCACGAATTTTCTTCCTGCTTTATTGTTGGAGAGGATGTAATGATGAAAATGACAAGGGCAACGAACATAGAATAATCAAAGTGCAGAAAAGGACTAAAGTATGGTCACGCTATTGCAAGCTGACGCAGTCAAGACCGAGTGGTTAAAAACACGTTTTCCTCCCTCCATCCTGAAAAGGGCAAATTGCAAGGTGAATTCCCACGACTTCGTAACCCAAATTTAGAATGACTGGAAAAGATATGCTATTTGGAAGTAATGTGTCCTTTACCAATTCATAATGAGATTTATCCCTTCATAGGTTCAATGGTAGAGGCTAGGTGTTTACGAAGCAAAGGGCCATATTTGGCCAAACACAAGATAGACAACGTCAAATTTTGGAAGAACAAGGAAAATTTTACGAACACAGAAATACGCCTAGTGCAAGTTTCAGGAATCGAACCTGGGCCTACGACTTGTATATTGCCCACTGGATAGAAGCTAGGAAATAAAACAAAAATCGAAATAAAAAATCTACATATGTGAGTATTCGTACACATGCATCATTCGTCGATAAAATAATTCAAGCAAGATGGCCGGTTGATTGGATTACAATGGCGCAAGAGGCCAAGTAGCGCTAAACAATGAAAAAACTTCAAATTTAAAAATTTTAAAATACAAGGAAGGAATAACAACGAAAGCACATGACAAGATGATGGTAAAACTGAAGGATGGACAAGCTCACTAGGGTACATCATCTCACGGTATTATGATGCCTGTATTTACTTGAAGATAAACCCCCTGATGGAAATTCAAGCAAGGAATAAAGACACGACAGATGCGAGCAAATGCAAGATGTTCACATTTCAGTCCATAATATTTACCGTACCTTTTTAATTATTACAACATTTTAGTTGATATATCGTCACTCTAAAGAGCTTCAAGCCAAGGTTTCGACACTCTAATTCTGTTTATTTATAAACGCAACTGATAGCTTTT